>VWYO01022391.1:301041-313688 GCA_013400275.1 Rhadina sibilatrix | reverse complement strand
CTGCAGCCTGTGGAGGACCCCATGCTAGAGCAGGGAAATGCCCAAAGGAGGATGTGACCCCATGGGAAGCCTGTGCTGGAGCAGGTTGACAGGACACGTGGGCCCCTGGAGAGGAGAGCCCATGCTGGAGCAGCTTTGCTGGCAGGACTTATGACCATCTGGGGACNTATATGTAAAATCAGAGTGAATACTGAACTAGAAAAACAAGCTGTTTTTCCTGAGTCTTCATGGGGTTTGTGTGGCNAGTCTGTTCCTGAAGGACTGCGCCCCTTGGAAGTGACCCACATTGCAGGAAGGGAGGTCCTGCCCTTGAGGAGGAAGGAGCAGCACAATATGATGGACTGACTGTACTTCCATTATCTGTCCCCCTGTGCCCCTGGGAGAAAGGAGTTTTAGGATTCNGACCCACTGCTGGCCAAGGCTGAAGGCTGAGCCATCAGCAATGGTGGGGGCACCTGAGCACCTCTGTGATAATGGATAGGGGAAAACTTCTGCACAAGAACATTTGCAGCCAGAGAAAGAGTGAGAGCATGTGAGAGGAAGACCCCAAGGTCAGTGCAGAAGGAAGGGCAGGAGGTGCTCCAGGCACCAGAGCTGATTCCTCTGCAGCCCATGGTGCAACCCATGGTGAGGCAGCTGTGCTCCTGCTGCCCATGGAAGTCCACAGTGGAGCAGAGATCCACCTGCAGCCTGTGGAGGACCCCATGCTAGAGCAGGGAAATGCCCAAAGGAGGATGTGACCCCATGGGAAGCCTGTGCTGGAGCAGGTTGACAGGACACGTGGGCCCCTGGAGAGGAGAGCCCATGCTGGAGCAGCTTTGCTGGCAGGACTTATGACCATCTGGGGACATATGCTGGAGCAGTCTGTTCCTGAAGGACTGCGCCCCTTGGAAGTGACCCACATTGCAGCAAGGGAGAAGGAGTTCCTGCCCTTGAGGAGGAAGGAGCAGCACAATATGATGGACTGACTGTACTTCCATTATCTGTCCCCCTGTGCCCCTGGGAGAAAGGAGTTTTAGGATTCAGATTTTATTTCTCACTATCCTACTTGGATTTGATTGGTAAAAAATTAAAGTGATTTTCCCCAAGCTGAGACTCATTTGCCCGTGACAGTAATTGGCAACTGATCTTCCTCTGTTCTTGTCTTGACCCATGAGCTTTTCCTTATCGCTTCTGTGTCCAGTTGAGTGATAGAATAACTTTGGTGGGCACCTGACATCCAGCAAGGGTTAAACCACCACTGAGATTTTATCTGATTTGTACACATATTAATCTTTAGAAGTAAAAAATACAGAACCTTGACCAAAAAAAAAAAAAATAAATTCAGCATTTACATGCTTAATATCTCCCTTGTGCACCTTTTTTACTCGATAATCAGAAAATACATCTGCCTTCTCAGATAAAAAGAACTGATGCATTAATGTGAAATGTGAGTGTAGTTTAGAGTTGGTTTAATTGGTTTTATTACAGACAGCAAGTTACAAACTATTCCATCATCATTCACTCAAATAAGTCTAGTGACTGAGATATTTCACTCACAAAGATGAAAAACAAAAGCTGAGAGCTCCTGTTCTCTGTACAAGGGAAAGAATGAGAGATGAATTGAGCTTGCCTGACGAGTGACAGGCACATTGCTTAATGCACTACTAGAAGTCACTTGGGTGCCATGGCAATGAAAGCTGCAAAAGATGCCATGCAGAACAGCACAGTACCATGATTCAGCCTCACTGCATAACTCACAAAAAGGTTATCTCTAGTGGAATGAGTATGGGTGCAATTGTATTGCTAACTTGTAGACTAATCTAAACTTGTTCAGGAACAAGAGAAAGTGGCAACAGCAACCATTACTTCCAAGGAAATTTTCAAGGATTCATACAGTGATGTTTAATTGCTCACATTTAGCCAGCCTTGTTGTGTGAGCTGGTTGGAATGCACTAGCAAGGGTACTCCAGCACATGTCACAGTCAGTTTCTTGGCTTTCTGTTCTGCAATGGGAATACTATCAAAACCACAGTTGAATACACCAGGGAAGGTGCAGGTCAGTTTAACTGTGCAATGGCTAAGCAGTGTCACTGCTGGGGGTGTGAGTATCAATTGGAAAGAACAGAAGAATGCTTTACAGCTTGGAGGTGGGGAGGATGCGTAACCTGCCTGATGAAATTCTTTTCTTCTCTATAGTGCAGAACTCAGGATTTGCTTTTAGAAAGCCTGAAAATGGAACCATTACTACTTAGTAATTTTGTTAGTTCTCTGCATAAAATGAATGGAATAACCATTGTCAACTACTAATTCTAATCCCAGCTGCCTTCTGCCTTTGTTTAAATGGGAGTGAGGGCAGAATCGTGTTAGGCCAACCAGAAACCCTTCCCTATTTCTAAAATTCTTCCTTTGTATAGTCTCTTCTGGCCATGATCCCACCTGCTGTTTCACATTCAGATTAGATATTAGAAAGAAATTCTTCACTACGAGAATGGTGAGACACTGGAATATGTTGTCCAGAGAACTTGTGGATGCCCTGTCCCTGGAAGTGTTCAAGGCAGGATAGGACCGGACCTTGAGCAGCCTGGAGTTGTGCAAGGTGTCCATGCCCATGCAAGGGGTTTGGAATGACATCATCTTTGAGGTCCCTTCCAATCCAAACTCTTCTATGATTCTGTGACTTGGCTCTCATACCTGTATCCTTTTTGTTCACATGGAATGCTGCCTGGATGAATGTATGAAACTGAAGTGCACATTTTAATCAGTCAAAAATTACAGATGAACCTTTTTTCTGCAAGGGAGAGCCTGAGGAGGAGTCAGGCTTAGATGGCTAGTGAGCCAGATGACAGCAGTAGGACTGGACCATAGAAACACATTCAAACTCTCTTGGCTGAGAACACTCTTGGGTGTTCATGGGCCAGAGATGCTGAAGGATTTTTTTACGCTGCAAGAGAATAGGGAGAGAAGTAGGGTCTGCAATGAGAAAGAATTAATTTAAGGATGTGTTCCTACCTGGACATTTAAACTCAGGACTTGAGTTTGAAGGGACACAGAGATTTCTGGGAGCATCATTATTGCTAAACTGCTAGGGATGATCCTACTCCCATCACTTAAACAGGTGTACACACACACTGCCCCCTCCTTTACAAGATCCCACTTAGCCTTTATCTTTCAGAAACATACAGTTCTTCTCTATATGTCTTCACACAAACTCTGTCAGGCTACTTTTGCCTTGGTTTACATGGTATAAATAATTATTGTCAAATAATTTTAAAATTTTGAAATGTACTAACACCCACTCATACTATATCTACACAGTGAAAGTCAGTCCAACTGAAATACTGTCATTAAACCCATTGCAGTTTCATTGCACATAATTTTGTGGGTTTTGAATAAATACTGTGTTTCCAACCCGGTAGTCTGAGGCATATTTCTCAAAGATAACTCTTCTAGTCATCGAGCCCCTATTCCCATTACAGATAATAAGATACTCCTTCTCTATTTTAAGTGAGTAGGAGGATATTTGAAGTCAAAACTAGATAGAATTAACTAGAAAATGTCTTTCTAGTTTCCAAGGCAGTGGAAAAGTTTTTAACCCTCCAATCAAGGTATATATGGAAAGAGATATTGCACCAGAGATCATGTATGTCATGAAATGCAAGACTAATTTGACAGAAATAGACTTACAGCATAAGTAAGATCAAGACTGTGGTTTTTTCCCTTTTCTACCTTCTTTCATTACAGAAAGAAATAAAGTATTTTCAATTTGTCATTTTAATGACTAACCTAAGAGCTTTTCAACGTCCATTCCATGTTCATGCAAGGCACTATATTAACTTCTGTGTCCTGCCTGAGTGGTTCAAAGCATCTCACTTGTCACCTAAATTTGTCACAGCAGCAAAGAATGTGATACACTGAACCCTTCTGTGTACATAGTTTGCAGAATCATGTGGTTCTTATCTTGGAGATTTGATATTTAGATCTGCAAATGTATAAAGAGTAAACAAGTGTCATAAAGAGTGACAAATACATCACAGCTCTAGCAAAAATAGGTTCTTAAACATTCAAACAACTATTTCTGGTATTTAACTTTTGCCTGCAAAGTGTGTTTGAATAACAAGTTGTTTAGCTTGACATGATCATATATAGCCACAGTAATGGTGTAGTTAATAATTTGAAAAAAAATCTACTTGCTTTTTATTTTAAGTTCTTTACAGGTTGAATGTGTAAAGCATCTACTAATGAGAAGATAATGTTTGTTTGTTTGTTTGTTTGTTTGTTTGTTTGTTTGTTTGTTTTCTGGGGACTACTAGAAATCTCAAGTTAGCACTGTCAACATGTCAACTGTCATCAGTAACTACTGATGTCATCTCTTAATATGACACAGTAACAAGCCTTAGTTACTTTAGTTCTCAAATCAGTTATGCTTATTGATGATACCTGTATAAATTTATCAGTTGTCTGTCCAGCATAACACTAGGAATTTTCTACCTCCATAGAGAAACGTACAAAACCACAAAAAGTGTGAAAAATATGTTGAAAGGAGACCAACAGAAGAGATTTGTTAAACTAAAAGCAATGAGTAACTGCAGTGAGCACCTCCTGATTATCTCACTGCTATGCCAGCTTCGTCATTTAGAGATCCTGACATGATGGATATTAGTGCCACCATTCTGTCTTCAAGGTGGAATTTATAATTATTGATATGCCACTGATTTTATCCTTCTGTGTTTAAAATAATTAATCACAACAGTTTATCTGCCAAATATCTTTTCTAAGTTATGCACAAATAATATTTATGTTTTCTCTGAATTACATATGTACATCCTATTTGTTTATAGTAAATCAGTTTCTACCCTAAGTTTCTTGTTAACAAAGCTCTAAGTAATAAAATAATCCTGAAGAATATATATTCTATTTTGTATTTATTTTGCTACATGCATGTGCTGCACCATCTTAGTGACTTCAGTAGTAGAGAGCCTTAATGGTTTTCAGCATTAATATCTTGAAGAGTTCCCTACTTTAAAAGCATAAGATACTGATTTTCTTTTCTTGTAATTCTAAGGTCTGACAGAATGAGTCTTACAGAGAAAACATGATGCAGAATTGATTGGCATCAATACTGATCTCTGAACTCAGACATGTCCTTTTATTTGTTTGTTGATGCTATAGCTCTGACAGCTATCACAGAGATTTCTCTACTGGCTCCTGCAGGCAGGCCTGTGGTAAACTCTGGAGTTCTGCTACCCTGACTTCTCTGTAATCTTGCTGCTGGCCTGAGTTGTTTTGTTTGGAAATTGGGGGAAAGTAAGTTGGGAAAAGAGCATTGTGTTGTGAGCGACACTTGAAACAGCTCCACCTGAGGGCTACAGGCTTTTCTCCATTATGTGGTGCATGACAGCCTTCCCCTCTGAGTCATTCTCTGGTTTCTCTACATTCATGCCTACCACCATTTGTCATTCATGTATTTTTAGATTAGCAAGGGTTTGTTTGAATAACTGTTTTAAGACAAAAGTCCTGTATGTAACCACACATCAACAGTTATATGTGACTGAGATTGTTCAAGAAAAGATAATCACTATGCTTTACTTATTGCTACTATTTTCCTTTTTTATTTTTTGAAGTTCCACCAAGCATTCATTAAGAGGGAATAATACAATAAAATGGGGATAATTATTTGCTTATTGTAACTTTAGGAAAAACACACACACAGATTTCTGGGATGACATTGTTTATATACATTTATTGTTGAATTCTATGAACTAAATTATAAAATATAATCTATGATACGTATCAATTATAACACAAGTAAACATATATCTTGAGAAAGAAAACAGGGCTGATACAGAAAATGTTGGACAACTCAGTCTGCTATGTAGTGAGCTTGTTACAAATAATTTGACATGCTCTACCCAACATTCTTGGTAAGATTAAGTCTTTTATAAATATATCCTCCATGTTTATGTCCTCTATTCTACAGTTTGAGCAATGGTGGCATCTTTCAGGACGTGCTTTAGCAATCCATTCTACCCATTGTGACTTCAGACCTGAATGAGCAGTCACTCTGTGTCTTGCCACCAGATGGGACAGTTGGGCATTAGGTACATGAAAACCTTCTATGCTCCATATTGCAGTTCATGCAATGACACCAGATGCAATTTCAGTTTCATAAATTACAGTGAAGGAGGTTAAATTGCTAACATACATTACAAGATGCTTATTCATTGTGTCTGGATATGCCACTACAGTGTCAAAAATACTTTTTCCTATTGTTAATTATACTCTTTTTTTTAGTAATTCACAGGTACCCCAAATTTAGCTACACCAGATTGTGTAACATTTGCCTGCCCCTTTTACATCATGGCACTTCAGGATGGTCACTACTTACACAGCTTGTGAAATTTCTTTGGTCCAGAACATTCTGATAGCATGGAAGGATTTAGCTAACACGATATCAAGCAAATAAGAACACAAAAACAGTCTATAGAAACCTGCAAGTAATATATTCAGTGAACACAGCATTATGTGAGTCGCATCAATTTCAATCTAGAAAAGTTAAAATATGAAACACGCCTACCTGCAATTTCTCTAAAGAAAACTTTTCTTCTGATGGACTTTACAAAATTGGCCTAATTTGCTACCAGATTATCTGCAGAAAAAACAAAGTGATAGTGGCTGGGATTAAAAGAGAGAAGGTATGTTTGGAGGCAGAGGTATGTCTTCCTTGGGCTTTTAAGAATTCCATATGGGGTGGAAACAATTTTCACTTATCTTAAGATGTTTACAACACAGGCATAGAGCTGTTCAGACTTCATCCTTGGGTAATTGTCTATCCATTTTTCCCCCAGTGATCTTCAGGGAAGCCTAGATAATCACCCCAGAAGTAGATGTTCTTATATTGCAAAAGAAAAGCAAAATAAATTCTGCTCTATAGTTCAGCATTCACCTGTTACCCTTTAGGCTCCCCCACAACAGTCAACACACAAAAATTAGACCATATTGTAGGAATAGATGCATGAACATCCCATGAAATCATGAGAAACAAAACTGTGAAAAACATTAAACAGGAATATGTTTCCAGAGTAGGAATTAATTAAGTAGGATTAACAAGGAATTAATAAATATGTATGTAAAAGCAAGACTGGATTGAAAGTTAAGTCTTATGGACATGGTCTGTGTTTAAAGATTACTGATGATCAGTATATTGGAGAAATTCTCTCAGAGAAAATTTGTCAGGGGAAAAAATAAGAATTTTGAATATATTTTTGAAGTATATGAAATAATTTTGAATAAAGCAAACCTACTGAGAGTTGAGCTAGAGTTATTTACTCAATACTTCCAGGTAAAGTTTAACAGATTTTTGATTGTTTAGCCAGCAGGTCTCTGTTTTCTTCACCAAGCTGAAGTTGCTAAATAACTCGCAGTTGCAAGACATCCTTGTCCCAGACTTCACAGTTCTCAGATTCTCAGAATCACCAGTCTGCTGATTCCTCAGAGCTTAAGAAAACAGAATGCAAAAATACCTTAACTGTATGCAAACTAAAGCAGTGATTTACTGCACGCATGAGTTACAGGGAGCACAGTTTGTTCTGTGCAGTTCACCTGGATTCTGAGATGTTTTTTTACAGAATTAGATGTTACTGAGATTTTACTCCAAAGGGAGTATATCTGGAGTAAAAACTGTGCAAATGTCCTGCCCTCATTCTGTTGTAGTCCATGCCACCTATATGGATCCAGAATTGTATGATGTATTTTTAATCTTGTCTGAGTCCTCAAACTACGTCATGGATGAATCTCTTCATAGAAAAAATCCTGCTCATTGATATGAAGAGATAAACCACTGTGGTTTTAACTCTTCATTGCATCTTTGAAAATAAGGCTAACAGAACATTCTGCTGGGCTCTGCAGCATCATTCTGGTGGATCACATTTATGTGACAAAACAATGTATAACAAGGACAAAGCAAAAATTTACCTGAAATGCATAGTATCCACAAAACTATCCATATTGTGTCACATAGGTCACATCCTTAGTTTTACTTCATAATATAGATTAATAACAACAATAAATTGATAAAAAAGGGATTCATTCTGTCAATGCAATTTGTGTCTTTAGGAAGTACTTCAAAGGAAAAGTCAAAAAGGAAGTATATTGAAGAATTTAAAAATACATAATAGCTGAATCTTACCCAAGATACATGAGCTAACCTGCATAATGTTAATTATAATCTGATTAGATGAATTTTTTTTAGACAAAACTCTTCTCTGCAATATTTAGCAGATGCAGTGTCGACAAAATAGTTAATTAACACTTGACAATTTTTTTTGTCTTGGAAAGAAATTAAATCCCCAAATGATAAACGGCCGTTCTTTGTCACTTCAAAATGTTTCCCCTTGATTTTTTTTTTTTTGTGACTACTTTATTTTGATTTTAGTAATTACATTTGAAAATCTAAAACCAGAATGAAGTACTTTAAATATTCTCAGAGTTAAGTGACTCAGGAAGCCAAATAAATTTGAGTTTTCCCATTAATTAAGCATTGGAACGATTTCATCTTTCCAGACAGCTGACAATTAGTACAAACTGAGTTACTGACAAAGAAAAAAATTGTTGGTGTCAGCCTCCTCACTAGACAGTCCACCAGAAAACTAACTAATGAGATGAAACCCCTTGACCACTAGAATCCATGGAAGTCATGTCATCAGTGGACTACCACAAAACCAAGAATTTATTCTGGATATTAGCAGGATTGGTACAAGTTTTAAGCAAATCCCAGCTGTATGGATGAGCTAGATAAGCATCTTTATATCATTAATATTTAGTAGTAATACCAAAAGCTCTCCCAGAACCAAGAGCCAGCCCACTGGAATTCCATTTTATTGTTTTGGCCTTGCTTACTGGGAATTGTTGAAAATTACTTTAAAAGTTACCATTGCATGAATTACGTTATCTGTGCTTGCAATATTATATTCTATAGAGTCATGAATGTTTGATGAATGCTTTTAGAATCACCAGTTATAGATCCAGAATTTCAGAAGATCTAATGGGTTGCTATACCATGGCACTTCATAACTAGTAAATCCTGAAATCCTGCAGGATTTTTTAGGTGTCTGTAGGTGTTGGGGTTTAGGAATGGTATTCCCCAATTCAGTGCTCCCACTGAGACCACTCCAAACCATGCTCATTCACTCCCTCCCACCCCACCCCTTCCTTATGGTGGGCTGGAGAGGAGAATTTGAGGCACTGAGGGCAAAGATCAGGGGCTGAGACAAGAAAAATTTACTGGAAACAGCAATGAGGTAAGAAAACCAACAGTAACAGCAACAGGACAGAGGATACAAGAGGGAGGCAAAAAAAAAGATAGAAAAATCCCCAGAGAATACTGACTGCTCCCTCTGCCACCCTTCTACACTGACCTGTAAGGAAGCCCTTGTGTCATCCCTGGAAAATGGAAATGGGTGATGGCATCACATAACCTCTGGGTCTTGGCCATGCCCCTCCTGCTTGCTGCCAAAATTACCCCCGTCCCATCTCTAACCAGGAGAATGGGCAGCCTTGTTCTCTTGTAGTTGCACTACATACATTTTTGGAGCTAAATACATGATCTTTGCAGGACTGAAGTTTTTTGGAATTGCTCTTCAAATCCCATAAAAATCATTAGTATCCACTTTCTGTGCTAAGGTACCAACAGTGGATAAATATTAAGAAGTTACTTTGGCTACAATACATTTTCTATAAGTGTATGTTGTTCCACTGTAAAGGAATGTGTGAGCTGTGAGACTGGAGTAAGAAATCTCTGCAGAAAATGAATCCTCTGTTTCTGTCCTCTTTGTTGTGTCTTTTCTGAAACACTGGTATTTCTAAGAAGTGCTAAGATTTCCAAGGCCACAGTAGCATTCTAAAGAGGATTTTTCAGGCAACAGTTTACCACAGAAGTTCATTTTCATTGGAGAAAAAAAGTTGTTGTGACATAACTGATTTATTTAATAAATTTCTGGATGAAATTCCCATGGAACTCTTTTAGAACTACAAGACTGCTGCTATTCATCTCTAGGTGTTGTGTATTGTAAATAGCTCTTTGGAATCTTGAGTCAAAGAATCTGCTTGCCTTCTTCACTTATCAGCTCTTGGGACCATGTTACTTGCATGAGGGTTCTCAGTGAAAAAAGCTTCTAGTACTCTGAGTTGCAAAGACAGAAGTGAAAATAATAATCCACTTCACATTCCTCTTGGGAATAATGCTTAAAATAGTTCTCAGGCTTTAATGTTGAAATTAATTTTGACCTCAAGAATATGAGTTGGTTCCAAATATAAGGAAAAAAAAAAAGCAGTAGACTCTAAGTTTAGACACAGTAGTTTTGGGAAGTTGCCTATGCCTGCATCCTCTTCTTATCCACTGAAGCAGCAATGAACCAAGTCCTTTCAACAGGACTCTAGAAGAAGCTCTTATTTTCAAGTAGGTTAAAATTAGCACTAAATTTCACTCAGTTATGAAGTGTTGTGTTCAAAGTGAGAATACTTCTTCAAAATCATATCGTGCAAGTGAGAGGAGCTGAGATGCTCTTTTGTCAGATTTACATCAGAAGAGCTGAATCTCCAGTTGTGGAATTGAAAAGTCTTAAACTTGATCTTTTGACAATCAGTCATAATAGATTTGGAAAATCTATAATAAACAAAATTATAGTTTTGTTTAAAATTCTATGTTAAACAACCTCCAATACTGTCCTGGTGAGAGCAGGCAGCAGCTGCTCAAGGACAGAAGTATAAATTTTACAGAGATATTGCTACATTGCATAGGATGCAAGGGAGAAATATAAGACTACACAATGTAATATATATCTCTGACAACTGGGTAGTTCTCAATTCATAGGTTCCAAAATCTACTTTTAACAAAACTAGTAAATATTTTTTTTTTCTACACTATAGACTTTCATTCTGATTAAAACAAAACTGTAATAACTTAGTCCAGAACTACTTTCTGGGGAACTGAGGGTGCAACAATCTCTTAGATTAACACTTGCTGGTGTCATTAATGCTCTTGTGCCACAGCTGTGATGCTGCACAGCCAACCCCAACCTACCAGCCTAAGGCACTAGAGGACCTGATTTAATGGTATAATTGTAGTGGTGGTGCTGAGTTAGTGGTCAGACTTGATCTCAAAGGTCTTTTCCAAACGTAACCATTCTATGATTCTAAACCTAGTTGAGTTGCTGCGATTCCATAATTCTGCTAAGGTACATACACACTTCAGCAAGGTGTTACATGGAGTCACCTTTCCCTGATTTGTTTTCTCTGTATTTTAAATTTAATCCTACTCCCACTGTAGTCACTGTTCCTTTCCTCATCTCCCACTGCTCCTAACTTTCATGCTGCAGTTTCTGATGTAATATGTTTTTACTAGGCTTTTTGATGGTACTGCTGGTGTATAGTAGAGACACAAGCCATCCGACAGTTCATGATATACTGATTTTAAATAAGGCAATCTAAGTACTTAATTATCCATTGGCAGTAAGTCACTACTGTGTAATCTGTTTCTGAAGATATCACACAGTATTAAGCATTTATTATCCCCTCCTTCTTTCTGAGTCTGTTCCAGTAGGGTTTTTTCACACTGAGTGCTGCATCACAGTTTACATATGCACATTAAAGCTGTCATATTAAACCCTTAATTCTTAATTATCATTAGGGTATTAGAAGAATGGCCTGGCCAAACTTTCATTTCCCATCCAAATCCTTAGATCTGAGAAGTTTTAAAAAGTTTTTTCTCCTCTCTTAATCATCAAGCCCTAAAGAGAAGATGTTGATTTTCACCTGAACCATCTTCAGCTACTGCAAAATCCTCACAGTGTGCTCCAATGTGACCCTCACTCAACCAGGTTTCCACTAGACATTTCCTATAAGAGTCTGGGCTGAATGAAGGCTAAGCAAAGATCTTGGAGTTTGTCCCAGAGGATTTAGTACCTCCTGTGTAACACACAAGTTTCATTGTGCATGGCTTTGCATTTTTAAACCCGAATAATTCAACCATCTGTGTCAAGTAATTAATTTGGGGGAATTAGCATTTCAGAGCTATCTTGTATTAAAAAAGTCAAATCTAGTGTGCTGCTATGTTTGACTTTTATCATGTACAATTGCTCGCTTGATTTTATATCCATGTTTTTACACTTTACAGTCTTATTTTCAGACAACATAAATAATAAAATTAGCCACAGTTCTACGCTTATTATTTTGATATCTGATAAAATGTGCTACCACTGAACTCTCTCCACAGTTTCTATAGGGTTCAGTATGTTTTCTTCCTATCATATCACATCAACACTTTGTTGGGGCTTAGATTTGTTTCTTTTTTACTTACAGATTTTTTTCCCTTAAGTTGCTAGGAAACTAACTATGGGGTACTTATGGGTACTTAAGCAAAAAAAAAAGAGGTCAAAGGAGAGGAGTTGTAGCACCTGGTTACACTTCTTTGGGTCTCTGGAAGTTTCTCTTGGGGGAGATAGCACAACTTTTGGGGCAGGTAAAGGGCAGGGCTGGCTGCGGGAGGAGTTCACTGTCACCTCCAAGTGCAGTCCTGGGGAATCCAGCCCCATCTGCTCGTGTGCCCGGAGCTCTGAGCTGCCTCCTCCTGCCCTGCTGGGGCTGGGCCGGCCCTGTGCCGCCGCCGCTCC
>VWYO01022391.1:253782-300695 GCA_013400275.1 Rhadina sibilatrix | reverse complement strand
TGCCCTGCCCTGCCCTGCTAGCACATCCCTGCCCTGCCCTGCCCTCCCTGCCCTGCCCTGCTGGGACATCCCTGCAGCTCCAGCTGCCACCGAGGGGCTTCTGATCCATCTCACCCTGGGAATTTCCACCCTTCCAGCCTGGTGCTCTCGGAGTCCTGCAGGGACACTGAGATCAGACTGCCCCGGGCCTCGAGGTTCACGGTTCTGTTTATTATTAGTGCTGTAGTTGTTGTTGCTTGTTTGCCTTGTTATACATACTAGTAAAGAACTGTTATTCCTATCCCCATACCTCTGCCTGAAAGCCCCTTTTAATTTTCTTAATTATAATAATTTGGAGGGAGGGGATTTGAATTCTCCATTCCGAGGGAGGC
Organism: Rhadina sibilatrix; assembly: GCA_013400275.1. Classification (NCBI taxonomy): domain Eukaryota; kingdom Metazoa; phylum Chordata; class Aves; order Passeriformes; family Phylloscopidae; genus Rhadina; species Rhadina sibilatrix. The sequence goes on along the minus strand of VWYO01022391.1, from coordinate 300,324 downwards.
AGACACCTGTCTTTCAAATCAAGACACTCTGTTGAATATTTACACATTACTTTAGCTAAGGAATTTGAATTTTACTTGAACCTCAGTTAATTAATGAATTTTTGAAGCATTTTTGAGGACAAGAATGAATTATGGGTAAATGAAGACACAGGAGATTTTTGATTTGCTAAATTTCAATATAGGTGACAAACAGAATGAAGAGTAGAACAGCAGCCCACGGAGGAGGCCATGCCAGATCAGGTTGATGCCCAAAGGAGGTTGTGACCCTGCCTGAAAATCGTATTGAATTACCCCTTCAAAGCCAGTCAGGTTGTTACACTTTGCTGGTGCAATGCAGTCCAGTCCACGTGAGTGTACTTAAGTCCTTCTTTAGGCAAATTAGAATATCTGAATAGAACTGCTTGTTTAAAATTAGAACAGCTAAATTTAGGAGACCTACTCTGGTTAGCAATTAATTTCTTGTGTTTTCCAATTAAAAACAAATGCTCTTAAAACAAAACTAAATAATCAGGCCAAAGCCATTCAAAATTAACTCATTTACCAATCAACTCATCAGCATCTCTTTCATCTTCTTAGTGTTGAAGAATAGCACAAATTTAGCTTTGGGAAATGAGACTCCAAGCATATTAGACCCATATTTGTCAGAATTGATCCAACCTAAAATGGTGAAATGTTGAATCTGATTCTGTGGTTCATATTCTGCTTTATTTCACGTGCAGCAGGAATCCCCTATATGAATAATATATGAAAGAAAAAAGGATTAACAAGCCAATATTTTTATCTTTGCTTCATTTTGACCTCTATATACACTTGCAGGGACATCCAGATCCACCCCAAATCCAGGGCTCTGGGTATTTTGAAATCATTAATCTACAGTTAGCCTGGAGATGACTCCTCATTCTTGCTCCCCTCACAGAATCACAGAAAAAAAAAAAAGCTCAGAAAAGTTGAGCTACTACTTTCCCCCATCTCAGCCCAGAGATGGAGGGAAAACTCTTACAAAATTCATCTCAACAAAATTGTATGTTTCCTTTGTTCCCCTCCGGGTTCCTACCTAAGAATGAATAGCAGAAACACACGAGACTCAGACTGTTACTCTTTCAAAATTTTCTCACAGATAGGTATCAGTGTATTCACTAGTCAGCTTTTTGAAAACAGAAACATGGCTCACCTGATACTCTGTGTGTGATTTGCACTAACCAAGCATCTGATTTAGAGAAAAGATAAGTTTTCCATTTGGGCTGTTTGAGATTGCAAGGTGAATGGTTTATAAAATCTAATAGCATTTCACAATAATACTGTGTAATTAGAATTCTAAAATCTTTCTAAAGATTGTTTCTAAAGGCACTTAGACTTTTTCAGATTTATCTTTGTGATTATGAAGTGTTGCTACTACTAACCATCCACCCTGAGTCTAATATGTTAACAAAAATCATAGAATGGTTTAAAGATCTCTGTGGAACCTTCTCTCCAAGTTGAGCAACCCCAACTCTCTCAGCTTTCCTCACAGCAGAGGCATTCCACCCCTCTGATGCATTCTGTGGCTCTCCTCTGGATTCACTCCAACAGGTCCCTGTCCTCCCAGTGCTGGGAGCCCAGAGCTGGATGCAGCCCTGCAGGAGGGGTCTCAGCAGAGCAGAGCAGAGGGGCAGAATCCCCTCCCTGGCCCTGCTGCCCACGCTGCTTTGGATGCAGCCCAGGGTACAGCTGTCCTTTCTGAAGCTGAATTATGCTCAGACGCAGCACAATGAGAAGCAGTCAGCACCATAGGATGGGATTTTGAGGGGGCTGAAAGGCTTTTAAAAGTCAGTCCAAGTAATAGAAGGTAATAGACTTCAGAGGTCCTTATGTGCAGCATGCTGCTGAGCCTACCAAAGGTATTTGCTGTTCAGATCACAGATGTCACCAAAATTTTTGTGTGTACTCTTTCAGATGCCTGTACAGAGGTTGACTTGAAATTGATTCAAGTGTCCAATCCAGAAATTCGAATTTCTCTTCAGTCCATCCCAAGCAGGATAGTAAGCAATTTCAGTGTGGATTAGATTCTCACATCAACTGAACAATTCTGATTCACAACATCCATCTTTAAAATAAATAGATTAGCTAATGTCTGGCTGATGAAAGAAGAATAAACCAGCCGTTAACTTCAATGTTTTGGATACAAAATAATTTTGTTTGAGGTCTAACACAGCAGGCACTACTTTTTTTTGTTTCACTCACATATGGTGGGGGGTGTTGCTGAAATACCTCACAGTGTATGTTCTGGTTGTTTTATTCCAAATAGTCATACTATAGTTGGATAATACTAACAGTGTGTACTGGGTTTGGCTGTTAATGATGGATTTAATTTTCTTCCTATCAGCCTGAATGGTGCTGCGTTTTGAATTTGTGATTAAAACAATGTTGATAGCACACCAGTGCTTTGGCTATTGCTGAGCAGTGCTTGCACAGCATCAAGACTTCCTTTTGTTTCCCATTCTGCCCCAACAGCTAGTAGGCTGGAGGTGAGCAAGAAGCTGGAAGAGAGGACAGCTAGGACAATGGACTGCAGTTGCCCAAAGGGATATTCCAGGCTATGTAACATGTTCAGCAATAAACCTGAGGGGAGGGGGCTTGGTAGTCATTGCTTGGAGACTTATGGGTCTCCTATTATTCTACTACTGGTCACCTTCATGCCTACATCACTCAGGTTTTGTTTCTTTACCTTTTCATCTTTCCATCACTTACTAAACTGTCATTGTCTTGACCCATGGTTTCTTTTGTTTTCACTCTTCCTACTCACTCTCCTCTTCAGTTAAATGTGAAGAGTCAGTAAGCAACTGGGTAGGGCTTAGCTGTGGCCAGAGTCCACCACACACCAGTACGTTATCAGAATCTCCCAATGCTGCAGACAGAAGAAACTTATTTCTGAAGATAAAAGATAGGAAAGAAATAGTAGAAATATAGTGATCTATCAAAATGTCAACCCATCTTACCTATGTAGTCAAAAGGTGTGAGTGTATGTGAACAGGATTTGAAAAATATCAAACCAGGTATAAAGATTAAATAATACCAGACCAATATGAAAATTAATAACACATAGGTCATAGTAACAGTCATATCAGGAGCAAAGAATGGTGCATTTTCTCAAGAAGTATTACATTATCTCCTGAAAGAAAAGCAAATATGACAATTGTCTTGTGTAAAGTGTGACAACTGACTTGAAGTCAGTAAACTGGGAAGCTGCAGATTGCAAATACCCTGTACTCTTGAAGTAATGATGCACAGTCTGCACACATCCTTCTCCCTCATCCTGCTTTTTTCAGAAGAGTGTAGGAGTCTCCACCAAAAGAGATGAAGCAATTAACACTTTACAGAAAACAGTGTGCAATAGAACTTGGTTGCAAAGTAAATATCTGTCCAAAATCTTAGTGTAAGAGCTTCTTCAATAAAATCTACAGCAATAACTCTTTCAGAAGAGGTGACCACCTTAGTCAATGACACATTTTTTATCCTTTTGTAGTCTTCAAAATGGCAATAGGTGTCATTAAATATAAATTCAAACTCAAGAGCAGAGATCTGATCTCATCACAGTTTCTCAAGTCCGTGATGCCTTTGCTCACTACATGAGATGGTTTTCTTGAGAAGGATCTCCTATTCCAAGTACACATACAACATTGCCACCTCTAAAATGCTTCTAGATCATTGCCTTTTTTTAAGCAACAAGTATGTTGAGAAAGTTCTTCTGTGCAGCAATGTCCTTTCCCTGTCTCACAGAAGGCAATTTGAATGCTGTGCTCTGGGTGCTCTGTGTGCTTAGCAGCACTGAAAACAGGTCTTCAAACACAAGATACTTCAGAGATTGCTCAGTTCTGAGTGTGAAGAGACTGAAGGGAACCTCTGAGCTTTGTCCCTGTGTTGATATGACTGTCCATGTGCACAGGCACATGGACATTTGCAGACATAGCTAACCACTACCAATTCCTTGGTGTTTAGGAGGACACTGTACATTTGTTTATGTTTTATTAAAGGAGTTTCAAATGCTCATTTTCGTCAGAAAGAACCTTCCAATAGTGCGTATTAAAACTTAATTAAAGTATTCATGCATTCTCCTTTGGATGTCCTAGGAGCAGCAGTCAGGCACAATGTTCTGCTCTGCTCTGTTCCAGTGCTTCTTCATGGCTCTTTTCCTCTCCTGTCTTGATTCAGTTGTTGGCACTCAGTAACTTGAACAAATCAGATACCTTGAGCTGGATGAAGTGAATCTCGACAAAAGACAGATAATAGCATTATTCCCCTGGCTGGATATCCACTATTGGGTGTAAAACTACTTTTTAAAGGGGGAATTAAAGTAGGACTCATTTGTCTTCTAATGGTATACACCTTCAGGCTTCCTTACCATCTCCCCCACACTAGCCTCTGGCAAGAAGGGCTGCACGGGGTCTTTACAGGAGCAGAATCAGAGAACTCCCTTACTTGGTTGAGGCAGCAGCTCAGCCCTGGTTTTCCAGCATGCAGACTTGTGAATGATGCACCAACACAACTCCCTCAATTCAAGCACTGAGTGATAAGTACACATTTGTTGCCACTGATTTTATGCAACAATTTGGCTTTCTGATGACAAGATTATACAAAAGTCTGATTTAACTAACTATTCTTTATTGTTCTTCATTTTCCCAATTGATAAAGCATTCAGTGCTTTTCAGAACACTTTTCAGCAGATTTCTTGAAACTCTTTCATGCTCTGCACGTTTTTGCAGATCTGCTACATTTTAAATGTTTATAGTTCTGCACTTTGGGTGAGCATTTTTGATGTTCTGAAAATCTTTTATTGAGGGAAAAAATCATAAATTTACTCTTCATAATTGGTTACTAAATTTAATGTAATTTTACACAAGCAAACCATCCTTCAAGATTAGGTGAGACTTACAGATCGTGATGTAAATTCCGAGATGCAAAATATGCAATCCATACACATCTGATTTTGGCTTGTCTTTGGCATTTAGGGGGAGAAAAGATTTCTGGTAAGGTCATAGTAAAACTTCTATGTACAACATTGCAGTTATTCCTATGAAAAATATAATAAAATTTGAAAAACCGTTAATATTTTTTTAAAGAAAAATTAACGTGAAAAATTCATTTGACTCTGTCTGTGCTCTATTCAATATCCACTTTGAAGAGAGGATTACAAGAAAATATTACTAAGTATGTCAAGTATTTATGAGGTCCAGATTTTCTACTGTCTATAACCAAGAATGGAGAAAGAGCAAAGTGCCATGACATACCCATGATTAAGTAGGAATGTCTCTGGCAGGCCTATCCCTCATCCTTCTGCTTGCATGGTGCCTTGGAGGAGTTACAGGCTAAGCTTACATTTTAGTTAATCATGTGGTATTTTTGAAAATATGAATGTGATATTCTCTTTTTTAAAAACCTTACCCAAATGAGAAGTTTCACAAGCTGACAGAGGCTTCAAAATGCTGGAATTTGTTTTTCTAGTACTTTGTTAAATGTTCTTTCATCTGACAATTTATACCACAGATGTAATCCCACAGATAGAACTGTGCAGGCCATAATACACATGAAGTGAACAGAGCCTTTAAATATAGTTTTTGCCTGTAAAGGAAAAGAACAGCAACTGAGATATATAAATCAAGCTGTTGATCATGGAAATTCTACAGTGAAAGATAAAACTCGCAAGGATAGAGAAATGTATGAGGCTGTTTCTATGCATCCCCAGCCTCTGCTTGCTTGAAAACATAGAAAATAAACCATCTTTTTGTAGAGTAAGATGAAAGGTTGTTGCTTTGTGCATGTTGGTATATGTTCTAGTCCAAATCCTGATGTTGCAGAGTACCATAAAATAAGGAGATTTTTAATATAAAAAATACAGAGAGCATTAGTAAAAATTACGTGTAAATCACTTGCTGTTTGCTGTTTATTTTGGCTGATTTCCAGAGCCATACCTCAGAAAAACAAATTTGATAAAATGCACTTGAAGTTTTATCTGCATAAATTTCTGTAATTAGGCTTCCTACAGCAAAAGAAACACAAATGACTCTGTACTATGCCAACCCCCAGAAAAATAATGCAGAATTCCATTTGGGCTCTTTGTGCAGCCCAGAGAGAGTGCCTTAACTTCCAGGGATTTCAGGAATTGCACCTGCAAACCCAGAGATATTTGTAATAATTTAGCCTGGAAATGTAATACCCAAATTCTGGATTGTTTTCCTTGACTAGATTTTATAAACAGAGTATGATATAATGTTTAGAAAGGATTAGAGACAGAAGTCTTTATCCTCAGTGTTATGTATGTGCACTGTAAAATCTACAAGTCACTTAAAATGTACAGCTGTATGAGTAATGCCTCTTTAGTTCATGTCCAAATGAAGAGGAGAGAAACAAAAAAAGCCCCAACAGCTGAAATAAAGTTGGAATGAAGTGGGAATATTTTAACTTTTTTAAAACTCAGGGAAACCTAATTTCAGATTAAACACAAATGTTTCATTCTTCCAAGAACAGGTGATTTCTATTCCATTTGTTTGAAGAAGTTGCCCTGTTCTACAGAGAGTATGGCAAGCCCCACCCTACCAGAGAGGGTGAGCTGAGCTAAGAGAGCTGGGAATGCCCACCTTGTGCCTCTGGCAGGGATACTTCATTAAAACATTCTGGCAAGGACCTAAGGAAATAGTTGCATAAAAATACTTCAGGCCTGAAACAGGATAATATGATAACAGGACTAGATGACAATTCATAATTTAATAATTAATGCTTTCCTGATTGTTAGCAAAATCAAGTTAAATGATTGTTTATGAAGTAAATGTAAATGAAGTTAACTGTCGTTTTTGCCTGCAATTCTTCAGAGCTGAGCCACAAATCTGCTTTACAGGATCTGCCAGGCCATTGGATACCACTGAACATTTACAGCAGTTTCAAAACATGTCTGGATTTTCTTGTTTAAATGTAAAAAACCAAAGGTATAAATCCAGTTGTAAACATGAGACAACTCTAATAGTATAAAGTCAAATGAATCTTCAAGCCATGCAAATGTTTTGGCAAAGGAATTGTGAATATATTACAATGGTAATCCTCCTTCCTTGTGCACTCATTAATTTAATGTCTTTTAATCTATATGAGGAAAAATATTACATGATTTTTATCCATTTTAACAATAGATGGGAAGTGTTTATTTTTGATTTCTTACCTATGCATTCTTTTCCTATACTGGTTGCATATTTGCTGTAGGCTTGCTCTTCTCAAAACAAGAATATTTACTAAAATTACTGCTATAAACCAAAGTGTTACAGCATCTCAGATAAGATATTCTGAACAAACCTCTGCATTTCCACAGCTCTGTTTCAAAAGTTGGCTGAAGAACAACCAGAAATCTCAATGATAGAACATAATCTATAGCAGATTTAACAGAAGCTGCATCCCATAAATGACAAGATCTTTTAGGAGACCAATATGAATGAGGATCTCAAATCCCATTTGGACTTTCCATAGGAAAATCACCTACTCATCAGCTGAGGTAAGTTGAATTAGTTCTGGGTGCAAGGAGACCCTGTCAGGATGGGCACCTAGCTTCCAGTTTCCCACTAACATATTTAGTGTTAATTCAAGTTGCCTTGTAGCATTACTATACACAAAGTTTCAAAAGCCCCATTCTAAAGCCTCAGTAAAGATCCATGGATTTTTGCATCCAGTTTTATTAAAACAAAACCCGGTAGAATTAAAAAGTTTGTGTCCATGGCCATTTCAAGTGAAAGTAGTCAAAACACCCCAATTCTTGAGTGAGTTACTTGAGAGAAGTTAAAAAACCTGCAACTATGAGTGGCATCAGCAGCCACTCAATACTTCATAAATACACCTTGTGTCTCAAAAAGCAGCTAAGTTGCTGCTGGAGTGATGAGTCCTGTGGCTGAGACACACATTGAGGAGCCAAAGTGAATCCTGGGTTGTGCTTTTCATGAAAGGGTTAGTTTCCACCATCAAAATGGAGATTTGAAATATTTAACTTCAGGATTTCCATGTACCTTTTCACTATTTGAGGAACAATCCATTGAAAAATCCTGAAGATTTTGTTATCTCAGGATATTTGTTCTCATCTATTCCTAACCTTTCTCTCGTCAAACAGTGGGAGGAATTTTATGGGATTAAATTCTCTGCTGTTGCAGCAAGGGCACTACATTAAAAGGTTGCTAGGGCATCAGCACATGATGGTTTGGCCTTTTTGTCATTTCTAATAAGCTTAATGAAAATGGCAACATTTGCCCTCCTTACTTGAGGCATTTAACTTTGTGCCTAAGGTGGGACCCGTGTGGGAGTGGAGAAGGCTCCCAGCTCGGCTGTTCTCAATTGCTCTCCAAAGGCTGCCTTTTACTGCAAAGGGGCTCTGAGGTCCCAGCCCATGCATACAAGTCAAAGGTCTAAAATTATCTCCTGGCTCTGTTAGAGCCAATTTTCCTGCACTTCACATGGCCAGGCTGTGTGGGACGCTGTGATCAGAACCACACCACACAGAGGTGTTCAAAACAGTCACTCATGGAAAATTCTGCTGCCTTGGTAAAATATAATGACCTATAATGACGTATAATTCAGTTTGTGGAGGATTGCAATTAGCGATAAACCAAAGCTGAAAGATTGTGTAGGTGAGTTGCAATTTATGGAATTATAGGGCGTGCTCTTTCTGCCATTTACTTCTGTAGGCTCTGAGCCGTGGAGCAGTTGCAGCTCCACTCCTCACACCCCACTGAGCAGGGCAGAAACTGAAACTTACTCCATCTCCCATTGGGAATTGCTGCTCAGCAAGTACAAGACCCAGAGAGGTGGAGAATATCGTAACGCAAGAATAACTTAGGGCTAGGGTGTTTCCAGGGAAAAAAGAGGCCTGAATTCACTTGGGTGCAAGAGGGAATTAAATGTGAGGATGCCACATTCTGAGCAAGTGCTAAGATACTGCTCAAAAACAGCAGCATAAGACTAAAGATTCAGTTTTAAAAAAGAAGTAACTGTTCCTGCTTCTGGTTTAGAAAGAAAGGTGTCATCCCTGCTGTAGAATACAGAGGTGAGAGTCTAAAGTGGAAAGCAGCACTTATCTGCCACCCTGCATGAGACATCTCAGCCCTGGAGAGAAATGGCATTTGTTATATATCCTGTTTTTGGTGTTTCTCCACAGGCTGACCTTAGCTGGCTTCCCAGCTGGCACTCTGCTTTAGCTGCTCTCATCTTCGGGCACTCCCTGCTTTGGGGCATCACTCTTCCTTCCTGGCACTTTGTGGAGACATCAAAGACATAGGCAGGGATGGAGCATTTCAGTGCAGCAGTGAGGCACCCAAACATCTGATTGTACCAGCACCAGAAAAATTAAATGTCCTACTGTTTCCTCATCTCATAACGGAGAACGCCTGTGAGAGACAGTGCATTAAACACTGTGAGATGTTCAGAAAGCATAATGATTAGGGGCTGTGGAAGAGCACCAAGGTATGCTCAGTGGCAGCCCCTTTGATCAGGAGCATCTGAACTGGCCTCTGCCTGAAGTTACTGTAGCAGTGATTTTCTGTGTCAATGCTTAGCATCCAAAAATTCACATTATAGTTAAATGAGCAGAGAATACCGTGGCAGTTTTCTTCTCCTAGATGTTTAATGTTTTTAATACATGTTACCCAAAAATTTATTATCTTTTTTTTTTTCAAATCATCAATTGTTTTTCACTAGGTCTTAGTTTCATTTACAGTCTTCCAAACATGGTTCTGTGTCACAGCAGTGTTACAGACTGAAAGCAAATGTTTTCCCTGTTTGAGAAAAAATAGTGTTGTATAATTGACAATTACTTCTCAGGCATAAGGCACAGGGACCTATTAACTTTTTCACTGGAGTTAAAGTGTCCATCATTTTGATGCATAATCAGAGATATATACTGGGGATCTATGGAGAACATGAATTCCTATTACTGAAACCCTGGCCTTTTCTCAAGCTGTGAAACGCTTTTGTGAAAGAACACTGTTATTATGAATAGATGCACTTGAATTGTAAATTCTCAGCCTGTAATCTCAGACTTGGGTATGCATATATGAGATAGTGATACAAGAATACATACGACTTCATTGCTTGAATAAACTGATGTTAAAAGTAGTGATTTACTTTTCATGGTGTTCTTGTCTCTTAGCAACCTCAATTGTTTTCATCATACTGCATTTATGTTTGAGTTATTCATTAACTTACTCTACTTGAAAGTGGTTATTACTATAATCTTTTGGGTTATGAACTGTTCTTTTGGCCTGCAAGCTAATAACAAGAGAGGCAGCCACTTTATCTTTTAAAAGTTTTTAAATGTTATCAGATGAAATAATTCTCCTATTGCAGTATTAACAGGGCTGGATAGCCTGGGATACGTCTTTTCTGGATAATTTAGTCTCAGACCTCAAGCATACATAAATTAAAACATATTCTAAACTTTCATATCTACTTTATGCATCATCTAGGAATCTGAATTACATATTTTGAGCAAATATGTTTCTTGGTTCTATTTATTGGACAAGGCTACTGGCTACTTCTCTGCTTTGGTTTTCTATTAAAGTTCTTTTCACTGGGGGATTTTTTATTAACTTACTTCAAGAAGATTACCCTGACACAGCCTAGTAGCTGTTATAGTTTTATAGGAAGCTTAGTTATTAAACTTCTTATGGGATGTTATAGGTAATCATCTCCATCACAAAAATTGCAAGAGAAGGAAAAGGAAAGAGTGCTTGCAAGGATTCAAGTTTACACCGGTGTCCTTTTCAAAGGATGTAGGCTCAGATGATATCCATGCAAATGTACCAAAAAATATAGGAACTGTTATATACATTTCTCAATATTTCTTCTTTCCTTATTATAAAAGCTCTTAGTCTTTTTTATGTGTGTAAATTATTAAAATCATACAGCACTAATATTTCAGAATAAGGAAATTATTGTCTTGGAGCAAGTATTGCTCTATAATCCAAATTATGAACAGAAAAATTAATAAATGTGATCTTTACTGAAGCAGAGGAACTGAAATGAAACTTGACAATTAGGAGAGAGATCTAATTGTCTAAATCAAATAAGGGTGGAAGGTGAGTCACTGGTCTTTATAACCATGACAGAAAAAAAATACAGTCCTGGACTGTAGCAAAGTGTTTCCACAGAGAAACAGAAGTACTGATAACTGAATCAGTGTGGCAAATAAACTAATGTATCTGAGACATCTGTATGAGGAAGATGTATTTGGTAATAAACCATGCCTGACCTACAAATGGCAATGGGAAGCTCAATAAAACATCCTCTCATACTGCACTTGTCACAGATGTTTGAGCCTCTGAGGTTTCCCTGGGATTTTTACCTGTTTAGGTTCATTGTTCAGTAATGGAAATGGAGAGAATGGAGCTCAAGAGAACATGTTTCTCCAACTTGACATTTAAGAAGTTGTGAAACTGTTCCTTTAGGTCCACAACTTTCCAAGAAGTCCATTCCATCTCCATGCAACAAGAATTTTTACTTTCCTCAAAATAAAACTTTCCTCTAAAAGCAAAGAAATGAAACATTTTTGGCTGTACTTAAATGAAACTACAACTTCAGAGGCACTACCCATGCTATGAGGAAGTGAAAGCACTTAATGCTGGTGAATGCTTCTTTGATGTTTCCTTTAATAAATGGAGATATGCCAAGATTAACTGATGTATGTCTGGTGCTTCATAGCTGGTTATAGATACAGTGGAAGCCTCACACAGAGTTTTGCAAGAGCATGTGAAGGAGATTATAAATTTTCTAAGCTTTCATTTTACAAATGCCAGTGTTGTCCACCACAGACACCCATATTCATCCAACACAAACTGACTGTTCATGTGCACACCCAAGTGAAGACTTGTGGCCCAGTTCTTCTTTGTCTTTCTAAAGACTTCTGATGTTTAACTTCTGTGGTGGAGTTTCTCACACACTTTTCATGTAAATCATGATTGTTTTGCATTCCTTTCTGTAGGAGAAGAGAATTGATGGACTGTTGGGTTGACCAGTGTGGTTGGAGAGGACAATTTTCTTCCTCCAATCCATGGTCACTGTTGGAATTCTATAAATGTTGAGCCTGTAAATAGACTGCCCCTTTTTTTGCCTTGGACATCTCAGTGTGTGAGTGTCATTCATTTGTGTCGTATTGCAACAAAGACTGGTCTCATCAGGATATCTGTCTTTCCTTTCGTCAAGTCTTTTCAATAAAATTTATGAAACATTATGAATTCCCATGGTTATGTTTCTAATATCATTTCTTGGAAGGAGGTTAAAAAATGCACAGTATAGACTGTTCTACACTTAGATATATTCTGATGATTGGCAATCCAAATCAGCCTTATTTAGGTGTCTTCTAGAGGAAGGCCAACCTGTTTTGACTATTTTAGGCCTTTGATGATACATCTTCCAAGGTCAGAAATATTTTTCATTGCCAGAGAACCTCATGCTTGCTGTACATAAGGCCAGGGATGTGGAAGAAAAAGACAAGCAGTGCTCATATTCAGTGAACATGTTGTTTCATGTATTTGAATGTTGGTTTTGGAACAGCTGCTACACTCACTCCTGGTTTTCAAACCTGGTAGAGCATCATCCCGCTAAAGGTCACCTGGCTACAGTTAGCCTGTGAAAATTACATTCTTTGTTCCCATATGTAAGTAATTCCTCTCCAGATTTTTTCCTTTTTTTTTTCTAGTGATAGCCCAAATCTGCATATGATTTGTTGTTTCTGGAGAACATGCTCTTCACATTAAAATTTTGAGAATGTTGAAAATGGAAAATATGGAATACAATAAAAAAATCTGTAAAAATATTGTTTGTAAGATGAACCTAATGTCTCAAATTAACAGTGAAATTTGGTCATCACGTATTTTACAGAGCTTCTACTGCTTTAACTGAAGGACTTCCAGAAGAAGAGGTACACAATCTGGTGAGAGAAAAAGCATTACAATTCTTTCCACAAAGTTCACAAATCTTCATGACCTGGCTGTTTGCTTTTATTGATTTAATTTGCATTGCCATAGCTTTTCACTTATTATTAGTGGCCTCAGTTTTGTGGTCATACCTCACAGAAACAAGAATAAAAGCTTACTGTAGTAGAAACTTTGTAAAATAAAGCCTAGAAGACTGTGAAAGGATGATGAGATTGAGAAGATGAACAGAAGGAGGAGGCTGAGAAACAGAGATGCTAAGAGGGAAAGAAATATCTGCTTATATCTGCAGAAAATCCTCTAAGTGTTTAAAGACCTCTTTGGCAATTCTCACATCTACTTCTAGCAGCTGATGTTACTCACTGATTCACTGATTTATCTTCATTGCAAACCCCTAATCAGACAAAAACACCAAAAAAAAAAAAAAAAAAAAAAAAAAAAAAAAAAAACACAACAACAAAACAAACCCAACAAAAACACAAAAAAACCAGCCACCTCCACAAGAACAAAAAACAAACAAACAAACAAACAAAACCACCAAAAACCAAAAACAAACAAACAAACCCCACAAAAAACTAACAAAATTCCACCATGCTGATAGAGGAGGGTGAATGGGAACAAGAAAAGATTCCCCAAGCCTGAAAAAGTCTCCCTTGTACAGTCATTTGTTTGAGGAAATCTAGAAGTAATTGCATTTTAATTGGACATAATCTTATTGGAACAGGGAATAGTGAATTTAGCACATTAAATAAATAAAATCAAACCACTTTCTAATTACCTTCTTACAATCTCAGTAAGGAATTTGCAGTTAGATTAGGGTGTTTCAGGCAATTACATTAAAGACTTCCTAATTCAGAAAGGAATCCAGCTGGCAATTGAAAAGCAGTATTGTCCTTGCAGTGCAAAATGCAACGTTCTTCTTTAGTCTTCTTTTTTCTTTTATTTTGGTTTGGTGGGGATTTTTTTGGTTTTTTGGGGGGGGGTTGTTTGTTGTTTTTTGTTTGTTTTATAAGAATAATCAAGTTTGAAAGGAGGTGTTAGATCCTAGAGCAGTATAATGTATGTTTGGACCCACAGAACATGGCAGGAAAAGTAACTGAATGCAGGACCCATGTCTTTCTCCACCACCAGCTATCACTATTGCTGCACGTGCTCCGTGTCCTGACAAAAGCTACAGACAGGATATGGTAAAATGCAAGCAATGTTTTCACACATTCAATTTTCATTCTAAAACTGCAGCTTAAAATGGGCAGAGTAGAGGGGGAGCATGCCTGATAAATGTCAGCTTAGGATGCTTAGAACTGCCTAAAGCAGCATCAGAGGAGTGCCTGCCCTATTTGAGAAGCTGTGGAGAGTAAAGAAGGCAAACACAGTACCTTTCCTTAAAAAAAGGAGTCAAGCTTTTACAAACTAATCCACTTAGTTTACCTTAGAAATTCTGCTAAAAATAATTTACTAAGACCTTAAATGAAGACATACTATCACAAACTTGTTATGAACAAATACTCTCAATCCAGCATAGCTTTTTCCATGACTTCTGCCTGCATGACAGGCAGAAGCCCTTGTTTTGGCACAAGCCTTTTGTGTGCTTGTCAAGTATTGCATAGAATTTGATAGGCAAAACAGTGGATTAGGCTTCACTTTTCTAAAACATGAGACAACTATCATAGGCTGGATACAGCAATAGTTAGAAAACCTCATTCGGATGGTAATCTTTTGTTGATTATCAAAATGGAAAGTTGTACTGTTCAGTAGGGATGTCGTGCTAGCACAAGGGGTAATGGCTATAGACAAGGAGAGGGTAGGTTTAAGTAATAGGAGGAAATCCTTTCTTGTGAGGATGGTGAGGCACTGGCACAGGTTGCCCAGAGAAGCTGTGGATGCCCTGTCCCCTAAAGTGTTCAAGGCCAGTTTAAGATCCTGATCTCATAGGAGGTGTTGCTGTTCATGGCAGGAGGGTTGGATCTGGATGATCTTTAAGGTCTGTTCCAGCCCAAACCTTTCTGAGATTCTGTGACATGCACTGGATTCATTGCTCTTCAATAACCTCCTGTACCACCTGGAAGACTGAACAGAAAGTGTGTGCTATTAAATTTGCAGGTAACAAGAGGCTCAGAAAGAGGGACTCTCTTGGAAACAGAATTGCAGTACAAAATGAACTCCTGTGGAGGGTTCTGTAAAACAAGGACAAAATTAATCAGGAATAAGTAGTAGGTATTTATTTCAGGGTATTGCATTTTTCAAGGGTCTAGGGAAACAATTCATTAGGAATATTTTTCGTAGATACTCTAGGGACATTACATGACCACCTTAATTATTAAAAATGTGTGTGTGTGTTAGAATATGGCCTGCAAGGCACAAGAAGCAGTCCTTAATCTCTGCAGCATACTGGTAAAAGTTTTGCTCTAATACTGTGCTCAACTTGGGAAACTGCACTCTAAGGAAAACCACTTGAACACTAGGGATAGCTCAGAGAAGTAGCTGATAAATGGTTTATATAAAAGAAAGAGAAAAAAAATGCCTTTCATGTTCATGCCTATTGATTCCAGTAGCAGCAGGCTAGAAAGGTTCCTGTTAGGCTGGAAAGATTCATGTTAGACAGTAGGAAAACTTTGCTAATAATATGGCTCTGGACCTCTACACTGCCTGGAAATTGGGTTGGAATAACTGATTATGATATGGAGCAGTGCCTCTTTACACACTTCCATGAAACATATTATATTGTCAATTTTGAAGCCAATAAAAATGTTTATACTATTTAAAATCAGATGGCATTAGTACCTGGAAAAAATTGTTTTTTAATATACTTGCAATTGTAAATAAATACGTGATGATCTTACCAGTTACTGTTCTATTATAATAAACTTTTATGACCATTCTTTTTAGACTTGTAAAGTTCATATTTTGATAGCTATATTTTATAACTACCTAAATTCACTAAAACTGACAAATTCAGTTAATTCCCATCTTGGTCATTACTTATAGCAAATTGTAACTAAGACTAGTTTACAGACTGAATTACAAGAATCAGCCAAAAGCTGTTCATTTCATCTGTCTGAAGAGAAAAGCATTGAAAATACCTAGATTTCCTATCAAAAACTCAAAGTGAGTGAAGCGACATGACAGATTCATCTGTGGCCCCTGTAAGTGCAAAAAACCACCTCATGGTATAAAAGGGATGCTTTAACTGAAGGAGCAGCAACAGTCTAACTTGCAATAAATTCTGAAGTACCAGAGAGCAATGTACAGATTTCACAAAAGGAGAATTGATACCACTATACCAGCTCCTATGGGGAAAAGTCTAATTAACATTTTGAGAGCAAAAGAAAAACATTTAGATCCAAACTACGGTTTTCATACAGAAAGAAAACCATAAAGAAAAATATGCTAAAAAGAAATGTAACAATCATTCTTCCTCCATTAAATTACTTGAATTTAATTTGTCCATAGGTATAATCTTCTTACATTAAGCTCTGAGTAATTTTCATTACTTTCAATGAAAGCACAGATGTTTTGCTTAGTTTTTGCTTATTTGTGAACTCACATCACTGGGTCTTGCTTTGGAGATTAAGGGAATCTTTTTTAAACCAGGCAAGACTGTGAAGAGGCCCAGGTAGCTCAGCTGAAAATGAGGCTTCATGGACTGGAAGTATTTATAATATTCTATACTCAGAGGTCAAGATCCGTGAGATTCTGTTGCATCATCTTTATTCCCAGTGCTGTGCCTCCTGTGTAGTCACCTGCATCAGTGAGGTGTATATCTGGGTTCAAAAATATCTGGATTAAGACAATAACTTTTTTTTTATTTAGTATTTTTCATAAACTTTCTCTTTTCTAGGACTTTTATTGATATTGTTTCGTACTTGCTACATTAAAACAATGCCTAGTAGTTTACAATTTATAATTAAAATTGAATCTGTAGTCTAACAGACCAATATTAGCTCTTCAGTAGAAAGATGAGTTAATTAAGAATGAATGTCATTCTACACTCAGCCAAATTCTCTAATCTGGTAATTTGTAACACCTGGATTTTTTTGTTGCAATAACTGCAGGTATGCTATCTAAGCAATGCAAAACATTTTTATCACACATGAAATTATGTTTTAATTTGTTAAGCTCATTACTTAATCATCCTGATGAAACTGCATTCATCAGCAGTGTAGCATTTAAGTACTGCCATGACTTCAGCAAGAGCACATCCGAGGTGCAGAAGAAATCCTTCAGTTAGCATTGACAGGATTTTGTACCATGTGCAGCAGTGTCAGCACACTCTCGTTGCTGGGAGGACAGAGCTGTGACACTGGCACTGGACAGTTGTTCCCTCCATGCCAGCCAGTGTCCAGCGGTCCTCAGGGGCAGCCAGGACAAACCTCTTATTTCCAGCTGGGTGTTGGGGTCCGCAGCGGGGACCCAGGAGGCTCAGAGCCACCCCAAGAGGTATCTCGTTAGAGACACCCTGGGAGGTCAGAGCAACTCCCTCAGCTGGTAGAGAAGGCCTCAGCAGAGGGGCAGGGCAGTGATTCTCAGCTCTTCAGTGATTTCAGCTCCGTGATTCTTAGCTCAGTGATTGTCAGCTCCTGCCCTTGCGAGGTTCCTTCTCTGGTGGTCGGCCCAGGGATGAGAGAGAGAGGGTCCGTGTGGCCAATTCCGCATAAGGTAACTTTATTGCAAGATTACCAGCGAAGGGAAGCTAGGGACGGAAACCCTCTGGCAACTAGGGAACTCAAGGGGGTTTTTATGGGGAACTGAGGTGGGAGGGGAAGGGGTACAAAGCCAATAGTTTGCAACAGATCTACATAGAATCTCCTGGAGGATTGTGGGCTCTTTTAGTGGTCGCCGTAACTGAAGGACTGCTTCTTATCTTAGGGCTCTGGTAGAGGTATTGTGCAATTCTTCTTATCTTCTCCAAGGCAGAGCCACCGGGGCTCTGTCCACCCCCACAACCTCTCACTGGGGACCACTTTCCTCCTCTGCACTGACCCCGTTCTGCCTCCCTCCAGCAGAGACCATGTGCTTATTTAGGGGCTGGGGAAAAGAGAAATGCAGAGACAACCTGAGGTGAAGAGACATAGGTAACATGTCTTGCATGTTCCTTCACAAACAGGGCTCTGTCCAGCTGCTGTGTTTAATGGTATGGCTGCACCAGGAAGCATGAATCTAGATTAATTTTTTTAAATTTATTTTTGGGAGAGGGGTATCATTCATACAAGTTTTCCCAGCCTGTTTTGCTCCAGTCATTCAGCTTCCGAGATATTAAAGACTCTTTACCACTTCTATGACAAGGTTGCTTACCTAAGGCAGGACTAAAACATAGAATTTCTTCACAGAATTTTAAAATCTGTGCTTGACATTTACAATATTCTTTTTAAGATGTTAGAGAAAAGTATTAAATTCTCTGTCCTGTAGCTCTTTAACAGAACACCAGTACTGGCTGACATACCAAGATCAAATATTTTATTATGTCATACTAAGTACCAGAATTTTTCTACGAGGTAGCTAGGGAAACCAGAGCTCTCATTTTGCCCCAAGTTCTTTCCCCAATGCCATGATCTGATGCTAGAGACAGAATTAATTTATCTCACCATGGATACCTAATACCATCTGAGGTGCTCTAGTGATATCAAATAAATTCAACAGAGGACTGGCACCCACTAGAAATCCATACTTCACTGGTGCAGCCAAAGGAAGTTCAGCAAAATCAGTCATTGACCTACAATGGCATTAAACATTCACAAACAGGCAAACACATGCTGCCCAATCTATATCTCCTCTGGGCAGTGGAGACATTCATGTGAGGCCTAAATACTTATGTATCAGTAACCAACTTAAATTTTGAATCTCTGTGGGCACTACTAGAAGTTTGGACAATGCTTAAGCAAATATTTACTAATGTCTTAACTGAGGTATTTTATTTCATCCCAAATCCCATCCTCCACGGCTTGGATTGTTCTCGGGCCATGGCAGCATTTCTGGAGTTTTGACATGGGATTATTGAGCTTCTTCAGCTTTAGTCTGTACAGGTTTGTGTCCTGTCTGCTGGACTATCCTCAGACAGTTTATTGCCCTTCCAATGGCTGCACTGTAAACAAAACAGAGAGCTTCACCTTCATCTAACCCACCTTTTTCCTCAGCATTTTTACAGAACAGATTCTTTCCCAGCTGGTATTTACCTGGATAATCACATCCTCTGTTGTGTAATCACATCCTCTGTTGTAAGACCAGTGTTACACAGCCCAGCTTTTGCTGTTTTACTTCTTTGTTGTACTAATATCATTGTTTCTGGCACAGCTTTTGCTCTTCACCTTTCTTTATCCAAATCAAACTTTGTGAATATTGTGTGTGCTTTTGGGCTGATCATTTATTTTTGCTGCAGTGTCACCTTTTGTGTCTAGCCCTAATTCTTTTAAATAAAGGGCACTGCCTCAATCCTCCAGTCCATGCTGTGCACACTGCTGTCATTTGCAAAACCCAGACAAATAATATAATCTGTTGCTAATATCACCTCCAATCTTGTCTCCCTAGCCAAAAAAAAAAAAAAAAAAAAGCTAAGTTAGTTCCAGAGCTTGATATGGCAAATATGTGCTGGCTCTCAGCCATTTTTCACCTTGGATCATTTTTCTTCTATTCCATGCTGTGCCACTCTCATGGCTGCAGTGTCAGAGCCCTCTCCATTCTTTATCAGCTTCAGCCTGAGTGGAGATGTGGGAGTATCTTAATTTTCTTGGCAAACTGTAATGACTCTGAAGGGTTAACTCTATTTCATAGTGTAAGTCTGCACATCTGCCTCTTCTGTTGGCATCCAAAAAAAAATCTAATTATTTAAGCAGCATAAGTGTCCTGATCACTGAGTGCTGTGAAAAAAAAATCACAAAATGCACCACCAGAAGCATAGCTGCCCTCAGACTTCGTGCTTTCATGCTGCAACCCACCAGTTGCAGATTCAGTCATGAGTGAGTAAATCTCCCCATTTCATGAGTGTCAAAGCTAGCAGAGCTTTTATCCTCACCAGTGTCTCTGTCAGAGTGATGTTTTCATCACCATAAAACTGACTCCGTATTATTTCTTATTGAGCAATTTCAGATAGGCATTTCACTGCAGCAGCATGATTCATTTCCATCTAAAATAATTTATCCTGTACATACCTCAAGATATTTTGTTGCAAAAAATTTTCCATGCTGTTGATTTCACAAAGTACAGACAGAAATTGCTTAGCAGTTTTAATGTGGGAGGGGTACTTGTGAAATAAATGACAAGTATCTACGTGATTATATCCCTTTTGAGCTGATATGGTTTTAAGAGTTGAATTTCACCTATCAGTGACTGCGTATCAGTTAATAGAAGATTTTAGCCTATTTATCCATTTAAGAGCTGGCTTCTGATTAGCTTCTGCAAAAATGCTTGCCCCTCTCCCCTGCCAATACACCAAACTCCTGATTGTGATCCCCTGACGAGGCTGTGGTAGAGGATGTTCCCTTCCCTCATGTCCTCCATTTGGAATGCAAGTTCTGGTGTCCTGCCCTCTGCAAAAAGCACCTCCACGGTGAGGTATCATGTTGCCAGTTTGTGCAGTGAGTGCAGGAGGAGATAATTTGCCACAAGACAATCCACAGTGAAGTCTCATTAAAATATATCTCATATTTGTTATGTAATATAGTGACAGATTAAAAATCCCAATTAAAATGTCTTTGGGTATTTTAATTGGTCTAGAGCAAATGGTGCAGGTCTAAGATAACTATATTAGTGTTAGAAAAGCAATTCACAATCATCAAATTCAGTTCTTTTCCTTCTTTGTCTGTTATTTACAGAACATTTTATATTTTTGTAGACATTAATCCAGAGCAAACCAGAAAAACCAGTGAGTATTTTTTTTTTTTAAATATGTGTTGTGGAGAACATGTTCTAGACACAGCTGCACTATTTTCTAATAGCTTCTTAGCAAGAAATGAGGCTGTGGTGAACACCCATTACCCAACCCTTAGTCCAACATTTTTCCTTTCTTCTTTACTGCAGAAATCCAGGTTTTGCTTGTCCTTACATAAATTTCATTTCCAGCGGAGATACATGACATGGTAACAGCTTCCTTTGGGTTGGTGTCCATTTGAAAGATTAAAAGGCTTCTGGTTCTTCTCTGGGGTGTTTTAGAAGGCAGTTCTTAAGAAAAATTACTGTTTCCTATGTGAGTGCAGCATCTTAGTGCTTCAGACATCAGCAGGAAGCACTGCTTTGCATCTATTGCACATGCTTTATGGACCATTCAAGGAATAATTTAATCAAATGTGGAAAAAAATTTGCTGCAATCCTGTTCAGCATTCAAGTTTGATTTTGGTCCATAACAGCAGACTGAAACATGCCTCTCTGCCCTGAGATGAATCATATATACATTTAAATACATACATATACAAACCCACTTCACAACTTTTCCATGTACATGTGTATAGTTGATGACTTCTGAGCATATGCATGAGCAGTTCTTTGCTCCATTCTTTGAAATATTTAGCTCTAAACACTTTTAGTGATGCAAGGACAAGGGCTGGTTTTAATTCATCTTCTTTTTCCCCCTCAAAACAATTTAAGAAAAAAAGTATCATATCTCTTCAAAACTGAAATATTTATGGCTAATTTGGAACAGCATATTTTCTTTGACAAATTTTAATCAACTTCTGTATAAATGATGGTACAGATGCTTCACAAATTACATATTGCTCACTGTCAATGAAAATTATGTATGGCACACTATGGAGTTGAGCTATAAAAAATGTTCAGAGAATACCTTTACTTCAAATCATTTGAAGTAAACTTGAAGAAGACCTCCTGAATCATTTAATCTTCAGAATGCACTATGCCATATAATCCTCATCATAAATTTATTATTGAAGTCCACCTAAAAGTAGGTTCATATTTCACTCCTCTCTTCACTGCTCCAAAACTACTCTTGTGGCCATGCTTACAAAAAGGCCTTTATGATTTTTTGCCAAAATTTAATTATTACCACCTTATTCTTATCTGGTTTTACATGTCTGTTCACCTTACTGTCTCCCCTTGCAGCACATCCCTTGGAGGTATTTATATACAGAGGACACATTTTCCTGGAGGTTTCCTGTGTAAGAGACCATTTTCCCTTTAATACTCACGCAACACATAGACAAACATGAAATGATTTTCTGACAAGTCATAGAACTTCTGTGTAAAAAAAAATCTCTAAGTATCAAATACTCCATTTTGTTACTGACTTTTTTCTTTTAGAGCTCATGTGCTTTCTCCATAAACGTGCTCTACTCCACCCTATGACTGATAAAGCTGTAGGTCAATGTGACAATCTTAAGATATTTTAAATATTCAAACCAACAGGTGAATATTTCCAAGAAAAAGTAAGCACATCAAAATATTCCCTTAAAAGAGAAGCCTTTTCTCTTCTCTTCCTGCTGGTTACAGGAACTCCTGAGTAGCTACATCTGGTTTTCTGTGCAAACATGTACTGCTTGACACTTTTTGGGATTGTTGGTGGACCTCACTCATCTGCCTACTTATAGAGGGACAGTTCAATAAGAAAGAGGAAAATTGCAGCAGGCCAAGAAGTCCATCAGTCCAGTTCCCCCAGGACCTGTATATACAGAAGTCTGTAAGCTGGCACCTAAAGCAGTGGTATAACCCACACCTCCCTCCCCAGCAGTGAGCCCAGATGGCAGAGAAACCCTCAGGAGGAGAACTCCACTGTTGCCTGACAGATCAATGGGAAGAGAAGTAAAAGATATTAATGGATATACCTAAAGCCCATGAATTTTGCACATGCTGTGCTTGTTAGGATGGCAACCTTGCTGGCCTGCAGAGCAGCCCCCCTTACAGCAGTGTGAGAGCTAAGTTGGATACTCCCTTGCTGGGCATTGGCCTGGGGCAGCAGCATCAGTGGCTGCAGGGCAGAGGAACGAGGCCTTTCAGAAGAGAAATGGGAGGATGAATTGGAACTTCTTGCAGTGGAGAGCTGTGTTTTGGTAGAGGCCTGACAGAAGCACAACTGTGATGACCAGGGGTGGTTACAAGGGCGAGGAGGAAGAGGCAGTGTGGGGCAAGGGGGTGACACCAGGCAACAGCCAGTGCCACAAGTGGTGTTACAAGATCAGCTGTGAGATCAGAATTACTTCATTTGTCCATGTCTTTAGACTTCTCTTCTTTCCTCTAGTAAAAACTATTTGTTAAGCCAATTATTAGGCTTTGCAAGGGAAGAAAACTAGCTCATTTAGCATGAAAATGTTAGTTTAGTTTTCTTCTTTCCCCTTTTACTGGGAGGCACAAATCAGCATGTTAGCACTGACTCCTTTATATCTGAACTTGTCCCTTTTTACTCCTAGTCAGACACTGACAAAAGCATTGTACAGGGTCTAATGAACCATGGCTTTCATGATTAAATGCATTTATCTTCAAGCATACTCTTCAAGTCAGACTGAACAACAGCCCTCCCTGGAAACTCTCTGACTTCAAGCACACTGACTGATTGTTCAGTCAGCAGTGACTTTTCATTAGAAGTGTTACTGTGTGATAGCCAGGGTTTCCTAATTTTATTCCAAACCACGTCAAGAAATAGTCTGGGACACAAAGTAGGGACATAAATAAGTCTTCAGGAATATTAAGGCCACCCTTCATAGCAACATGGAGCATGGATGCCCATATATTGCCTGAAAGGAGGTTTGGGTGTTAAGACTGGAGTCCTTGAAGCACCTCTCCAAAAAGCATGGACACAGCACAGCTGAGCTACAACTATTAGTCACTGCAATTAAGGCCAATTTCTATGCAGAGATGTCAAGTAGGAGCTGATTTTTTCCTACTTACTGCAGCGGTGGATGATTAATTCTCACCCATTTACTTCTTGTAACATATGGGTTTCTAAAGTTCAGGGAAAAAATCTGGTATTGCTTTCAACACTGTGGTTTCCTAGCCTTTACTGTCACTAGGCACACAGTAAAGAAAGATGGATAAATTCTCTCATCCATACAAAAGCCCTATAATATTGGTCCCCTTCAGTTTTTATTGACATGGTTTAATCCCTCCTATGGTTACTCCATTTCCCCCTTGCCTCAGAGTTGTCTGCAAGCCCCATCTAGTCTGAAATTGTCTTGGAAAACAGCCTCACAGCCCTGAACAGCTTGCACCTGGGCATTCTCTAATCTTTTTTCACCACTTTACCAGCAAGTACATTTTGAATTGCAGCAGCTGGCACAGAGAAGAGTCACCAGAAGCAAAAGATTAACAGCTCACACATTAAATAGTAGCCTAGCCAATATATGCAATGAGGATGTTGCAGTGATTTACTCTCATTGAATACAGCCTCTGTCTTAGTCCATATAAACAGATATTTAATGTGGATTCTCTGGAGGCCAATCCCTGGCTGATCTGTGGTGCCAGGTTTAGCTGAACAAGTGCTACTGGATTCAGGTATTCTTTTAGCCCATGGAGTAAAATGGAAATGAAAGTTCTTTTCACCACACAATTATATAGTGGTTTTGTTTCCTACTACCTCCCAGATTAATACTGTATCTAATATTTCCATAAAACCCATTGCCTCCTTGCCTCCACCAGGTATTTACAAAATTGTCTGAAATGCCCCCAGTCTGCTCTGGAAAACTGCTGGAGAAAATTATGGAAACATACTATGTTATAACAGCACCTAGATCTTAATTTGTTTTCACTGAGAGAAATATGAAGCATTATTATTGATTCATAGAATAGTTTGGGTTGGAAAGGACCTTAAATGTAACCCAGTTCAATTCCCCTGCCATGGGCACTAAACCAGGCTGCTGAAAGACCCATCCAACCCTGAACACTACCAATATATATTGATTTTTTAGTTATTTTCTTATATAGTCTATTAGATTTATCACGGGTAAACTTTTCCTTGTGTATTTCCACTATGTAGTTTACTGTGCTGATGCTTGCTCCTAGCTGAGAAGCACAAGAAAGCTAGAGATCAGCTTGAGAAATTGATTTTCTGACATTACTCCTTCTCTAGAAATGTCATTTATATTCTGTGAGAAAGCATCAAGGAATTCCAGATGTTCCGAAATCTGAAATCAAATCCTATAAGACACAACTGATTTTTTATTTGTTTACCTTTCATGCAAAATAGCTTCAAATTACACATTTTATCATTATGTTTATTTACTGTTTGCTATTAGTTATGATAATTTACTTTTCACTGATTAAAAGCTTAGTTTCTGCTTGGAGTTTAATCAGCAAGTAACATTTCCAGAAATAGTTTATGGTTTTTCTGTCAATGCAAAATAAATTTCCCTGCTGTTATGGCAGCATTTTCTGTATTGCTTTTTGCCTGGTGCTAAACTTAGCTCTATTACTGAAGTACAGAACTTGCACATTATTTGAGATTTCAGGAATTTCTTTACAGAGCCATGAGAAGCTGTTAAAAACTCCTTTAAGAACACTCACCTGAGTCACTGAGGTTTCCTCTGCAGCTGTGTGTGCTGTTATGTGCACAGCTGGGCTAAGGAAGAATTCAACCTCTCGTCCCAGGGACTGGAGATGTCCATCAGCTCTGCTAAACTGGCATCAGGTTTAAACAGGCAGCACTTTAGCTAAGAACTGGTTTTTAAACAAGGTTATAGAGAAAGAATATGCTCTAAAATGAGGCTTTATTATATCAAATTGTTCAGCAGAGGTTAGCGCTCAGTTTCCAGCTCCTAAAAATGTAATTTCTTAAGATGTCTCTTTTTATATCATAATCTAATGGTGAATTTTGGTTTTGTTTTGTTTTGTTTTTTTTTTGGTTTGGGTTGGGTTTTTTGGGGGTGTTTGGTTGGTTGGTTTGTGTTGGTTTGGTTTTGGGGTTTTTTTGCAACTCCAAAAGAGAGTGGTATCGAGAGCTGCATGGAATACAGATTTCCTGTAACCCTCAATCTAATTTGTCTTATGGGAAATTGCACACAGCATGCAAGCATACAAAATTCAGGCACTTGACATGAAACCTGACATCTGAAGGATCATCTGTCTAGCAGAGTTATTAACATATCTACAATTTAAGTGTAAGCTGCTGTATCTGTCAGCTGAGTGTTAGGAACTGGATACAGCCTCCCAAAAAAAAGGCACCACTTAGAAGTCCTTCACTCTCTTTCACTAAAAAATAAACATGACACTCATTGGAGTGGCATGCCAAAAGCAAAGCTGCATTTTTTAGAGGTAGAGAAGTTTTAGCTGACACATACCCACAAGTCTGCAGCTGTGTCAGCAATATTGCCCAATAGCTTCAAGACCATTTTAAGGTTTTAAATCTCTCTGGCTGCTTAGGAGGTGTTACCACTCCAGTTCACGTTTGATTCAGTCAGAAATTTGACTGAAAACTCTATTCTTCTTTTCTTTTTTTTTTTTTTTTTTCCCCATTAATTTTTAATTTTTTCCCATTATGTTCTGTGGTTTTTTGGGTTTGCTTTGTTGAGTGGTTTTTTGTTCAGTGCTCTTAATGAACAGGAACAAATCTTAAAAGATCTAGATCTATTCATTTATGAAGCTTACAGTTCCAAGAAATAAATTCATCACTGTTTTCATATATTACTTCTGACTAAAGCCCAGGCTGAAGTAATGATAATCAGCATCACTGCAGTGCACTCTGAAAACTAATTCCAAGAAGTGATGAAATTAACTTTTTGTGATAGTATTTGAAAACAGCCCTCCTGGAGCCTGACTTTCACAATCAGCATTTGGATCTCAAATTTACAATTTACACTGCAAATTAAATTTATTTTTATAAGCTTAGTAGGGAAAAAAAAAAAAAAAAAAAAAGGAAACAACCAAACAAAAAACCAAACAGGATAAACAGGGGCTCAATCCTCTTGGTACAGACTAGTCTAACAAGTGACTCACTGATTCATTGCTTAGTTCATGAGGTTTCTAACTCACAAGTTCTCTAATTTAGAACTTAGAACTTGTACCTTGTACACTTATGTGCAAGTTACTGGCCAACAGTGAAAGGGCTCATCCTCAGTCCTCTGCCACACCACAGTTGTGCCATTTATCACACCAAGCACAAAAGGCTCAGCAGTCCAGCTGCTGTTGGGTCTCCTTCCAAAACCTTTTGTAAGGTGACATATCCATAACTTTGATCTTGGAATTTGGTCTTGCAGCAGGCAGCAAGCTGTGGGTGGCAGTGGCTACATGATGACCTTTAGCCCTCCCCGGCCATGGTGTCCTGCCTACATGTTGTCCTTGCCTTGACCTAATGGCACTGCTCCCAGCACACATCAGGCTTTAGCATGAGCTGGGTATTAGGCCAAATCTAAGCAGAAATTGAGCAAACAGTTCCAGCTAACTCATTTTCCCATTACAAGTACATTACATTGGCTGTTAAGTGACTTATTTGGTTAAAATTCCTTCCATTTATATCCCAGGTGTGTAGGACATTCTCTTTTCTTTCTCTCGTACACTCTTGCATTGCCAAACTCTACATAGAAGTGAGATACTTGATTGCAAATATGGCTTCACATGTCTGTTATTATCTGAGAAGGGATAGAGATGCTGTTTGTGCACAGAATATTTTGCAGAATACATTAGTTTTCTTACTGAGAGCTGCAGAATACCAAAAGGACTGGGGGTTTTTTTCAGTAAGCTATGGGGAATTACAGAACTGTCACTTTGGCCTCTATATATTCTATAATATCTTCTCTTGCTTAAGATATAAATAATGAGGTTAAATAATAAATGGGGGAAAGCCCAAATGTTTTCATCAAACCCATATAGCAGAATTAATACTATACAGCTACTAGACCTGATCCTAAAAATCCTCATTCAACTAGTACTTACAAATATTAGAAAGCCAACTGCACCCACAAGAGTAAAAAATGAAATGTACAGAACTCTATAACCCCTCCCTCAAATTCTTTAAAATGAAATGAAATTTAGTTCATTAGCTGCAAATGGAGACAGACTTTATAGTCAAGCACAATATTTTAGTGAGAACAGAAAGTTGAAACAAGCCCTGTCCCAGTTCTGTCTCCCAATGAACAGACAAATGCCTTAGGCTTACAGGCCTTGTATCTGCTCACACAGGCACTTGCTAGAGCTTGGCTTTCATCCTGTATACAAAATAATTCAATATCAGCCTCAGGTTTATCTTTTGAGGCTGTCCCTGTAGCTTTCTGTAAGCACCCTTAACTTTAACTCTTGTTCATGTTAACTTCTGCACTGTTCCTGTGTTCACTTTCCAAATTAATTCTTCCTTGGAATTTCTTTTCTGTACATCTTTTTTGCATTTTAAACACATTATTGAAAGTCATATTTTGCCTTGTATAACATTTTCTGCCTTCTTACTGCCTAAACTTCAGGCAAACAGGAGTTTAGTTGGAAGGGATGGCAAATGGATGTCTTAATCTTCACACATTATGGAAAGGGAATGGTCTGAGAGGCACTATACTGGGTTTGAAGTTTTACTAATGGGTTGAGCTATTACCAAAATGTAAAACTTGCTTCCTCTTCCCTTTCTTTCTCCTCTCTTTCCAGCTCAGCTCTCCTGATTTCACATCCCAGACCCCCCTTGAAGACACTTCCAGTCACCATCAGGATGAACCAATTCTGCTCACTAAATCATCAAAGAATGAACCCAAATGTGTTATTTTCTACCAGTTTAAGGAGGTGAATCATCTCATTACAGAACCTGACAAGTGCCAGTGCCAAGCAATGGAAGTATGGCCAAGAGAGGAGAAAGTATTGGGACTGCATCTTTTAGCAGATCCAGGCTGCAAAATCTCTTCTTGTGTAAAATTGCTTACTCGAAGTAAGTCTGCATCAGAAGAGGTGCAATCCAGGTTTTGGTTCATTCATCATCTCTAGGCCAGTTTTGCTGTCAGACATAATGTCAGCACTTACTTAAAAAGTAAATAGAAGCCCTACTTCAAACACAGTCACTCTCAGTTTTCAACCTTGCAGAAGTTCCTAGTATCAAAATATCTGGAATAGTTCCACCAAAACTGGTGTTTAAGAGTTGTTCAGGTTTCCCACTGAAGTTAGTAGGAAGATTTTTGTTCTTTATATAACTTGATCATATTGGGATGAGTGACAAGATTATGTTATATGGCTTAGCTTGTCTGCTATCTTTGCCAGAAAGTAAGTATCTCAACAGAGGGTCCACTAACTTTATATAAGTACAGAAAATCTCTGTCATATGAATATGAGCAATTACTAAAGCCAGAAAATAATTTTCTGTCACTTAAAGCATAAGCATCACTACATAGCTTGCAAATTAATTCAATAGCTGACATTAACTGCTTTTTATTTTAAAGATAATTTTATCACTCAAGATAAAATATTAAAAAAATCACAGTTAAGTCCCTTATTAAAAACCCTTCAATATTAGCAATGGCTGACAAATATTAAGGTAGATCAAGCTAATCTCTAAATGGGGGCAAGAATCCACAATCCACCCTTTACACTTCCAGGTGCCTGGCAGTCACTGTATGAGAGGCCTGCTGTCTGAGTGCTTTCTCCAATCCTGAAAGGCAAACAGTCTTACAGTTCTGCAACAATGAGACTGTGATGGCAGTAGAAATAAAATTCAACCTGAAAAAAATAAGAGCCGTTTTACCCACAAGGCTGGGCTGCATATCCTCCACGGGCTAAAGTAAGGTTAGGAATTTTGGCACTCAGGCTGTCAGGGAGGCTGGATCCCCGTCCTTGTGTGACCCTCTGTAGCTGTCAGCAAGGTGCAGACCACTGAGCCTCCCAGCTCTCAGCCTTCTCGGCTGGAAATGGCACAGCTTTGTGCTGCTGTTGTTACCAAGCCCAGGTGCAAGATGGCACATGGCAGAGGGAATGCAGGAGAAAGGGGAAGCTGGGAAGTGAGAAACAAAACTTCTGGTGTCTGGTAGATTCCAGCCACTCACTGATCTATTATGTGCCAGCACTCAAAACACATTTCTTAACCATCAAGGTTCTCCCTAAATAAATAGGAAATTTTGCTGAAGTTTTTATATTAACAATTCACGTGGAAAATTGCAAAGTACCATTTTTTGTAAAGCCCTTGATATCATGGAAAGTGTGTTGCACTCCAATATAATTTTATCAGACATCTTCAAAGATTCAAGTAAGAATCTTCTGAAAGGTCACATGAAATAAAGATTTGGCTTTTGGACTCTTCTCAGGAAATTTTGTAGAATTATGGTGTTCTCTCTCATGAAAGTTATTTCAGTATAGCACAGTATAAAATCATAAGTGAAAAAAGTGATTATTTCCTACTGAAAATATGTTAACTTTTTTTACTGTTGAATAGTTAATATTTTAATCCAATTGTTTTCATAGTTACTAAATGACCTCAATAACTTCCAAAATTTAATTGTAGCTGCTTTTTTAGAAAATTTTGAATTGAGAAAGTTCTTTTAAATGAGAAAGTTCTTGACAAACGGGCTTTTGGAGCTATTACAGTTTCATACACCAATGTAGGCTAACATGGTAACTCTAAGTCTCAGTTATGCCAACTATGAAGATAACTGATGAGAAATATCTTTATACTCGTTAAGAAAAAATTACAAGGTTGTGAGGTACCTTCATGTTTTGAAATTGAGTGAAAGGTTATGTAGATATTGACAGATAATTTTTCACTATAAAAAATAAAACCCAGAAAACATAAAATTCCAGATCTAAACCAAACCATAAAATTTAATTCTAATTGAGTTCCGTGTCTTAAAAGAAATTTAGGAAGAAAATGTCAAAATTGGCTGAATATTATAGCTATGTTATAATAATTTCAAGCTAAAACAAAGTGCTGCAGGAACTAGTGTATTATTTGATCTGCTAGCTTGCAAAAATTGTAATTCAAGTCTTTTTTTTATTTTATTAGATATGAGGACAATGACAACAGAGTTCAAACAAAAATTAGGTAACTATTAAATGACTAGATTTTCACTCATAATGATTGCTGCCATCACAGGTGATACAGCACTATTCTAACCATAAATTAACACTCTTTCCTAGTACCTGTGTCACCCATTCTTAGGATTTTACTGCAAGTTTCATATGGGCAAAGAAGCTTGGGCAGATCAATTAGCTGAGTTTCTAGTTTTTCCTCAACAGCAGCTACCTTGATGATCTGAGCTCAACTCAGTTACCTAAACACAAATTCTGTGCTGCTTGAGACACCACAGTTTTCTGAGACAGCCTTACAGAGCAGGCTGGTATTACACAAA
Source organism: Rhadina sibilatrix (assembly GCA_013400275.1). Lineage (NCBI taxonomy): Eukaryota > Metazoa > Chordata > Aves > Passeriformes > Phylloscopidae > Rhadina > Rhadina sibilatrix. The sequence continues at coordinate 269,222 of VWYO01022391.1, read as the reverse complement.
GCCTGTCAGAGCACAGAGTCCTTCCCCAATGGTTTCTGGAGGTCAAGTAGAAGGTCATCTCAGATACCTCTGGCCAGGTGTTGCAGCCTACAGTGAGCTCTGAGATGATGCCAGAGAATTTGAGGTTAGGTCAGCCGTGTCTACATCAGTAGCAACCACTAAGAGAATGATAAAATCAGAGGAGAAGGGGATCCAGATAACCTGGAGAGAAATGACAGTAGTTTAGGAAAACACTGAATTTCCTGAAATTTCACAACTCGAGAGGTTGTGCCCATGGATTTCTTGCTGATGCAGTACAAAAATGATAAACTGTCTTTCTTGGCAGAGAGAATGACCAGAAATAGATCCAGTGATCCATCATCTCTTTTAGCCTTCCTCTAATTCTTTGTCCTTTAAAGACATTATTTATTCACACATATTGTCCAAGGTTTGTTCTGAATCAATTTCAATAAGCTTTAATTAAAACTGAGCTGATTCCATAAAGGCTGTGGATATTTTTAAAGGTTGAAAAACTGATTTAGTGAAGCTTATTGATTGCCTTTGGTTGCATAGTTCATGGATTCAAGGAACTGAGGGCAATTCATAAAAATGAATAGGAGTGACCTTGCCTGTAGGCAAGCAATTTATTATAGAGCTATAATAGTTTCAGCTCAAAGGTAACTGCTAAAGAGGTTCTCACACCATCCTTGACATGCTCTTTGTTCTCCATGTTTTAAATGGATGACAGTGATTCATCTTCTTATTTAGCCAGTTGTCTAAAAGCCTTGGAGATACAAAATAGTGCCTGTGGAGAGAGCCATGACTGACACTTCCAATTCTGGCACTAACAGTGCCTAGAGGGTTCAAGAGAGAAAGGATTTTTGTATTTGTTTCCCAAATTGAGCACAAGGAAAATATATACTGAAACTCTGGCATCTCTGAGCAGTGCATTATTTTCCTGACAGGGGCCCAGACTCAACTGTACAACTTGCTGAAGAAAGTAACTCAATTCAAGGCGTGCAGCAGGATTTAGCAGAATAAAACTTGTACTGTTTTTTAAAAAGACCCTATATGCCTTAATGCAGATGCATTGAGCAGCATTTTAAAAGTCATTTCCTCCTTACCTCTTCCAAAAAAATATGCATCAAGGCATGCTTTTTATTCGCTACCATAAAATTGTCCCTATGCAACACTAATTGAATTTTCTTATACTTCCAGATGACAAATCTTTGAAAGTCTAAAAAAATAAATANCCTGGGCAAGAATCATATAAATATAAATATAAATATAAATATAAATATAAATATAAATATAAATATATGCCTTCAAATAATCAAAAATCCTTCCATTATCATCTCAAAGAGGTGAGCATTTGTCCCCCACTGCTGGCAAAGAAGTAGTGCCAGTGCAGGGAGGATGAACAGGAAGATGTGCTCAAATCTCTCTGCCATTCTCAGCCAACACATTAAAGTTTACCCATGTGGCTGGGGATATCAAATATTAATAGACTATATTAATAGTAATTGTAGCCCAATTTGCTTAAGTTCTCCCATACTTTCTCTAAAAAGAGTGGAAAATTGTTAATTTTTGAACCAGTTCTGCTGGCAGCAAACAGTCGTGCTGTGAGGAGCTTTATGAAATTGCTCTTGGGTTTCCAGATATGTTGTTCCTGTGACTTCCTGAAAAATGAGGGCAATGGGCTTGTTAGGGCTGCTTACCATCACGTGGAATAAGAACTTTTATTGATATACAGGCAAAACTTTTATTGATATGGGCATTTTATTTGATGGTCAGGAGTTATGGAGACTGAGGAAAGGCTGTAAACTGTCAGTATCAACTCCAAAAATGTGTAGGGCAAATAAAAGAAATGACAGCTTGTATTAATCATTGCTATTTATTTTCTGGTTTATGTTTTATTGAATCACGAGGTAATTAAACGAGCCCATGTTTGACAGAGGTGTAATTTGTTACATTTAAAAAATCCATTAGTCCAGAATAGAAATGTAATTATTTTACCAATATCTGGATTTTACTGAGCCATCAATTCTGTGCTATTAAGAAAATGACTCAAAACTTTGGGAATCTGTTTGGTACCAGTCCTCTTTGAGAGTATCAGAGAAAAGTTAGAAGGTTGTTACAGTACCTCTATGAGCCCTTTGAGTTTTATTTGAGAATTTAGTTCAAAAGAGTCGTAAGTATGTCCAATGGAGAATAAAAGCAATATTTTCTGAAAATAGACTTTAGAGATTTTCTTTAAGTACTGGATTGAAATTAGTTTATTAATTCAAATAAAATTTAATAGTAGTCAAATTAATAGGAATCAATTTTCGATAACCTTGAGTAAGCTTATTTAAGGAGTTAATTCAACATGAGATTAAACAAAGGAATCCATAAAGTAATATAATGAAAGATAAATTTCTATATTTTCTCATCATCTTCCACATTGCTGTCAACTTTGCTTGGTTTAGGCTGAGACTTTTTTTATTCATTGTGACCAACAGTAGGACAAAAATGAAAAAACTTAGGAGGGAAACTAAACTTTGTCTGCAGATGAAGGTCAAATTTATGATGTCTGATCTCAGGAACACAAATTTCCCATTATGTTTAAATGAAATACCACAAGCCCTTAGGCTGTAATACTTGAAATCCATGAACTTGTTTAGAAAATCTTCAAGTAAACTCTTCTGCTTGTGAGAAGAAAATTAATGGCTGTGCAGTGATTAAGAGTCCAGGTCTGATGCCAGGCCCTGCCCTGCCGAGCTGGGGAACCCCAGGCTCCCCATCTCCCACACAACTGACTTAAATTCTCTTTAACTAGTTTTTAGTTTCATTAACACCCAAGAGCAGGGACTGCTGAACAGTGTCAGTGCTGTTGAAGACAGCATAGCACTTAATAATGAGGATGAGTAACAGCCCAAAAAGAAGACCATTCACCCCTGATCTTTTCTAACGATTTCAGAAAGCCACTGCAATTACGAAATAAAAAACCGCAATCCTGTTCCTTTCATCAAAAAGCAGATCAGTTGTAACTACCAAATTTGACACAGAGGGAAAGCATCCAAATGAAGCATCATACTGACCTGCCCCAGCACCCAAGTGAGAGTGTGCATCTTGTGTCACCATGAGTCAAGTCAGAGCCAGGTGTGACCGAGCTATGTGGGATTTGCAGCAGCAGCAGCAGCAATAATTCAGAAGCAAGGCATTCCCAATGGCAGTACTGAGAGAGGCCTCCAGTTTACTTTGTCAAAGACTTGTAAAGAAAACTAATCTTAAAAACAGATCTCAATAAATTTGGGGGTGAGAGTGTACTGGTTTTGTTTGGTGTGGTGTTTTTTGTGGGGTTGTTGGTGGTGGTGGTTGGTTGTTTGTTTTTTGGGTTTTTGTGTGTGTATGTGTGTGTCTACAGGGTCTCATTTTTCAGTGACATACCTATTCGGCCTGGATGTTTTCTGAGTGAAGATTGTGGGGATTCCCATCTGGTGTTAGCCTGATTTTGTACCAGTGGTAGACTTCATCACATTTCTGCATAGGCTAAAATTGATGTATTTTGTGAATCCTATTACCTGCAAACATTAAAGAGAAGAAAAGAGTCTGCAATGACCCATGAAGACAGAAGCTATTTTTTTCTAGGGTTCAGATAGAGAATGTAGCACAGGTCAACCCTCTGACAACATTTTCAGCTCCCTTTAGGGAGAGAAAGGCACCAATCTTGCAGTTCATGCTGGAACATCCTCAGCACTGTCAGATGCTCATGGCTGTGGGTTTGAGTCTGGGCATGCCTTTAATTCCAGAGGTATGAAATAATACCTTCTGTCAACTTGATGAGTGTTATTCTTCCAGAGTTTAGTCTTCAAATCCACAAACCTCAGCAGCAAGTACCACACAAATCTTTCACGTAAATTTGGGCAGCAGGTAGAACTTGCCGCTTTTAATTCTCTTTAATCTTTGCTGAGCTGCTTTTCTTTAAATTGCACTACAGGTACTAAATTTCTCTCCCCAGCATTACAAGTTTGTTGGGTTTTATGTTTGGGGCTTTTTTATTTAATTGTTTCTTCTTGCTTGAATGGTGGAAGATAATAGCTACCCCGTGGCTAGCTGGAACTGCCTCCCCAGAATGGATCTGATCACAGCTTCTGAACAGGTCTCTTTTCTTCAAGCTGTTTTGCTGTGGTCTTACAGAGAGCTGAAAGTCTTCCAAGCCAGGATTAATGTGCCATGGCTGTGGAGTGAGCAGAGGGCAGAATTAATAACTCAGCATGAGTATAGCCACAGATGGAAGTATTTGGGATTCCTGACTGCAGAGTACTGTCTTAAGCAGGTTTCAGGGACAGGAGAACAAAGAGAAGGTGCTGGGCAACAGAAGCAAGGGGCTGTAGCACTCTGGAAACACATTCACATGAACTTGGGGATCCAAAGGCCATAAATGGCTTTGCTTAGTGCCTCAGTGATCCTGAAAGCACCAAAACTTGCTGTGTGCCCCTCACTTAATGTTTAGAATCCTAATTTCTTGTTCTATATCAGCACACTCTGAACTAAGCTACTGGACTCTGAACTCCTGCCTGCTGTGGATCATTATCCAGAAACTAGGAGAAATAATGCTGCCTCTTCAGGGACTCGTTCAGGTCCTCAAAAATCTAGTAATTGCTACTTTTCTAAAAAAAAATGCATTCATAGGATTCATAACCTAATCACAAGTCCTTTCAACAGAGAAGAGGGAACCTTAGCTGTTTAGACTAAGGATTTACACACCTTCAGATCTATATTCTTGGAGAAGAGTGCTAGTGTTGGCTACTACTGATGCTTTGAGCATTTCTTCCTTCTCTCTATTACTCAAAAATATTTTTTCTTCCCTTTCTGAAAGAAAAGATCATGTTATCTTGTGCTTTGCTCAGCCAGAGAATTTTTATGGTCTTTGGTTTTGGTCTTTCTTTTTCTTTGCTTGTTTGGTATTCTTCTTATGGAAATGAGAGCAGAATTAAAAAACTGTGGAAGAGCAAGAAGAATATAACAGAGAATTTGCTACAAAAGCCAGGTAATACCAGGAACTACAAGTTATGTAGGGACAGTGATTTCTAATTAATTCAAATCTTTACAGTTCAGGAAAGAAAAGATTAAATAGGAAAAAGTAAGCAAAAGAAAAGGTATCTTGCAGTGGAGGTGATCTAATCTTATTTCTATAAATGCTATCCTAATATTCTTTTTACAGTATTAACTGTAACAGTGACAGAATTGCAAAGGGGAGATGAATTATGAGAAGAAACTGTCTTTAATCACCCAACTATACATAACATATAAGCTTTGAATAGCATGGGTTTGTGTCCTGTTGCATCTCACACAGTTCTGGCACCTCAACTATGACAAAACCAACATGGCAACTAGGACAGACCTTGGCCAATAAAAGCAGGGAACAAAAAAAGTCAGTTTATCTTTAAAGAACTATCACAAGCATGTTTAAAAATGGAGCCTTTGCCCATGATGAGTTTCAGATGTCTAAAATGTCATTTCAACAGAATCAGAATTTGGCATTCTAACCCTTCAGACTGGGAGGTTGAGTATTGCAGGTGTTTTTCACAGGCCAGTTCTAGTGCAGCATCCATCCTGCTTCAGATCTGACATGGAATGGAGAAAGAAATTGTGGGTTACTGAAAAAAATGCCTTTGGGAACTATGTCCCAGCTCAGAATATTAGCCTCTCAGGAATGCCTAGAACGTAGCTGGAATTAGACTCCCTGTGTCTGTTCTTCATTTGGCCCTATGACCTGGATCCCAGATTCAGCTCTGTGAGAAGCTGTAGAAAGCTTCCCAAGTTCAGCATCAGTGCTGGTGAGAACACTTTCTCAGAAGTGGAAGGGTGAGTGGAAACTGTAGACTTAGGTTTAAGGTGTTAATGAGTGCTTTATCCACTAAATGTTAAGTGCAAAAACATATATAATACCTTTTCTTCCAGGACTTGCATGGGCTAGGTGATTGCCTAAACCTAGATTATGACTATAGCCTGCTCATCCTCCTAAGGAATGTTTGCTCCTCTTTGGAGCATGTTTGAGGAGCCAAAGCTGGATACTTGAAGGTCTTCCAGACTAGGCAGGTAAATGCCTACAGGTCCAGGCAATATTTGAAAGCTATAAGTCTATGTTGCTCTCTAGATGAAATGCACACAGTTTTGACAGCCTGTGTCTGAAATTAGACAAGATTTTGGCAGCCTGGCTCCTGTTGATGTAAAAAAAAAGATTTAAAAAGTTATCAATACAAAATTTCTACAGTAGATTAAAACTATTTTTTTCTTTGTATTTATAGCTAAGCCTAAGATGATAAACAAGAATAGACAGGTAAATGAAGCATAGATTCTTAATAATACTTGGTCTACCTTGCCCAAAGGATTATAAACTCAGGAACAGTTGCAGGTATGGGTAAATGAGGAGCCAGCAGACTCACAATTGCATCACAAGACCTGGATTTGTCCCATTGTGCCACATAGGTATGATTAATCTTGCAGTTGCTTCTGAGAAATCTGTGTGTTATGTGCTTACAGAATTATTTTAGATCTCTCTAACCCAAATTACATTTCTAAGACTTCCCAAAGTACCCTACAAATTGCTTCATATTTTAGAATCTAAATTGTACTTCTGGTTAAGTGTAATGTGTTTATCCTTGAATAAAGGTACGGTAGTTCTGAAAACAGTAATTTATAATCAGACGTAAATAAATGGACATAATGAGCAGGGAAGGAAGAAGTAGCTATTAGAACTAAACCTGTCTTCTCTCCAGACATCTTCACAGGAAATATTAAAGCTATTATTTCCAGTTTTGAAGATTTAGACTCCATCTGACTTAAACTTGGAATTTTTGTTAATGTTAATGAAACTTATGCAGATGCATCAAGAGAAAAATAGTCAGTGAGTAATGAAAGCTGTAGTATAGCAAAAACAAATAACATCATACAGAGATGGCTCAGCAAAGCCAATATTTAAATATTCCCAAAAACTGTAGTAACCCAATCAATTATAGGAATGCTAGTAACACTATTTACCTGTAAAGATGCAACTGGACCCAAATAGTCGGGCAATTGTTTGGTCTGTCCTTTAACACCCATGTTTCCAGCTATCCCCCTAAAGAAAAAATCTCCTTCTCTCAGTGTATACATTGCCCAGATTCCATAACAAGCAAGCATCTAAAAGACACTATTTTTCTCTTTCCCAATTGAAAAATTCATTCCTCTGTCTGAAGATTACTTTTTTATAAATACCCATAGATAAATATAATTTTTTATGATCTATGTCTCTTTGCCTACTTTACATATATATATATATATGCAGTGGATTTTTATCTCTTAAAACAAATTTAACATTTTTAGGTATCTGAAAAGCTGGATTAGTGAATGCTTAACACAGGGAAGCTTTTTGGAGATTGGTGTCTTAAGTACTAAGTGACCCTACTTTTTGGGGCTGGATAGATTCTTTCTGAGTTATTAGTAATTCAAAGGCCTCAAGATTCCTCTGCATACTTCACAGAGAAGCCAATGACAAATTATACATAAAAGGAATTATTCTATATTCTGCTTTGGTTGCTCTTTGTAGCAGATAAAGTACCTACATCTACAAACACAGTATTTTTATTTCTAAGTTAATTTTGCACATTCCCAAATGGGAAGAATGAAACCAAAACCAATCCTGTTTCTATAAACAAGACATGTTTTCTTTCGTTCTTTCTTGTTTCAACTTTTCTGAAAAGCTGTGCTGTTCACTAGTGTCACCTCTTTAGGCTTAAAGTCATAACATGAACTGAGTAGCCTGGAAGATATTGATGTTTTTCAGAGGAAGGTGAATAAGGAACTGTAAAAATTGTGTCTTTGTGCCTGAGCATAACACTTTAAACTCTAATCTGAATAGAAATTAAACTGGTAGAATCCTAAATCTATGTCCTGGGTCCCCTAATCTCATGTTTCAATACTTACTTCTCCCCAAGGGCTGATAATAATTATCCATGCAGTGAAACAAGTGTGGGCTAGTTGAATTCAAGTCATTTAATTTTCCCTGATTTCTACATTAATCTTTCCAGGTCTGCTCAATCCATGCTTAGGCTGTGAATTGAGCCTACAATATGTTTGACGGAGATGATGATATAAAATAACACAGAGCCCTCTCCCTCCTGTGTACTGATTCCCACCTGTGCCTGGGAAGGGCTTTAAGGAAAACCTTGAAAAATATCACACAAACAAATAAACAAATACACAAACCACTAAAATCAAAAATAACCCACTAGCTTTGTTCATGGTCTGACTGGCAGAGCAGGCATACAAATGCTGGTGTTGACACCTCAGGCAGTGACAATAAGTAGGGAAGGGCAGCAAAAGAGAGTCCAGTAATGCCAGTTGTGATGAACCATTTGTTCCATAAACAGGGGCATGATTTCCATTTCCCAGGGGCTCATCCAGCCCTTCATAAATTGGTGAGTGACTGTGCAGACACTAAACAAATAAAAAGTGTTTGTAGATGTTTAAATGATCTTTTAGTAGGTAACAGGCAGATGGACTCTGCCTACCCATGGCAGTATGTTGGCAATTGCTGAAAACAGCTGGCTAGAAAGACTTGTACTTCACCCCTTTCCTGCTCTACAGCATCACAGGCTGCTGGATCACCTCTACATTAACTCTGCAATTTGCAGAGGAACAGTAGCTAGCTGCCATCAGGGTTTTTTGGAACATGGATAATTTGTTTCATTGGGTAAATGATTAGTAGCATTCATAACAAACTGGAATTTCTTTTCTTTTTTATTTTTGTTTTTGCATGCAAATGCTGTCTTGGGTAACACATGTCTGAATTGCCATATAACATTTATCCAGCCATAACCAAACCAACCAAACTTTCTCTGCAAGAGAAAAGAAGGTTGACAGAGCAAACAGAGAGTATTTTGAGCTACAGTTCGTTCCTCAACTTTTAGGAAGTTTTTGAGACAATTGCTACAATCTGCAGCGCAATAGAGTACAGAGCATAATGTAATCACAGATTATTCTTTAATTTACACAGTTCTCAGTGCATATGAGGATGAACAAGTTGAACATCTGGTGATAGAGGCATCTACCAATGAACTTAGAGCTGTATTTTAACTCGTGCAGCTGTCCTAGCCAGCCAGATTAAAAGCTTTTGTTACTCTGAATGTCTGCAACACATGTGTAAGAGTCTGTGGGAAAAAAACTGTCTCACATCATTTGCAAGCTCTTTTTGTGAAGAAAACTCTTCCTCTCATAAAATATGTATTCATTCAGGCTAAAAATAGAGCTTCGTAAGTCATGTTCACATGACCTATGTACTAAGAATGTGCCTATAACATCAAAATAGTGAATGGACCAGAAGGACTGACAAAACAGTGATACCTGACTCCCAATTGACAAAAGGTTTTCATTCCCTTGTGAGTTTTCCCAGTATTTTTCCCAAGGAATTTAAACATTTCCTTCTATCCCTTGAAAACTCAGTGTATTTTGACTTGATGGAGGCTGAGTGCTTCTGCTGCCCTCTACAAGTTAATGACCTTGCACAGTGTGTATGTCAGCAAATAACTTGGAGGATGAATATAGTATGATTTATGCACCTTGGACCTTTGCACTGGTTTTGTACAGGAGGACAAGATGATGGAGTAATTTTGAGAATGTTTCTTCCCCAGGCAGTGGAGGAATGGGTAACACAGTGCTGACTACACTGACCTGAAGAAAATGAGTCTTGCCTGCCACCACGATCTGGGACCTTTTGGTAGAACCAAATACTACAGGATGAATTTTATCCATTGCCTAATGCAATGATTTTCCAGGGATGTCTGGGTGAACATCTGGGAAACTATACCTGAGATACTTAAAAACTGCTCTAATTAACACTCTTTAAATTTGGAACAAAAGACATGAACAAATCAATATTAGAAGTCTGGCATTCTGAATTTTCTTTGCTGTATCTACATGGAATTTCTTGAAACTGCAGGATGTTTACTCGAGCCTGGCCACAAATGAGACACCTCATTAGGAACACAGACATTTGACTAGACTGTCCTTATTACATTATTTTTATTAGTTATTGAAATTATTTCTGTTTATAAAATTAGCAGCCTCCAAAAATTGTCTGCTGTCCTGAGGTACCTTATTGCCAATATATTGTTTGTGCTGCAGTATGCATCAGTGGTTCCACATTGTTAGTCATAATCCTACAGTTGTAGGATTGATGTAGACCCTTAAAGGCAAAAATGAGTTCTCAAGGTGGTATTCTAAATCTAGGAAACAGACTACTAACATACACAGTAACAGGGACTGTCAGGCAAAACATGTATGATTGATAGCATGTTCAAGAAATCTTAACAAAGCCAGCCAGACCTGCAAACACTCTACACTTCTCCTGAGACATTCCTGCTTGGTTTGGGCTCTTATGTTACTTAGACACTACACTGCTTTCAGGCAGGATAGAGCTGTCAGTAATCAAGCTTTACACCTGAAATTCTGGAATTTTACTTGGGACTGGGGTGGGATTGGGGTAATAATTTGTAGGCCTTGTTTAGTAAATGCCTCTTTTGTGTTTATGTCAGTGTAATTATATATCAAGAAAACAGAAATTTCCTTTTGTGGGCTACCATTGCTGTGTTAAAGATCCTTCAAAATCAGTATGACTTGTGCTCAGTACGTGCTGTTCTGGACTGCATGAGACTTCTGTTCCTGGGAAATGGATTTTAATATCAACAAACAGGGAAGTTGTCACAAAGGCAAGACTTATGCAGCACGTAGCCTTATTTCGGGAAAACTGGTAACACTGAGAGTTGCTGTTTGGAGCTGCCTCGTTATTTGGGCACAAAACTAGGGACAGTGTGTTTAATTAACAAAGTCAATATTAATTTTCTATTTCCTATTTATTAATAGGCAAGCTGAAGCCAAATGCAATTGGCAAACACACATGATGCTGAAAAAAACGTCTGGAAGTCCACCAGGATCATTGGTGCCAGCAGTTCTGTACATTTTAGTAGTGCCTATGAAGTGTCAGTCAGATCCACGGGCACTCTCCTGGAAGTGTAACCTGAATTCTCTGTGGGCACAAGGATGCTCATAACAATATCCAAGGCTACATCCAGTACCAGAACAGAGGCAGTTTTCCTTGCAAGGTTGTATCACCTCTTAGAGGGATAGCTCACATAATATTTCTTGCTGAGAGCAGGCCTCTGGGATACCATATTTGAAAACAGGCATTACATGACCTTTTAGTACATTTCCTGCCAGTTTTGCTTCAAGGCACATTAGATACTGCTGTGAAATATGCTCCAAAACAGAAAGAAAGTTAATTTTTTTTGAATCAAAGCTATTTATAACTAGTTACTCTGCTTCTCTGTTTTTTAGGTCTTTCTTAGATTTATGTTATTTGCCTGTCTACCCTGTTTACCATGCATAACTTCCCTGTATGCTACATTTTTACAAACCATCATCATAAATATGTTTGGACCTTGTTTTCTGTCCTCATTGTAGTTTAAATCAGAAATACAGAAGATCACTTTAATATGAAGCACTTATCTGAGACTTTTAATACTTAACTCTGCTGCTCACTAATTCATCTTTTACAAGGTTCAAAACTATACATAAATTAGTATAGAAAATTATGGAAACATAGAGGAAGTCAGGTAATTCTGCAGTAACCCAAATAAATTGCTTTATCAAGTTTCCTCTCAAATTATACAAAAAAAAAAAAAAAAAAGGCGATAACAAATAAAGCCAAGTCTACAGAATCTGAAAGGTAGGAAGAAATTAAGACATGAAATCATGGTCACAAGACTAAAAGTTTTAAACAGTAATTCTGCTCAGTCTGATAACATCAGTTCTATATTTTTTCTTGTTTGAAAGTCTCTTGTGTGGCAATAGTATTAGGGACAGAGTGATCAGGTTAAAAGGTGGGAATGAGGGAGTGAAGATGAAATGAGAGAGAAACACAGACGTGTGGACAAACTCTTGGATATTGTAAGGTCCTTCAAGTGAAATGCAAGACAGAAAGTATTACAAATCAAATCAGACACTGTGGACAAAGTGAGACTCATAGGGGAAACACTTTAAAATGGATGAGAGGATGAGAAGGAAAGACACACCAGTGTCAGATTTGGGAATGTGAATGACACTGCTTTATAAATACAATGATGCACAGAAGACCCTCCACAAAGACAGTCCCATAGTTTCCCCAGGCACAGGGGAACAGAGGATGTTTTCAGAAGCATATGCTTCACAATGATAAAAAAAATGGTGCCTTGAATTAGTTAATTTATTAATTTTACTTATGATCCATAATCAAATATAGCAGTGGAAGAGGCTAATGACTTTAAGAGATATCCAGTTAGAAATGTCTGAAACAGAACAGTAGCCATTCCTCATGGAGTATACCAATAGAAACAAACACTGTATAGCTGTTCCTCCACAAAATCACGTGCATGTGTTCATGTGTGTTTATGTCTATGCATGTGATGAGGACAAGCAAGGTTTTAAGCATAAGCTGGTATCATGCTGGTACAAAGAAGAAAAATATTTGAGGACTAAAAAAGCTGCTTGAGAACCTTCACTATTTGCAAAGTCATACATCTTTTGGAGTAATGTTATTTTAATTCTATTCATTACTTGACACAACGATCCCAGTTTTTAAGCATGCTGAATCCTTGAAGTAATACCTGCAGTCACAAACATGAATCCCTGGCATAAGACAAACCCCTGATATTTCAGATATTTCTGGCTAGTTATCTCTTACATTATTTTGGAGTATTTATTGGCTCTCAAACAATGAACACATCTCTTAAAATGTATTGTTAATGGTTGCCAGTTAAGAATGAGCTATAGTTGTTGGAATAATTATTGTGGTTACCAGCTGCAATAGGGAACATGCTTGATCCTTCTATAAAGCAAAGCTAAGTTTATTCAGGCAATTTCTGATGGCTCTGGCTGCCAGTCAGGTCAGAATCACCGTGAGAACAGCTCGTCAAGTTTCATTTTGACCATTCCCTTTCCTGTTTTTTCTAATAAACAAGAGAACAGAGGTAAGCAGAGCAAGTCACAGAAAAGTACACAAGAGTTTTTTCAGGACTTAAAAAAGTTTCTGTCTCAGTTTGATGTGAAAGTTCATGAGACTTACCAAAATATTTCAACCCTATTAATAGCCTTGGTTTAATATAGGAACAGAGCAAAACCACTGTGAAAACTTCCTCACTTAAATCTATTAATGCACTTCAGGCTTAGGCTACATAATTGCTTTTCCACTTCTAGAACCTCTTCAGAAGCAAGATCGTATTAAGAAAAAGTTAAAGTTTTCTATGTGTGGTTCAGGGCAGTGCCAGATAAGATATTTACAAGCAAGCAATGAGAGGATCTAAGACACCAGCTAGCTCCCCACCAGGTTAGGGCTGTGGTGTTCACCAATTCACATGGGTGCAGTACTTGTGAGTTTTTCCACGACTTTGGGGAAAAGTGTCCATAGGAAGGTGTTTTCTCAAGCCTGGCCTTAGCTTTGAGAGCTGCAGATGGTGCTACTGAGCTATGAACTCTTTTGAAAATCAGGTTCTTAATGGAAGAATCAAATTACTTGAAAAAATTGTCAGGCATCACCCATTGTGCAGCTGTTTCAGGACTGATGTCACTCTTGATCTCAGTTTACCAGGCACAGTCTCTTAAAGGTCATTTCACTGTCATACTTTGCAGTGAAAGATGCTAGGCTTGGCAGCAACAAAGAAGATGCTCAGTGTCTTTTAACACTGGAGTATTCCTGTGAGTTATCTTGAGGTTTTGGCATCTTCTTCTGAATGATGATGAAATGTTTTAAAGTTTGTCAGAGATTTTAACTCCTACATTTCCAAATCAGTAATGCTTTACTCTGAAATTTTGATTATTCCAAGTGCTTAATTATGTAACAGGATAAATACTCACATTAGTTTTCAGATACTATTAAAATACAGAGAGATTATCATTTATTTCAACATTCCTTTTCAAAGATTAGTGCAAATTTATCTCCCCAGGCTTTTGTTTCAACCCTCCTACCAACTAAAGTAGGATTTAAGTTTGCATTCACAAATGCAAACAGGTGATATTCCTGGGTAGGGACCACAGCATCCATGGGACAGAGAGGACAACCAGAGCAAAAAGAGTTTTCAGATACCCTCCAAAGCAGTGGGTGGGGAGAAGAGAGACTCGAAAAGCAAAATTCAGGGACCAGTCACAAAATAGGAAGGGTATAGGGTAGGACAATGTAGTGATGATTTTGCTTTGGGCATGAACTGAATCATAGGATGACCTGGTAATGACTTTTCCAGTGATTAACTTTCTGGCTTAACTGTCTGACCACTGTTGGAAATGATAATGGAATACTTTTTTTGCAGTGATTGCAGAGAAACAAATGCTGGTGCCAAAATGAGGGATTCATAATAAACTTAACATCTGTGAGGCTCTCAGTGACAGATGCTCAAAATGTGTCTCCTGGGGAGATATGATTCCAGTGACCTTGACCCACAGTAGTTGTCTTTTAGAGATGTCCCTTGAAAAGTTGTTGTTATTCACAGAAAAAAGGCACGGCTGAAACAGAATGTCATGACATACCAATAAAATTGTGTTACAAAGAGTCTCATACTGGGGGGAGGAACACAGGGTTTGTTTTTGTTCAGGGTAGGATCACATTTCAATGATCTCAATTGGAAAATAACTGAGTATGCAGCTAAGAAGATGAAAAAAGCCCCTCATTCCGGCACATTGATAAACTCTTTTTAATCCTGAGCTCAATCCTATGGGATAAATCATTCCCAGTTAATATTAAATCATACTGTATTTGAATTTTATGAGAAAGGCTCAGATATGCTCTATTTTTTTTATTGCTTTAAGTATCTTTTTCTACAAAAAAATTAATTTCATTTCATTTTTCCTAATAACTATTAATTTCCCATTAAACGACTTATTTGTTCCCCACCGAGAACCTCTTTAGGGAAAACACAGAAAGAAAATTCCCAACATTTAAAGTTAGCTCCTTCCTACTTTCACACCAATTTTTTCCTGCAGGGTAGGAGGATGCATTTGAAATGACAGCTTTTTGAGGATGGGGCTGTTTATTTAAAGGCTGCTTTAAATATGCTCAGTCATATGAGATGCTTGATAGAGGAAGAACCAAGGAGATGGAACAACTTTCATGTCCACGCCTACCTATTGGAATGAGACTTCCAAGAGGCAATAAGTAGCAAAAGATTAACACATTTCTGAGAAAGTCTTGTGTTTATTTGTCCAGATAATAATTGTTATATTCCTCAAAACTAGTTTTACTTTCATGGGCCTGTCACACTAAAACAGGAATAAATGCTACTCACAGTATGTTCTGAGGGTCTTTAATCCTATAATCTTCAAATAGGAAAATATCTTCAAATGAAAATGTTATACTTTCCAAGAAAGAACCTTTTAAAGAAGATAGATACTGGGAAAAAAAAAAAAAAAAAAAA
>VWYO01022391.1:170468-253765 GCA_013400275.1 Rhadina sibilatrix | reverse complement strand
AAAAAAAAAAAAAAAGAAAAAAAAATTATGAGAAACAGAGTACCAAACTGAGCCCTCTGCCTGACTAATCAGCTCTGTCCATATTCTCTGGCTACCATCAATTGCTAGAATGTAATGCCACATGTCTTTGGAACACAATTCTGTTTGCTCCAAGTTTTTGATGGTTTCCCTGTCAAGACCAACAGAAGATGGGTTCACTATGATTAACTATTCTCCAGAAAGGAGAAAACACTAAGTATGTCAAACATAAAGGCATTTAAACTGCTAGATTCTCAATTACAGCACTCATCCTGTTTCCAAAAGCAATTCAGTCTTTGTAAGAGACTGCAGGGAAAATCTGGACCCTTATAAAATGGTTCTGCTCAAACTCCCAAGCACAAAAGATGCAACTAGAAATGTTAGACACGTGCAAGCAACTATGCAAACACAGATGTTTTGTTCCCACAAGAAGCTCCCCAGAGCACATACTGAAATCTACTTGCCCAGTACAGATTTTACTATTAAAATGTAACTTGATAAGAGATATGAAATTAATAGGATAGGTAGAAGAGGAAACAAACACCACAACCTTTAGCTCAAAGAATGCTACAGAGCCCAAATTCTGGAATTTCTGTTCTGCATCACTGTTTAGTTCTTCAACATTTCCTTTTGATGGAAATTGAAATAAAATGTCAAAACTTCCCACGAAGTGAAACTTCTAGAAAAATTGACTTCAGAATTATTGGGTATTATCTGGATTTTCATTTCAATAAATCAAAAAGACTCTTCTCACTAGAGCTTTCCATGATAAATTTTATTATAAAAATCAACCTGATAAAGGAAGAATAAAGCACTTCAGCTGTATCACAAATTAAGAATTTGCTTGCAGCAACTATGAGAACTGACAGTTCCTGGAACCACAGGACTTAATCTGATCTCTCCTTTCCAAAGAGAAAAGTGTTCGGAGGCCTTTAATACAATAATACACTCATATATCAATATTCCCAAACATTCTCAGAAATTTCAAGGACAGATAAGACCTCTAAAAGTATTTTTAGAAGTGTATATTATTATCCACACAAGAATAATTTGTCTTCCTCTGTTTTTGTTTAGCTTTCCTTGATGCACGTATTTTTTTCATTTTTTTTTTCCTAAAAAACATTGCACAAGAGCAGCTGCTTCCCTGCAGTCCCACAGAGCCCCACAGCACAGCACAGCTGGCAGACACCACAGTGTCCAGGCAGTGTTTTCTGGCTGTACTTTGAGGTCCTGTCTGTCTTCTGAGAACTTCTCCTGAGACTGTCAGGGGACTCCTGGGAACCCTTTGAGGAACACCAGGGTGCCTGCTGCTGCTGGGAAAGGCTCTGACCACCGGGAACTCTCACAGCAGGACGCTGTGGCCAGAAGCCTGCACAGCCTCAGGGCGAAGAGGGACAGGGTGGCTGGGTCCTCCCGGAGACCTTCAGCCTCAGCTGCACTGAGGGAGGGATCAGCGGCATCTCTGCTTATCGGGTCCAGAAAAGGAGCTCCAGTGGGAGCCTCCAGCCAGGGGCCAGCTGGCTGGAAAGCAGCTTTGCACTGCAGGCCTTGTGGGTCCTGGCAGGGAAAAAATTGCCCATGAGCAGGAAAAGTGTCCTTGAGGCAAAGAAGGACACCAGCCTCCTGGGCTGCATCAGGGAGAGCGTTGCCAGCAGCTCGAGGGAGGTGATCCTTCCCCTCCATTCAGCCCCGGTGACACACACCTGGAATGCTGTGTCCAGAGCTGGGCTCCCCAGTACAAGAGAGATGTGAACATCTTTCTCATACCGGGGAGTGTAGTGAAGTGCCATGTGAGTGTAGTGAAGGGCCATGAAGGTCATTAAGGGCTTGAAGCATCCATCATAAAAGGAGAGACAGAGATGGCTCTGTTCAGCCCGGACAGGCAAAGACTCTGGGGGATCTTAGCAAAGGATGTAAATACCTAATGCTGGCAGTAAAGAAAGCAGAGCCAGACTCTTCCCCGTGGTGATCAGTGACAGGACAAGAGGTAATGGGCACAAATTGAAATACACAAAATACCATTAAAGATAAGAAACAAGAAATTTGCCCTGAGGGTGGTCAGATACTGAAATGGATTGCCTAGTCTCTAAACACTCCTTTCTTGGAGGTATTCAAAACCCAGCTGCACATGGCCCTGAGCAACCTTCTCTAGCAGAACCTGCTCTGAGAGAGGTGATTGAACTTAGCAATCTCCTGAGGTGCCTCCCAGCTTCAGACATTCTGTTTGACTGACAAAACTACTTTCAGGTTATAATCATAGCTTTGTCACAGCAGTGTTATTGCCTTATAAGCAAGAAACCACCTATATAGTGTCAAATCCTTTCTCAGCAAACTTGGTTTACTTAGTTTTCTATCCCTCATCTCCATATGAGTGCTGTCTCATTCTCTTTGTTATCTCCACCCTATTCACTGACAGACAAAATATGTTTGATTTTTCTGAATTGCTGAATTTTAAATGAGATGAAAATAGGATCCAATTTGAATAAAATAGATCATGGCTTCATAAGAAGATTTAAAATGGTTTTGTAAATTTAGGATAACTACATATTTCCTTCCTCTCATGATATTCATCTGATATCAGCCTCTCTGGCCTGATTTTTATTCAGTTGGCACGTTTATGATTTTAAGAGGAGAAAAGGAAATTACTAATATTTTCTTAATTTCTGTAGGGTTTTTTCTCCTTTTTCTTTTCTTGTACATTATACACATTATAGATAATTTATGTCAAAAAATTCTACATTTAAGTATGGTATTAACATCTGTATTTTTATTCAAGAGACTATTGGACTATTGGAGGTGAGGAAGTAACACCAAGCAGTGAGACAGCTACCATAGCAAAAAGAAAGTCTTTAAAACAAGGTAGGAAATGACAGAAGAGAGGAAGAATCTTCACTGTCAAGGAAGAGGGATGAAGTAGAGGGCTTGTGTGACTTTATTCTTCCTCAGCAGTGTACTCTGTCTGCAAATTGCAGCTCATTGGTTTTTCAGTTTAGACCTCTGCTGCCACTTTTTGCAAATATATACCATAAAAGTCATTTTAGGCATAAAAGATGAGCTTACTCCAGAGCATGGGAATGGATGTACTGAGTCAGCAAAATACCCATCTAGGCAAGGATCCTCATTCTGTTTGCTAGTAAACTTCCACTGGGAGAAAAAGAACAGGATGCTTCACTCTAATACCCTCCTGATTCAGTTCTTATCTAAATTTAGAGATATCAGCAAAGATGTCAACAGCTGAGAAAATCACTTTGGGAACTCCATCATATGGAACAGGCGTTTGGTGAAATTTGCCTGACCTACTTTAAGCGTTATTATCAGGATGAGATGAATCTTGCTCTTATAGTAGTTACTTCTGCTTTAACTGTAGAGGGAATCAAGCAAGTTTAGTTCAGATATAAGTGGCTTTGTAAACAGAGACGGGGATTAGTTTCATACAAAATAGCTTTAGTCAGGCTTGGACTTAGGGTTTTAAAATCATGAGGTTTGGGGTAGGGCCCAGACCTGTGCTGTGACCCACAGCTGATGCAGCTGTACCTCAAGGGAGAGGAAATCTTGCAGTGCTGAGGTGTGTTCAGATAACTGGGAATAGCAACAGCAAAACAGTGACAGGAAACAAAAATAGAAGCAGTATTCAGAAGCAGTAAAGGAGAAGCAAGGGATAGCAGGCAAAGAACTGGGTTTTAGGACCAGATAGTGAGCTGAGCAGGAGCCAGGCACAGAGCACCAAGTGCAACATCAGCAGGAAAGGGTTGTGACTTTGGTCACCCCAGTACACCTCAGCTGCAGGAATACCCATTTGAGGACCATTGCAGCAATTTCTTCCAGAATGCCAGTCTGTCCCACTTGTGACTCTATCAGCTGCTTTTCCAAGAGGATATCATAACTCTGCTTTCCTTCCCTCAGATAAAGGAAAGGACCTTTATCCTCCTTAAGGGAAGATGCAAATATTATCTGTATGTGAGTCCTGTTTTTCCTGAAGCATGCAGAAGGACAGTTTAGTGTCTAGAATGGAGCACGAGCTGCAGTTGCTTTAACTATTTAAGTAAAAATCCTTAGAAATTGAACTTAGACTTTTTTTTTACTATTTAAACACATGTGACAGAAGAGTTGGGTCAGACTGAGACAAACTGCTTCTTCCAGCAAGGAAATCATACAAAAGAGCAGCTTTATTCTGTACAGCATCTTTCATACAAAACAAAGCAGTACTACCTTCAAAAGCAAGACAAAAGGATAGAATTATTTCTCTTAGGGAATCTCAACAAAACAAAAATAAAAAAGCAAAACTAAACATGGACAAAAAGCTAGGAAAATAATTCTAATACTCAAATTAATAACAAGAAGAAACAAGACAACTTTGTTGATTAGTTCAAAACAAGCAAAAAGCAAAAGATTCATCTAGACACTCAGAGCACCAATGTTTCACTTGAATTTACTTAGGAAAATGGGACCATAACCTCCAGAATTTTTTTCTCAGTTAATATCTGAAATTTGAGTGGCTTTATGGCAAAATAGGTTGGATGAGAGTAAGCTACTAAGGATAAAACACAATTGGGTTATCTCAAGAAAATGTAGTGTTGTCAACCTCCTGTGACACATAAAGCCTGTTCCTATTTAAACTTGTTGAGCATAAACTTGTGAATGAGGACATGTAGAAAAATATGTAACTTTAAAGCCTTTCTCACAAGTAAGGTCCTGTCTTTTCAATGCTCAGTGTCTGAGACTGGAAATATTGGTAGTCACAAGTCACAAAGAGGCTGTAGATCAAATTTTCATCTGTTATCTGTGGCTTTTCCAATCATTCTTCCCACTGTTCAACTTTACAAGCCTAGACCTTTCTTCCTGCTGGGCTTAGGGGGAAAAAACCACTTCTTCATGTTAAATGCTTTGCTATTTGCCAAAACAATAATTCTTTTTTCAGCAGTTCTCATCCCACAGTCATCCCTTCTGCTGTCAAACTACTTTATTCTTCAATGACTCTTGAGGTTACTTTTGACTCAAGAAGGAAGAAAATTCACAAGATTTGCTTCCCAACTTCCATCGTTCTGCAACCCGTTACTATCTTGTTTCTCCTGATTCTCTGGGCAGTGGACCATGAGTGGTCCTGCCAACAAAGGACCATCTAGTGTTTAGCTATGGTATTGCTTCTACTAAGCCTGGCTGTAATGTTTTTGGGGTTTAATGATGCAGAATCAAGCTCCTGATCTTGTTTGCCTTTTGGAATTTAGTTCCCTGTGCAAACTCACACTGAAAGTCCTAGCAAAGTGCAGCCTACTACAGTATTTCTGGAGCAATGAATCTCAGGTGGGAAAAAAATAAGGATTTATACATATATTTTGTTCCATAAGTGTACGAGAATCTTAATTTTAGAAAATCAAATATTGCAATAGGCTCTATTACCATTTTTAGAATCAAAACAACTTCAAAGATAGTCAAGTTCATCTGCAATGATAATATTTATTGTGGATTTTCAAGAGAGGCCATGAACAAGTGCTCTGAACTTTAAAAGCAACCATGACAAATTATTTAAAGCAGAGATGTCAAGTGTTTTGACATCCAGGCCACATGGCGTTTACGAATAAAGACTGTGAGCCAGAGTGGAATTGCTCCCTTGGGTTGTGTGGTCTTTGTTTCCACGACCTCCTGTGATCTGCTTGCTCAAGTGCACTGTACATTTCCTTTCTGTGTGAAACACTACTATTTCCAGTTCATAGAATGGTTTAAAAGGTCACTATCAAAGCACGTTCTAAAATTCACAGGCTTAGTCAGCTTCTCTTGGAATTTTCTGTGCCCTGTGGCACAAGGTTAGTGATCCTGAAACTGAGGCATTTGGACAAATATCTTCCAAAGAACATGCTCTCCACCTGCTCCTAAAGAAGGCCAGTTTAAGTTGAACAAGTTCTCCTGACTTTTTTTGCCTCTACATGGAGTTTGAAAAAACTACTCCAGTCAACAGTACTCTATATTTTTTAGGGATCGAAATGTAGGAAAACTGTTAACCAGAATCCAACATTTTCATAACAGAGGCCACACTTTTTAATTAGAAGAATTGTATCAAACAGGCCTGATACTTGTCTAGTTTTAAACCCAGAATTCCCTCCAGAGAAATACTTGTACATTTTGTTGTCTCTTCACCTCCCATTGATATTTTAACTCACGCACTTAAGAGGCCACTTCACTAAAAGAGAACTCTGCTCTAAGGCCATCTATATATAATTTTAGCATGTTAAATAAAAGTCAGTATTCAAATAAAGCAAATCCCCAACCCAGGCTGCACACAGATTTCTACTCTTTTACCCTAAAATATGTGAGAAGGGTAAGGAGCACTGGCAAAATACCTCATCTTGAAGGACTCTCACCACCAGCTACCTCTTATCTAAAATCTGGGTCACAGGCAAGATTTCACCAGTTTCATAAGCTGCTGTTCATCCATTGAGCCACAGTCATGAATCTGTTTGTATTCCCAGGTTTTGGATTGTACATATTGATAGAGGAGGTTGTAGCTATTCTGCTTCACCTCACATTTGCAAGGAGGTTAGGAGCATGCATGCAGTCAGACATTGCTACTGCATGATGCACACTGACATGTTAAATCACAAAACCCATGCAGCACAACTAAGGCAAACTTCTCTCCCTATTTTCTACAGCCATCTGGGAAATTTCAATGCAGCCACGCTACATACAGATTATTCCAAATGACCCCAGTTGCTCCATAACTCAACCCCTTTGGCAGGTATCTGAAATCTCTACTATCAAAGCCATAAAGGTGATTAATAAAGGTTATTGGTTTGCCTTTTGTCTATTTTCAGATAACTTATGAATATTTAACTCTCAAAAAAATTACCTAAGAGGTTTCTGAAAGGGTAAATCTCTAATTATCCACATTATAAGAATCAGTGGGCCAATTTTCCACCAAAATTTCATTTTTCCATGTGACTCTTCATTTCTGTTTTTACTTCAGTTATTCCATGTATGAAACATTAAATGGTCATTCTGTGATCCAATGAGAGTTAGCTCTTCAGCTAAAATGTTACAAAGCAGCAGAACTGAGTTTAATTACAGGGATGTGATAAGGCTCTCAATAGCTCCTAAATAGCAAAGCCTAAATCCCAGCCACACTGAAATACCTCCAAAAAATTTAGGAATTCCATGAGGTCAAGATTTTACCTTTTGAGTTGTCTCTCTCTACTTGCTATTTATGAAGCACTCAAGATGAATAGCCAAGACAGTACACCACCTAATTGGAAATGACCACTTAGCAAATTGAATAAAAATCATTAAAACAAAAGAGGTGACACTGAGGAGTCTCCAGAATAATATCTGGTCTATATTTCACCGGCTCTTGTTACAGTTTTAAAGACAAGACTTGCCCTGAACAGAAGCCCTTCTCTGGCCTTTTCCCAAAGCAGCAATGTTTTCACAGAGAGGCACTAGCAGTTATTTTCTGTTACATGGGAATCCATGATATCATACCATAGACTATTATCCTTCCTAACTGAATCTGGAATGAAATCAGAAGACCAGAAATATCATCCAGTTAAAGGGGACTCAACAGAGTAAAATCCTGATTTTGGTAAAAATGAACATGTATGGAGTGGTAGGAATATCACATCTCTCTTCAGCTTCACATTTAGCTGCAGATTGTGAGCAGTGAGAGATCTGCTGATTCAGCCAGAACTGATGTGCAAAATGAGTCACAGAGGAATAGGTCAGAGGAAATGCTTATATACAAGATGTTCTTAGGGCCCTTACATTAACACAAAGAAGGCATTTCATGCTGCCGGGTGAGTTGCCCCCAAAGACCAAGGACATTTTGTTTAGAGGTATGGGCATAGTATTAACTTTTGCTGGACTATATCCTTGTCACAGGATTGCTGTTGACAGCAGGGCTGTGAGGAGATAACCTGAAAATATCAGAATGGCTAACTTCAATCTCTATACTCTTCCTCACAAATTTTTCATATGATGAAAACACTATGGTCTCTGTATGACACAAAGATTCTAAGAACTACAAGACTTCTGTAGGCTTTTTTCTTTTTTCCCTGAGCAGCCATCAAATGTTTCCACAGGAACAACGAGCATTTTTTAAACTAGTGCCCAAGTCTTGCTCAACAGCTATCCAGAGTGATTGCTTCACAGCTTATGCTGGGTGATTCTAAAGTGACACCTGGACTCAGGGTGGGTAAAATTGTACTAAATGCAAGAGGCAAAAAACTGACTGGAAAACCATCTCAAAATATCAATAATTAGAACTTGCACCAAGCCTGTCTGAGTTCAAGAAGTGTTTAAATGATGCTCTCAGGTGCATCTTGTGATTCTTGTCTTGTGAAGGGCCAGGAGTTGGACTTTGATGATTTTTGTGGGTACTTTTCAACTCAGGATATTCTAGGATTCTATGATTTTTTAAGAAAACACATACAGCATCCTTGTCCATTGCTCCCGATCTCCTTTAATAGAAGAAAAATTATCCCAACAAGTTACCCTTCTTCTCCCCCAACAGCACTGCCTCTGTGCGTAGAAGATAGAGGTCAAACAAGTCTTCAAACAATGCAAGTCATAAAGGGTAGAATCAACAAAATAAAAACAGAATGTGAAACTAGATTCTGGAAAATAACTGGATTTGTACTTCAAACTAGCACCCCAGATAAATGGTATCCTAAAAGTGGAATGTATGTCCCAGAATTAATCATGAAATTTTCAAAGTCTGCTTTTTGACAAAAAAAATACCACTTCATTTTAGCCATTAATTAAAAAAAATAGAATTATGTTTTGCTTCTACCACTTAGTAATTTAATAATTTTTACAGTGATCTGTTTTCCATATCATGAATTCTTCTTAAAAGTCACATAATTTTCATTACAAAATCCAGTACTCTAAGGTAAAAAAGTTAATGTTTCAAAAGTATTATATTCAAAGCAAAAGTTTCTACTTTCCAGAACAGACTACATTTTTA
This sequence comes from Rhadina sibilatrix, assembly GCA_013400275.1. NCBI lineage: Eukaryota > Metazoa > Chordata > Aves > Passeriformes > Phylloscopidae > Rhadina > Rhadina sibilatrix. Next base: position 244,797 of record VWYO01022391.1, on the reverse strand, counting down.
AAACTCAGTCATAAAAACATTGAGAATTTTAAGGATCATTTCAGACAGATTACAATTTTTTTCAAAATTTGCTGTAAGGCAGAAAAGTGATTTCTGCCCCATTTTCAGTATGTAATCTGAAATACATTATTCATGCCGAATTTCTGCAATTACTCTACTAACAGCAGGACCTTGATTTTCTTTTCATACTATTTTGTGTAACAGATAATTTGCAAGTGTGCACTTCATGGATCTGACTTGTTTTCAATTCCATTTCTGTAAACGTGACCATCAGTTTCTGGGGAGATATTTAATTCACTACTACAAGCAAAGTCAAACTCTGACCTTCTTCCAAGTCATCTTGTAACAAGTTATATCAAATGGTTTTATCAAACACTTTCTAAATCACAATAAATAGTTTAAAGGTGCTTTAACAATATTGTGGCATTTGAAATTAGAGAAGATGGCTGTAGTCAACACCAGCTTGGTGAAAACTCAGTATTTATGTCTCTTTAGGTTCTTATTAACAAGCATCTTGTTTTATTTTACATTATCTGAAGTTTCACATTTGAATTTAAGGTCAAGCTAATTTAAAGCTTTACCTTAAGTAAAGTTAGTTAGACTGACTGGTAGGGAATGAGTTTGAAACTAGTTGAAAACAAATTTGGTCGAAAACCTTAAAATGAGTCTATTTAAACTTTGTACACTGGAATAAATCACATTTTTTTGTTTGGACAGCCTTTACTTCTGTTTCTCCACATGATTGTAAAAGGCATTGGATTCAGTTGTCATGTCACTGTTTTGGTTTTTGTTTTGTTTTGGGTTTTTTTTGCATATAATGAAATTACTGATTAAATTTATATGAGAAACTCAGCTCTGGCTTTTGAATTCTGTTATAAAACCTTTTGGGAGAGGGAGTTTTGCTATTTTTCAGGCAAAAAGAGAAGAGAATTATGTTCTGCCTACTTTCCAGCTAGAAAAATATATTTGTAAATCCGTTGTCTTTAATTGTCTGATTTACATGTTCAGTGTCTGAGAAGAAAACTGGACCAGAAAAATATTGAGGAGGTCGTAGCACACAGGCCTGTTGCTGTTTTAAGACTTTATAGCTTGCACAATAATTTCTTCTTGCCTTGAAACTGTAAACAGCCCATCTAGTCAAATCCTTCAGAAATCTCAAAAAACTCTGTAAATTGATTACTGTAGCATAACTAGCTCTCAGAAACAATTTATATTGTTATAATGATCACACTTCTATTCAAACTATATTTTTAGGCTTTTACCAAAATAAATGTGCTCCCAAGTACATGTTCAAGCAAGGACATTGCAATGTGAAATCCTAAGTTAGCAGTAAGTGTATAGAATGTTTTTGTGTAATAAATGAACATGTTGCATTACTAATTTTAATATGTTTAATGTTGTCTGATATGTCTACTGCATGATTCAGCAGAGACAAAAAAACAAAACAAAACAAACCCCCAACCCCCCTCAAAAAACCCAAACAAACAAACAAACAAAAACCCACCACAACACCAAACATGTGATGCAGGCACATCAGAAAGTGAGTGGTCTGTCCATGGCATTAGAACAGAAGTAGACACTGACTTTGAAATACAAAAGAGAAAACTTTCAATTCCCACCTTAAAAACCTTCTGAAAGACAAGCATATTTTCTAACCTTCTAGCTGCTGAATAAAAAGATCATCAGCAAAGTTCTATCACCCAGTTTTTGTTTTTCTTTCTTTTATGAAGACTGACCCTTTCTCCAGTTTTTAAAGAAAAATATGTGGGCACTTATTTCCAGAGCAGGTCTTGTCTTGCTGTTCTCAAGCAGTCAGAGGCTCCCAGGCTGAGCACAGCTGAAGCTGCTCCTGCCCTCCCTGCTGTTTCTGCTTGGAGTCCTCTCCCTGGAGGCCGTGGGGACTGGGGTTGCTGCAGGCACTGGATCCTGAAAAGCAGTGCAATGGAAGTGGGTTGGATCCAAGGACTCAATGTGCACAGTAGATGCACAGTGGGAGGTTTAACTTTAGACTAGATCTAGCCTGTGCCTGGGAATTGAACACCCTTTGGAAGGCAGAGGGCATTGGAGGGGATCTACCAGGTCAAGTTTCTACAGAAAGTATTGAGTCTGTGTGCTGTGAGGCACTAAGTGTGCTAAGACTGAGATTCACTTCTGAAGTGTACTCCTAACCTAAATTAAGGTGCTAGCATGGGTGCAGTCAAAAGTCCCTCACTCTCTTGCACTGAAGAGAGCCTTGGTACTGAGAGCAAAATTAATTCAAAGATAGAGTCCAGCAGCACAGAATTAGCTCTGTGTGGGGATCAGAAGGTGGGTAACAATCAGCTCACAGAGGTTTAACAAAATCAAGTTGCTTTTGTCTTCTAGATTTGTACTTGTCTAAGTGTATTCTATCAGTTTGCCACACCACTCAGCCACAGTGATTACTTGACCTGATATGCTGAGAAAAAGGGATGAAGTCTTTATAGGTCAGGCACAGCCCATTTGGCAGAAGCACAATGATATCAACAAAAAAAAAAGTCAGCTCAGTGGTTCTCAAAATCTTTTAGTGTTCAACATCACCACACAGTTAATGAGCACTTGAAAAAAATATGCTGTGTCTCCTATATTTTCTCTTTCTTGTGTCACCTTTACTTTGAAAGCCAGTTTCCAAACAATGATCACCAGTCACCTGTTCTTAGCATTTAGAAATTAAATCCTTCTCTGATGACTCAGTCGGCTGCAAGAGCAGCTTTTACTTTCCTACTGCAGCATCAAACAAACTAAATTAACTTCCAGAAAGGACACAGGACTCACTCTTGTGTGTTTTTCAGCTGTTGCCTGTCAACTAGGACTTGCAAAGTGCTCAGTTCATCACATAATTTTGGCTTCTTAGGAACCTTAAAATAAAAATCTTTTTAAAAATTATACAGTGCCTCCTCTCTAAAAAGAAACACAGACAGCAGAACACTCCAGCTACAAAGTCAAAACACAGAGGATGAAGAAGAAGCATAGGAGGACTGATCAGTCAAGATCCAGGTATAGGTTTGCTGTTCTCAGGAAGCACTTACTATAGAGCAAAGAAAAGGTGAAGTTCACTTTTTGCAACAAATCCTTTTCAATGAACACATGACACTGAGCAATAATGGCAGAAGTAGCTTGGTTGATGCTTTCAGAGGACATGACAGCTCATCAGACTTGTCTAACCTTGAATTGTTTAAGATTATCATAAGGAATTTTAGCTCTTCCAACAAAAATTACAGAGACAACAATTTTTGCCAAAATGCATCTTCATTATTTGCTTATTGTTTATACTGAATAAATGTATATACCTACAAATTAGAGATTGCTGCGATGGGAGACTATAAAGCAAACTTTGAAACAAAATACACGTTAAAACTCAAGCCACATAGCCTGTGCTGGTGGCTGTGGCCCCAAATGGTCTTTTTTTTTACCCAGTGTGGGGAATCAATGAGAGCTTTTTGACATGGGAAGCTGGACCCGACACACGCCTTTTCTTTCTTCCCTGCCATCGCTTGCAAATCTGAGATGTCCTTTCATATGTGTTTTCAGTCTCTGGATGGTTCTGAACTCTTTACTTGGGTTCCTGAATGACAAGTGGGTGATGCTTAGGGGGGGTTATTTTTCAGGCTGTAGCAGGTATCTTACTACATCACGTGGCTGTTTTCCTTTCTTGCCTGGCTGCATCTTCTTGCTTCAGAGCAACACCAGCTCCTAGCGAATAGGTGACCATCAGCAAGTTGGTCACTGTTCTCTGATCTCAATTTTCAACCTGCACCCATACATTCAAGGTTTTCACTGCTATGTCATGCTTCAACTCCACATCCTAACAAGGGATAGCTGGTACCAAGCTCCAGTTCACACAGGAAGCTCACACAGCAAGTTGGTGCAAGCCCTGACTAGAGCTTCTGTTGTTTGCATAAGGCACTTTTAGCATAAGGAACATCATGAGGCACATATTCTGCTACTGGCAACAACAACAATATTTGTACTGGAACACTGTGTACAAAAATGCTTATAGATTTGTTCCAGTTATGCTATATTAGTGTGTTTACTTCTGTGTTCAAAGTAAGCTAATATTAATTAAATCCTTCTCAGCCTGTTGCTACCTTACAGGTACCAAGCTCTGTGCTTGGGCTTTTTCACTGTCAAGGTTGAAACATGATAACCAGCAGGTCCTATCTTGCAGCTTTCTGTGGTCTCAGTGGGTGTTTCTGCAGACAAACACCTCGTTAACAGTTCAAAATTAAACACTTGTGCCCATTAGCTGGAGAGGAAAGGGAGATCTTTGTGAAGTACAATCTCTCAGCAGCCTTGCTGACAGTATCCAAAGTAATAACAAAATGGGCTTCAGGCAGCAGATGACTCCAGCAGACCCATGGTCCAGGGAGGGAGGGTCATGTTAGGTACAGTGTGAAACTCTCGCTGTTTGTGCTGATGCAATTTTCTTTTTTTGCACAAATCCAAATTGTTTTTAAACATACTTACCTCTTGTTATTATCAAATAACAACAATTTGCTTTGAAACGCTAGGATTTCCATGAGAAGAAACAATTAAAGCAATTTTATAGTCTTCCCAGGTCTTAAAATCCCTGATAAGTGATGACAGTGGATGCTGCTGTGCTTGCTCATTTGTTTGCTAGCTTAAGGTCTGTGCAAGCATGAGTTTAAATTTTTTCCACTGGGACGTAATCCCTGTTCCATGGAAATGGTTCACATCTCACTGACTAAAGATGGAGTGATAAATTATTCTCACCCTTTTTCATCCCCATGAGCCAGGCAAGTTACAAGAGCCATTCTGGTGCTTTTTCTTGCTGTAATGTATGGAGGAGAGCAGGCAGGGATGCAGGATGAAGCTCCTCCATATACTTCACATGGGGGAATTTGCACACTAAATTAAACACTGTGTTTGCACTCTTGGACTGCCTCTGGGGATCTGAAAGGGTATTTAAGGATGTGTAACACTGAAAACGTACAGAACTAATTAAACTGACAAAAAGCTATGCTAAATTAAGTTACTGAATTACTGATTAAGCAAGCAATTTCAGCAGTGATGTGAAGTGTGTAAAGTATCACTTACTTAGTTAAGAGTTACTCTTTTAAAATAAAGATACTGGACTAATGAGGTACAATGTAGCATTTTAACCTTTTTTCCATTCACTTCCATATCTTTGCTAATTCTTTCCCTCAAAGTATGTTCTCAACTCTGGATACAAGTTGTGATGTAAGAGTGATAAGATGGCAGATACCTAATCAACAAGCCAAACAGTCAAACTCTAACTTGAATTTGTATCTTAGGTACAGGAAGAAAAAAGTAATACTGAAGATTTAAGAATCAAAAAGATAGTAAGTGGAAATGGAAAGTGTATAATTTTTTTAATGGCTGTTTTTGAAAGGAACTTATGGTTGAAGAAGCCAGGGAATACAAGGATAAAGAAAGAGAGAAAAGGGAAAAAAGTAATTCCTGAAGAATGACAATAAATAACCTCAGCTTGTTTCCACAATAACTGTTCTACCTGAATGCAGAGTTACAAAGTTAAGCTTGGGGAAAAAGCCAGGTTACTTAGGGGGAATGAGAAAAAAAAATCAAAATTTCTGTACCTAGTGTTGAAATTTCAACATTTGCTTGATGGATTTTTAACTGTATAAACACGGTCACCTTTATCCCAGCATGCTGAAGGAGCATGAAACTCCAAGTCTGACAGCAAGGACTGAGCAGAGGTAGTAACAAATTTCCTACTTATCCTCAAGAAAAGTGGCAGGATGATGTCCAAGCAATGGGGCAACCACAGGCCTCATCAGAGATGTGCAACCTGCAGCCCTGTGCTGAGTGCTGTGGAAAAGAGCTGCAGAGTAGCAGCCACAAAACATGCTCTAACACCTATCAGCACCTTTGTACTGGGACTTGGTGAAGTTGGCACATCCCAACAGGGTGTATAAAGTCCTGGACCTTTGATCTTGAAGGTGATGCTGAAGTCTTTCTCCCTTTCTCTTAACCAGCAGTGTCAGCAGCATGGTGGCTCTCTGCACTCAGTTGAATCCCCATAGCAAGGGCAATATCCTCAGCTTGGTGAAGTAGCCTTTCTGCACTAAAAGGAACGGNGCAAGGGCAATATCCTCAGCTTGGGCTGGAACCTGGCAACCGCTCCACCACAGGTGAAGAAGCCTTTGTGCACCAAAAGGAACGCTAATGCAGAACTGAATCTTCCCAAGGAAGAGTGATAAGGAACAGAATCTGTTGGGCTCTGGTCACTTGCTCAGAGGGTCTGCTGATCATGACTCATCTGAAGAGAGTTGTCTCCCAGATATTCACTCCCCCAGCCATGGCTTGCAGCCCCATTAGCTGAGCTGAGACACCTGCTTGGCAGAGCAGTTCTGCAACAGGGATCACTGAAACAAGCTGACTCACAGTGCTACTGAGAGCCATGCAAAAATCCTGGAGACGGAAAACAGTTACAGAGTAGGGAGGAAATGCAGAATTATATGGGAATGTAAACTCCCTAGAAGCCATCCCTTCTCCTAAATCTATTGAGACATTTTGCTTGGAGAGTCAGCACTAAGAAAAAAGATGAAAAACCAGCATCCCACCTGTCTCTGAGGAGTTCCTATCTGCCAGGCTTGGGAGCTAAGGTTCCTCTTCCTTGTTATTTCAGACTCTGATCCCTTGAATCTTTCCTTCCTCTCTGAACAGCAGTCTGGCCATTTCAGACCCAGGCATTTTGTCCAAGGATTGAAGGGTAAGCAGCAGTGAGGCCAGATGTTCCTTGGGGTGACTTAGGACTTCATCAGAATATTGTCCTACACAGTGACCTTATGAGGAATGTGAATAGCAGGAGACAGCACACATCCTCATGATCTTCAGTGTGATCTTTGTTATCTTAACAGAAGCTAGATTTCTATCATTGGTGCACATGTACACTGAGGGTTGATTTCTTGTTCTAATTGTCTGCAGTGGACTTTTACATTATCTCAGTATTGTTCAAACAATAACACGAGAGACTTTTCCCACAACATCTAACATTTCCTGTTTGAACTCCAGCGGCATTAAATGCTGAGAAACTCTTTAAATAGCTTGTAGTGGGTGACACAAGCTCATAATTTTATTTCAAGGAGAAAAGATGCATATCTAGTGAGGACTATCTACTCATGCAGTATGAAATCCTGGGGCAAAAAAATCAATTTAGCATTAATACAAAAAAAAGTGAGTCATGTTAAGAAATTGCAATAAAAATATCTTTTATGTTGTGCTGCAAACTGTGTAGTTTCATATTGTTATTCCAATATGTCAAAATCTAAGATCAGATTTCTACATTCACTCTCTGTTACCTATTAAAGTTCAAGATCTGTAGGTAGTATACAGCAAGGTTTTCTTTACTTTTCTTTTTGATTCCAATTGAAAATTCATTTATATTTTTTAAGATTTCTTTCCTTTATGTGTAAAATTAATAATTGCTTCTGTGCTAGTGTCTGCCTATAGCATTACTAAACAAATGGAAAGCAGGATCTAAACTTGCCAGTCAATCACACCAACCTTACATCAGTGTCTCTTCTTTGAAATCAATTAAGTGACACCACTATAAAATCAGGATCAGCTTAATATATAATATTTTAATAATTTCTATTTTAATAATATTTGTTTTCAAGAGCTTGAAAGTGTACAGAACAGTTTACTCAGTTTAAACTCACTGGTAATATAGTCCTAGGGAAAAAGAAGATGTGGATATAAATAAAATATAGACTTCCTCCTGGAGCAATGTTTTCCTAAAAACTGAACCACCATCCAACAATTACTCAGGAGGAATCAAAGACATCTGTTAAGAACAACTATTTTTATGTTGCTTCCAGCCTTATGTGTGCTAGTGTTCTGAGTGGAAACAGGAGAAAGAATAAATAAACCATGAAGTAATTAATTGCAAATAAGGGTAGGCATTATTAAACAGAGTTAGAAATTACCCAGTTTACTGAGGATCAATCTTCATAAATTTGCACTACTGCTTCTCTTGTAAGGAAGGGAAAGCAAAGAATAATGCTCTGTAATACTAATTCAGTATATTCAGAAACTAGTTAGCAAGAAATAGGGCCTCATTAAGGCACTGACCAAATTTGTAAGTGCAGCTTTTTTCATAATTATGATGAAATGGGATAGTGGTCAATCCAATACTGTTGATAGGTTAAGCAAACTTTATAGAAGTGTGAGATCACCAGAATTACTCAAGAGAAGTATTTAGCAATGAATCTGATAAAGATGAGCTTGTAAAAGTAAAAAGCAAGAAAACATTTGATGTAACACAATGGATATTGATGGAGAGAAAATTAAATTTTATTAGAGCACAAAAAGGTTCTGCTGACATTACTAGTAATCAAATCCTACAATTTCAGGAGGTCCAGTAAATCTTTTGTAAATCTTTGGCAACATAGCTAGCAGCATTAAAAGAATACCAGGACTTGATCCTTCCTCTCCATTTTCTGAAGATTTAAAAGTACTACTTTTTTAACCTCCTTTCACAGTAAAATTAAGTAAGCAAAGGCTAGGATCCCATAAATATTATTGACTCTCTTTTATTATTCACAGTAGAGGAAACCTGGGACAGTAAAACTACTAACTATGGACTTCAATGGCTGTAAACCCAATCAAGTTCAGAATCATGTTCTGTGTATTTCTGTATGTTACCAAACCATTACAGTAGGAGATCTATCCTCAGATGTTACCTCTACATGATTCACAGTACAATTTTAGGCAGGGCAAAAGCTGGATATGTAACATTTATTTTACTTAAAGCCATCTCATTGAATACCTTATTGGTCTAAATATGCTACTGATTTATTTACTGAGGAGCTGGTACTTTGTTTTTACAAACACCAGCTTAGATTCTTACATAAGGAATTGATATTTCATTTTCAGTTGGGCCAATTCAGCTGACCAAGCAGCAAATTCAGGTCTACATGTATATCACTGCTCTTCCAGAAGAAATTTGCAAGCTTGAGTGAAATAAATCACAAAGGATGCAACCAGGAGTTAAATATTGCCTGTCCTCATTGAATATCACCTAGGTTGCCCTATTCTGCTGCAATAGAAAAGTAATCAAATCACATAGCAACTTGTTCACAAAACTGTTGGTATGTCAATGCCCCCAGAGAGTTAATGGTCATGGATCTGATAAATACCTGTGCTCCTATTGTAGGTAGTAATGATGTGAGGCCCTAAGTAATTTGCAGCCATAAGAACCTGGGGAGCCACTATCTCTGGGTGTGTCCCACGGTGTTCTGAGTGGTTTCACAGATGTTTAGGGATGCTTAGTAGTGACTACAGTAACTTGAGTTGATCTGATGATAGAATAAAGGAACTGACCCTTCACTGAGATTGGAAGGGGCAAACATTTGCATCCCTGCATCAGTTCACTGCTATGAGCAGATTAAGGACCTGCACAACGGATCCTTTTGAAGGTTCCAGACACAATGAGCTGGACTTTCTTGAACATTGTTAAAGCAACCAGTCAGTAGCATCATTCCTCACTGAACATATGTATTTGCACATTGTTACACATTACCATGAGGCTGGAGCAGATTGCATAATTTGTTTAGATTAAGTTAAAGAGCCACCTTCTGCATTCCTTATCTACGTACCTGTCGATAGCTGTATATTTTGCTGAGATTCTGTCTCTCCTTACAAAGAACAGCTTATATTGGTGAAATTTTAAATGAAGCCTCTTTCTTCTACAGCTGCCATGTCCCAACTCATCTTATGACTGTACTTATTACTGGTGTTTGCTTGGAAGCTGCAATGCTGCCTCATTGCAAAACTTGGCTTAGAGGACTTCGTACTCCTCTCACCTTCTGCAGAAAACCCCTTGACACTCAACATTTTTGTGGCAAATATTGTCTTCAGTGAAGCAGGGGCCAATATGAATAAATAAATAATCCATCAGAAAATTGTTTGGGACATTTACTATAATCTTTCTTATTCCTCTGCATTTTACTTAGCTCATTTCTGCCAGAACTTTGAACTTTATTTCACCCTACTTGTCTAGTCTAGTCTCTGTTGTCTGATGCACCATACTTCTGGATTTTCTGTGTGGGCCTAGTGATCACCTGCTCTTCCAGGCACAGAAATCCACAGCAGCCTCATGTGGAGAATCACAATCATTACCATTATACCTGCCATACACAGCAGATATTCAAAACAGGGCAATCTCTTGGGTGGTCAATTTCAAGCTGAAACAGAAGCTCTAATGAAATATGAAATGTTGCCTTTGGGTATATCATCAAATTTAATCATGCACTTAGTGGAAATTGTGCACTTGCTCTGTCTCAGGCTGGAGTAGTCTTTCTGGAGCTCTCCAATCACTTGCTTCATCCCCTAAAAAGCATTCAGAACACAAAGTATGAGCTAGTCATTTAAGTTCCAAGCACAATTAAAGTTCCCAAATCAGGGGTGCTTTCCAAGCTGTGACTGACAGTTGGTCTCACACGAGAGAATGTGAAATACTCAAGTCCTCAATCTTTTCCCCTCAAGGTTCAACAACTCTTCCTCCTGGCTGGTCTAGATATACTCTAGAGAGAAGACTCCCTCTCTAAAAGCACAGGAGGGAGCAGGTGCCAAGACTGGGCTAGGAATGCACAGAAAGAGCCCCTCTTGTTTCTAAGAGCTTGACTCAGGCACTGTTGATGCTGAATGAGGAAAAGTAAAGATCACAGATCAGCTCAGTGATTGCCCTTGATTATTCCTCTACTTGCCTCTAAATGACAATCTGATTATGCATAACTAACATTAAGATTTTCATGAGTTGTAACTAAACTGCACGCTTTTTGTTTTTGGGATACCTGATAAGCTGCCCCAGGCTCTTTTTTCCTAAAGCACCAAGCATTTCCATTTGTGTTACATAATAAAAACTATTTTGAAAAGGCCTAGTTTTTAGTAGACATCTCTGTGTGTCTCAGTCCCCAAGATGTACAATGAGGATAAAACCAATGCTTCTAACAGTATTTTTGTGAAACTAAATTACTATGTTAGAAAGCCTTATATATAACACGATGACTGTGACGGAAACAGCACAAGGGAGTTATTAGCTTTATTTTCAGAGAAGTGTAGAGTAAATAAATGACAGGGCCATAGCTTGATCAATTAATATAAGATAAAACAATGATCAGTGCAACACAGCACATCTGATCCACTGTATGAAGCAGTGTATGTCTGCAAAGAGAATATGCTGTCATGAAATATTTAGTCACGCACATGTATTTTCAAGTGACTTGCTCTACATCTTTCCCACTCTGATCATTTAATAAAAATATCTATGTAGACACTCAGGCAGAATCATATAGAGAATTATGTAGGTAACATATGTAGAAACACTTCACAAAATCTTTGCATTTTTATTTTTAGCATTAAAAGCTACCACCACTTTTCCTGTCCTATAACACTGGCACTAATATATCCAAAGTTTCCTCTGCTGGAGCTCCTGAACATGAAGTTGTATTTCTTTCTCTCTCTCTCTCTCTCTCTTTTTTTTTGTGATGGTAGTGGCTACAATTCTCTCATATGCTAGTGGTGTNTTTTTCAGACCTGCTTGTTTTCAGGGGAGTTCTATGAGAATTTCTCCTTTTTTTCCCTATATATATATCTCCTGTATAATCTTGTACATTAGAAGACTCAAACTATTGTGAGGTGAAAAATGAACCTCACAATTTTCTTGTTTAATGACACACACATTTATTGAGATGATATTTTATCAAGTGTGCTGTTAAAAACAAAAATTAATTACATGTATTTGTGTATTAATTTTATTTTAAATGCAAAGGAGATCAAATTTCATTTTTTAATTCTTTTCTTCAGGAACCTGCTGTCTTAAGTTTCCATTAATGGTGCTTTATTTGTTTGAATTACAAATGACTCACATAAGGAACAAGTATCTTCAAACAATCACTGATATTTTGATAAATCAATGTTAGTTGGGAAGTCTTTCCAATATTAACAAGATTCTGTGGTCACATGGTCCTTCTGTCTGGGGTTCTGGGATTTGATGACAGATTCTGTTCAACTAAATGAATGAACATACAAAACCTGTTATTCACAGTAGTATAAAACTGGTGGACGGGGGAGGATAATCCCTCAGGAGAAAATGACAGCAGTGAGAAACTCTCCCATTTATGCAAAGACAAATGAGAGCTCATGAGGAATATTTTCCCAGACTCAATAACTTTCAAAGTAGCAACCCATTTGTGTAAGAAAAGCATAACAGGATACCATTTAACTCAGAGTGTCTATAACTGACACTACCATATATCTTAGCCAAATTGAGTCTCTCTTTTCTGAAGTTCTGTGAATTTTTTGGTTTAGAAAGTAAAACACCCTGCATCTCTCTAAACAAAGCTACCAAAAAAATTACATCTCCTTCCTTTTTCCATGCATCCACTGGCATCCTTTCCAGTTGTGCAATAGAATCAAACTTCTTGACATCACCTTCATAATTCTTCAAGGACAGTGCTGCCTGTAGTCTAGTCTTCAATTCTGCTTCATCTTCCACCTCTCTCCATCTCTACCTTCTGCTCAGTCCTCTCCTTGATATCTCTGCACTTTCTTTTGTCCTTTGTACGTGTTTTCAGTCAATCCATGGAACAGATTCCTAGCCCCTCTCCATTAGGTAATTTTTTGCATCTCCATACTAGCACCTTAAAATTTCACTGTCTTGCCTTCATGACTCACCTTGGACTCCCAGGTTAATGATAAGCTCCTTAGGCTGTTATGGCTTCTATTTGTTCAAATGAGCTCATCAACAGCTCAGAGAAGGGATTTCTCCATCATGATGTTAATCCTAAGGTGTACATTATACAGAATTATCCAATTTCTGTACTAGTAACTCTGAGAAGATATAGAAGAGTACCTGAGTACTGAGTGAGGGGAGCAAGGACAATAACCTTGTAAGGAAAACCTCATTGGAAAGGAAAATACATAAAAGTATATGTTTCACCTGTGACTTATTTCCCCAGACAACATTTCCATCGTCTCCCTTTCACAGGAACTGGCTTTGATAGACAGGCTGAGACTAGAAACAAACTAGAAAGGCTTAACAAAATAGCAAAGGCAAGAAGCAGAGCTAAATAAAAGCAGGAGATGATTTTCCTGGTGTGGATCAGATGGTTTCAACATTTGTCAGAGCACTGAGGAGGCAGAGATGAAGAGAGCTCAGCCAGGGACAGACATGTGCTAGAGGTGTCTAGTGAACACATTTGGTTTCATGCCAGTGTAAACATTTTAAGGGAGTATGACGTAGGTGAGAAAGCAGGGTTCCCTGACCCTATCTAAATCAACAAACGGCCATCAGTTTTCCTTCATTTCCTCCCTACAAATACCTTCATGCCAAGCTCTAGCGAATCTTATTCTGCCCAGTTCATCCTTTCCTCCCCAAATCCCCATCCACAGGAAATGCTGGGTGTGGGAGGCACGTAGAATCAAACTAGTTTGGAAAGCAAGTGCAAAGTCAGCATTTGAGAATATCCTGTTGGGGGAAGCTGTGTCTGCAGCAGGGAGGCTGGGAAGGCAGGGAGGAGTGCTGGCTCCCTGAGCCTCACATCCAGAAATGCCAGGGGACAGGAACACAGAGATGGTGCTTAGCACCAAGCAGAGGGAATCTGTGAGGAGCAGGGCTTTTATTTGGTCTCAGCTCTCAGCTCTGATTCCTCAGAGCACAATAGCTGCTGCAGGGCCTGTCACTACTGCTGTGCTTCTGCTGCCTCTCAAACACCTGTGGGCTTCTACCACACATGTCAAAGTGGGTTTTTAGATCTCATCTGGGGTCCCAAACCTCAGGTTACACTGAGCTTCTAAAGAGAAACTGAAGAACACAGATGAAAAATCAGCAAGTTAATAGAAAACAATATATCAAATAAGCTTCCAAAAGCTTCTAAACCCAATATTTTTCAATAGAAAACAGTTGACTAGAAAAAATTCTAAAACTTCAACAGCTAATAAATAACATAATAAATAAGTTATTTATTTATGCTTCACCAGCAATAAATATTTTTTTTAATATTATAAGAACCATGTACAGAGAGTCATTTAACAAGCAAACACCTTTCATTATTCCTGAAGAAAATCCTTGCACAGGTATGCAAATTCAGAAACAAGGAAACATCCCTCTACTTCAAGAATTTAATCAACTGTACTCACACCTGTAAAGGGCTCAAATGATCACTATTTCATAAAGATGCCATCAAAAACTTCTGTAATATTTTTGGTGCTTATAGCTAAGGAACTTGACATTTTCTAAAGATCAGCCTCTTCAAAAAAGCCTTATACAATTTACAAATAGACCAAATGGGTTAGCTGAGATCTGCCTATCCAGCAACAAGGATAATCACATACTTATAGAGCAGACCTGATTCCAGAATGATCATGCTCTAAACTACAGAAGAACATACTTTGCTCCCACTTAAAATGGATTTTGAAAGCTTTCTCTCAAAAAAACACCCATTTCTTAATCTAAGATTATGTGCTTCAGTGCATTGCAAGGCTCTCTACCATGAAGCAGGCCTAAAGCAGACTCATATATCCCTCCTTCATATCCTTGACTTAGAAAATTCCATGCAGGCAGAGTCCGTACTCCAAAGAGTCTTTTCCCTTAACTATAATCAGGAAAGGCACATTTGGCTCAAGGTAGTGATGCATACATGTAAGTTTTCCTTGCTCCTGGGTGGCTTCTAAAAATATTGAATCTGGAACTTGAGCACTTCATTTTCTGATGTAATTTGAGAAAGCAGGTTTGTAAATAATTGGACAGTACCTGCTGTTGATGACATTAACTGCATCTATTAGTGAAGCCATACATACAATTACTGTCTTCAGTAACTCTGTAAGTAGCAATGTAGAAAAAGATGGAGGTTTTGCAATGAACAGCATCAGCTGTTCAATAAAATTATGTTTGAATGTGTCCAAACAAACTGCGGAATTTTCCTGTCCTTTTACATCTTGTTTCATTACAGCCCAGAAAATAAATTAGGCCAAGGCTTTCTCCAACTAACCCTTCATAAAATTATCAACAAACTCACCAAATAAAAGCTTGTCATATACATTTTTCAAAGTCAACAGAAGCATACAGCCTTTTAGGTTAAAATTATTTTACAGCTATTTCTGTGAAGTAGATTAATCACAGTTGATTCAATTCAATAGAGGTTTCACTTTATAACATAGCTGGAGCACACTATAAATGCAAGTCAAAGGAACATCTTGCCCCAATATGTCCAATACTAAATTGAAATAAATATTTCAGCTAAATATCTTTTGCTTTGATTTACTAATTGTGGGTCCTAAACTGAGACTTCTGCTTCCAGAAAAATACCTCCTTTGGGTATCCACCTAACCCAGTGTGGGGTCTCCCACAGGCTACGGGTCTCGTGCATCTCCAAGCACTGCAAGGACACAGCTGTTTACCATGGTCTACACCAAAGGCTATAGGGGAATCTCTGCTCTGGTGCCTGGAGCACCTCCTGCCCCTCCTTCTGCACTGATCTTGGGGTCTGCAGGGCAGCTCCTCTCTCACATTCTCACTTCTCTCTCTGGCTGCAGGTCATCTGACAGAATTCGAGGACAGTTTGCCTGATGTTAATCCCAAGCAAAATCAAAAGTGTAAGTTCTACAAGGGATCTGACAAGTCCAGCAGGGGTTTTTCCCCATCTCAAATACTTTGTCCCAGAGGTGCTACCATTGATGGGCTGGGCTGCGGCCAGCAGTGGGTCCATCTTGGAGCCAGCTGCTATTGCCTCCATCATACATGAGGGAAGCTTCCAGCAGCTTCTCACAGAAGCCACCCCTGTAGTCTCCATGCAAACCCCCTGCTACCAAAACCTGGACACATAAACTGAATGCAGTGTTCTAAAATTACAAGCACTAATCAATTGTTTATTTCTATTAGAATGCAGGAGTTATTTCTGCTTATGTCTTGTAATTATTAATTTAAAATAACAGAAAGGAAGTGCAGAAAAACAGTTGGAGCATCTAAAAGAATGAGAAAAGAACATAAAGCAAAATCTGAAAAGTTGTATAGCTGAATTCCTTCAAATATTTCACTAGAAAATAGAGTGTGCTTTTTCTTCCGATTGCAGCTTCTGGATAAAAAAGAAGCTATTAAAATTGTAATAGCTAAAAGGCTTTGTACAAAATATTCTTTTATATTGCTAGGACCTTCTCTTTGGCCTGCGGAATTCTGTTTATTTCTTGGCATTTTAGAAGACTGACAAGGTGATTTGATCAGAATTAAATCAGAATACTAGAAAAGTTTGAAAAATATTTAACCTTGCAATCTTATTGATATTATGAGGCAGAAATAGCTTCAAATATAAAAATTAATCTGTTGTCACAGGCAGGAGACATACAATATGAAGTCTTATTTTTTAAATACTCAGTTCTGTACTTGTGTGCCTGTGTTGAGTTCTGTTTCATAACTCATGTTTTTAGTTTTGCAAACCCTCCCCCAAAAAAGAAGAAAAAATACATTCTATTTTACATCTGTTCGTTGTAGAAAAATAATTGGATTTTGACATTTGTTGTCCGCAGCTAAATAACACAAAATAGCTGAGACTGGAAGAATTTACTTAATTTTCCTGTATATCTCATAGTTTTCCCAGCCCTGTTTCAGCTGAGTTTACACAAGTCTATGTTTCTGTACATGGTCCAGGAAAAGAGGCACAAGGAGGGAGAGGGTGACATCTCCCTGTGCACTTACTGTGGGTACATGGTGAACTCAGAAGTCCTGATCTGGTGAGTGTTCTGACCAGCACCTGGTCAAAGTGTCCTCTAATGCCCGCCTAGGAAATGCCATGCATTACTTCTTCATGAAAAGTCAGGTGCATCAGAGGAAGGAGGGTCTGGCAGGCACCAAGGCACAAGAGGAGTTAAGCACAGTGACATTAAACCACAGCCAAAGCTTATCCATCCCACCTTAACTAGGAAGTGCTTCCTACAGCCATCTCTGTAAATGCAACTTCTGAGCACTTACAGAGGATTACTCATCCCACATATTCCCATTACACAGTCTTCATTCAGAGGTCCATCTAAGCAAGCCTCACGCTCAATGGGAGCCTAGAGCAGATGCCTGTGGAAGCTGTCAAGGTAAAACAAGACTTAGACTCCAGAACCCTCTGGTGCAGGGGCTCCCTGACCTATTGACAATCTGTGTGAACATAGTAGCACCAGATGAGGTTTAAAATGGATAGGAGGAAAATTTTCTGCACTGAAAGGGTGGTCAAACATTGGAATAGATGGTGGAATCACCATCCCTGGAGGAGTTAAAAAATATGTAGATTTGGTGCTTAGGGACATGGTTTAGTGGTGGACCTGGCAGTGTCAGGTGAAGTGGTGGGACTCGATGATCTTAGAGGATAGTCTTCCATGAATCCATTCAAGTCCTTTTTGAATGCATGCAAACTTTCCCTATCTTTACCAAACTTTTCTTGAATCTAAAGATTCATTGCCATTACCCCCTCTTCCCTAAAGCTGAATATAAAATCCCTCCTAAACCATTGCACAGTATAGTACACAGTAAATAATGAAAACGAGAGTAGAGGGAGACTCTGATGGGCATTGCTGGGAGGGTTTTCTCGTGGAAAGCAAACACCAGTGACTGCACTTCTGGACTGCAAAGAGAACACAGAACAGGCTCTGACTCCTGCCACCCCGTGCATCCTGGGCTGGTGCAGTTCAGGGAGGCGATGTGACATCGCTGCTGGAGGAGACTGTAGGCAAAACACATTTAGAAAAAGAGGAGAAGAAAGACAGGGAAGGGAAGGGAAGGGAAGGGAAGGGAAGGGAAGGGAAGGGAAGGGAAGGGAAGGGAAGGGAAGGGAAGGGAAGGGAAGGGAAGGGAAGGGAAGGGAAGGGAAGGGAAGGGAAGGGAAGGGAAGGGAAGGGAAGGGAAGGGAAGGGAAGGGAAGGGAAGGGAAGGGAAGGGAAGGGAAGGGAAGGGAAGGGAAGGGAAGGGAAGGGAAGGGAAGGGACGCCCGGCGCTTTGGCGCCCCCTAGCGGCTACCCGGAGCACAGGTTGCACCGCGAGCACCGCCGGGTTTGGAACCTCGTGGGATGCAGGCGCGTGGCAGCAGACGAGAGACCTGGGAAAACGCTCTGTTTTGAATTGGTTTTATAACTAAGCTGTATTGGACTCAGAGATGAGCCTGGTGTTTTGTTCTGAAGGCTTTTGTTTGTTTGTTTGGGTTTTTGTTGTTGTTGTTGTTGTTGGTTTTGGTTTTGGTTGTTGTTGTTGTTNGTCTTCATTCAGAGGTCCATCTAAGCAAGCCTCACGCTCAATGGGAGCCTAGAGCAGATGCCTGTGGAAGCTGTCAAGGTAAAACAAGACTTAGACTCCAGAACCCTCTGGTGCAGGGGCTCCCTGACCTATTGACAATCTGTGTGAACATAGTAGCACCAGATGAGGTTTAAAATGGATAGGAGGAAAATTTTCTGCACTGAAAGGGTGGTCAAACATTGGAATAGATGGTGGAATCACCATCCCTGGAGGAGTTAAAAAATATGTAGATTTGGTGCTTAGGGACATGGTTTAGTGGTGGACCTGGCAGTGTCAGGTGAAGTGGTGGGACTCGATGATCTTAGAGGATAGTCTTCCATGAATCCATTCAAGTCCTTTTTGAATGCATGCAAACTTTCCCTATCTTTACCAAACTTTTCTTGAATCTAAAGATTCATTGCCATTACCCCCTCTTCCCTAAAGCTGAATATAAAATCCCTCCTAAACCATTGCACAGTATAGTACACAGTAAATAATGAAAACGAGAGTAGAGGGAGACTCTGATGGGCATTGCTGGGAGGGTTTTCTCGTGGAAAGCAAACACCAGTGACTGCACTTCTGGACTGCAAAGAGAACACAGAACAGGCTCTGACTCCTGCCACCCCGTGCATCCTGGGCTGGTGCAGTTCAGGGAGGCGATGTGACATCGCTGCTGGAGGAGACTGTAGGCAAAACACATTTAGAAAAAGAGGAGAAGAANTTGGTTTTGGTTGTTGTTGTTGTTAGACAGCCTCGCCTGTGAGCCCTCTGCCAAGGACAGCCTGCCACAAGCACAAAACCCAAAACTGTCAGATCAGATGAGGCTGGGGAAAAGCTGAGGCAATGGAGGATAAGACATAGAAAATATATGGTTGTGAGCCCCTTTGATACAGCTATTAGCAGCCTTCTATCTCACTGAGAATTGCACTGGAATTACCTTCCTGGGTTTGTCTGCTTATGTGTGATTTCTACACACACGGACACACACAAAGCTAAAAATTGAAATGATGGAGCAAAAAAGCTTTCTGTAATTAAAGGACCATTCCCTTCCATACTTGTATTATATATTCGTACAATTCTGAATAGTACAGTGTCACTTGCACTGTTCTGTATAAGAAATATTCATCAGAACGTGTTGTAAAGTAATAATTTCTGGTATGTGAATATAGAACATGTCAGCAAAATCTGTGTCCACTGAAAGCCATAGATACCTTTTTTCCTTAACTTTAACTCATTTTACAATGAGCTGCTAAATGAAGTGCATCCTGTCTTTATAGATCAGAACACCTGGCAGATCAATATCCAGCCTGGAAATGGGTGTGCAGATTTCCAGTACCTCTTCTGTAAATAACTTACATTCTCTGTACAGCCATACCAACAGAAATCCCACAAAGCAGTTTTCCCCTGCCAAGGGATTGTCTCTGCTGGCTTCTGGTTTGGCAATGGGATATATAATGGGAAATACAGGCCATACTGCAGAGGGAGACGTGCAAAACAAAATTAAAGTCACCAGAAAGATTTCTTGTGACCAGAATGGTAAATAACTAAACATTTTAAGTTCACCAAACTGAGATTTACAAACTGAAAACATACTGTTGGAAAAAGAAAACAAAGAAGCACAGTTTTGTAACATCAGAGATTACGCGTCTTTTAATGGCAACTTCTCATAGATTCCAGTATCATTCCTGGAGTAGATATTAAGTGCAGTTAAACCAAGGTATTCTATTTGAAACACTCTATTGGTTTCTCTTAATATGCTACTGTTTGGGAAATAACCAACTGATTACCAGTCCTAAATATATAGCCACACAAATCTTATGCTATCTTATGACAGCTGGGAACCATCAGTTGAAAATATGAAACATAGGCCTCTAGAAACAGTTTAATGTCCTTGAAAACTCTCCATGTTTAAATAAAAATTTATTTGTTTTCCCAGGTTTTTTGTTACTAAGAAGGAAATGGGATGAATCTTTGAAGACAATAGCCATCTATCACATGGAAAATGTTCTCTTGTCATTGCTGTATTTCAGATATGCACCAAGAAGCTGCCAACTAATCTCTAGCACTTTGATTTTCTAGGCATACTCTACATTTTAAAACAATGTCTATTTGCAAGAATGATTCTTTAATCTCTAATTATCTTTTCAGGTCCATCTCATTTAAGATTTGTTGCTGCCAGCTAATCTAGCCAATGCTGACAATGGGGAGATTAAACCTCATAATTAAATGTGGTAATATCTGCCAGCACAAGCCTGCAATCTTCATTTGCCATCTTCATTTTTAAGCAGGAATTCTAATTAAGTCAAAAGCAGCCTCAGGGTGTCAGTAGAATATAGCTATATACATCCAAAGTACCTACTTAGACTCCTGCTCACAGGCTTGGACCTGGTTGTCAGAACAGAGGCCATACCATCCAAGTTTGAGGCTTTCATTAAAGCCATTACATTTCCATGAAATTTACCCACTGGCATTCTCCAGTAGGATTCTTTTGCCACAGGCTGAGGGCTCTTTCTGAATCAAGAGCCCTAATACAGTGACAACATCTAGACTTGCAACCAGAAATAATACCCTTTTTAAGCTCCAGTTCTTGTTAATCTTAGTGCAGAAGCTCTTTCATTTAAAGATCTACCTTTATAAGTCTGCTGGGTCCAGGCTGCTGTTCGAAGCAGTTGCACTCGTAATCAGGCTGGTGTGAGGGCAGGCTGAAGAGGGTATACAGACAATCTCTTCACCTGTAATTTCAAAGACTCCAGTGTCTGACAAAAACAAACCTCCCACTGTGCTCAGAGAATTCAGTCTCCCCCAAGAGCAGGACCTATCCCCTTTCTCACATTGTCTCTACAAGGCCTGTAATATTTTTCCTCAAGCTACTTCCTGCCATGCTTCTCCTGTAGGCCTCTCCGTAAGGATAGTCCTCAGTTTCCCTCTAGCAGAAAGGAAACCTTCTGCTTTTAGCAACTTTTTACCTCCAGCTGTTAAAGGCTGGGAAGGGAAACATACAAGATTGTCAACTGACAATTGTTAAACATATAAGAAAAGAAGAATCTTTTCTCCCCCTTAACCTTGTAATATACCCTAGGAAAAGCTTTGTTTCCTCCTGTGGCTACAGAAATCTTTGGGAAGAAGCTCTAAACCATGGTGGTTCTGGATTGATGATGGTTTCTGCTCACTGTATTAATGCTTGGTTAAAATAAAAAAACAGTGAAGAGGAAATTCATGGAGTTTTTAACTATTTTCATTCCACATGCTACTACAGAGCTGGTCTGCTGAAACTGAAGCAAAGGTGAGATATACCAGGTCTAGCTGCTACAGATTTGAGGCCACGTTCCAAAAACACTGTACTGACAATATTCACATTTTTATTGACATCATTCTATTTTTACTGTCAGAAATTCAAAGGATTCACAATCCTTAATTTTAAATGCGTTTACACAACTTAAGTTGGTTTTATTCATTTCCACATGATCATTCACAAACTGAGAGCCACTAAGAATGAAAAACATAAGATCAGGCCCATATACCCAAAAAATTAAAACTGCAAAGGTTATATGAAAAACTATATGTTTTCCTTGAAAAAAAAAGTTCATTTATAGTCAACTGTGAAACAGACAATGATAATGTCAAACTTGGATTATGAAATATATTGTGAAAATTAAATATTAAATTGGTCATAGTTCTTGAATGTCACTATCAACCTTACTTGTATAAAAATCTGGCCCTGATGGCATACAAAACCTTATTTATACATTGAAACAATTGTTATCTTGACTGATAAGGAATATAGAAAGAAAAACTGATTCTAGAAATTTAACTTAAGATGAAGTATTTTTCCAAAATATTATGATGAAAATGGCAGGTACCTTTTTTTTAAATAAAATTTGCTGAAACCTCTTGCCAATTTAGATATGTGGAGAGCATAGAGAGAGCACATTCAATAGTCAGCATTACACTTTTTTTTTATAATTTTTTCTGCTGATTCTGAGATTTTTCAAGAGGCAATTGTTTAAAAGCTGATAAACACTCAACTTAATCCTTTTTCTGAAAACCCAGTTCTTCTTAGGACCTTCTTCCTCAAGCTGGAACACTAATAAATGCTGACACTTCTTAATAAAAATGAGTAACTGTATTATAGAAATATCAAATAAAGTTTTAAGACTGAACTGTTCAAGTGAAGATGAAAGGTATTTATGATTGTAGTGATACATCACATAACTGCAAGGAGAGAGATATTTCTATTTTCATATGTTAATGGAAATATGGATAATTGGTTCTCCGAATTTTCATTGAAACTGATTTAATTTTGACTGGTTTTTTGTTCATCGTCCATGTATCCCAGTGAATTCCAGTGGCAAGGAATCTACCTGTGTAGCGATGAACACCATTAAGATTTGCAAGGCCACACTTGTTGAACCACCACCCGGTGTTATCACTGAAGTTACTGCAGCTTTTTACTGGCTGTCCTTTAATAGTGCACGTTGGCCTGCATCCATCATTATCAACATCAAAAGTGCTGAAAGGCATGGAATTTTGGTTATCTTCTCTTCTATATCCTCTAAATGCATCACCTAAGTAGAGCAGATAGAACAATAAAAAAGTTATTTACAGAGAAATGTTTCTTACTTGATGCACACCTCACAAACTTTTCCTCTGAATTAATTAGAAAACTAGAATTCTTCAAAACTGCTTCAAGAGGACCAGCTAACGAGCTGTAAAAGTGCTAGAGATGCAGGGGAAAAAAGAATAAAATACTGAGAAATATGGAAGAAGTTGAAATTCAATGAAATATCTTTGTATTTTTGTTGCTTTTAGGGATGCGTGCTGGCTTTGAAGGTAAAGGCTTCTGTTCTCAAAGACTGAGGAAGAAATTATAGAAGTAAACAAAAAGGGTTGTAACTTCAGATTTTCCAGTAACATGTCCAAAGCCCCAGAGTGAGTCATGAAACAAGATGGAATTGTTAAAGCACAAAGGTCAGTTATTACTGCCTCTGTTGTCTTACTAAAGAACTTACTGAAGAAATAGTATTTTTCACAAATACAGAGTAAAGCACCAGCACCTTTAGAGTGTATCTATTTCTTTGATAATAAAGACCATGCTTGCACAACATGGAAAAAAGCAGTAAGACATGATGCCATACTTATTGCCAATCTTTGCATGCTTAGTATATTTATGCTATTGAGGGAAGTCTGGAATTAATTTGTGTCTCTGTATCACCCAGCAACTGTTACACACTGTAGGCCAGCTTTGTTCCAGTCACTTTCTTTCTCTAGCCTTTGTACATGACTATCTGGGCACCTCTAAATTATCCAAAGCATCATCAGGAAGAGTGCCAATAACATCTGTGATGAGATAATGGCTGTCTAAATAATTGTACCATTAGGTAAATAAACCTAATTGTAAATTAGGTAAATAAACACTAATACCCACAAAATCCATCATTTATTTTTTATATATCCCATTCACTTTTTTTTTTTTTTAATTATAGGCATTACTGGTCACCATGTAATTAAAAATTTAGCTGCATAAGTGTTCATTATATACCAGAGAAAAACACATTAGAAATAAAAGTTTTGAAGTTAATTGTTATTCTTTTGAATTCATTTTTTTTCATATTAAGAAGGGGAACAACTACCTTTAAATACTTCAAAGAAGGAAGTTCTTACCAGCATTTCCTGAATAATGCCCCAAATGGATCTTAAAAGAACATGCTTCATCCTCTATCCAAAATCCATCATATGATGCATAGGCATGCTTGTCATTTTCTGATTCCAAATCCACATAAAGACTGAAATGAGTGGCTTTTTGATTTACTATGTCAAAAATCTTCCTCAGTCCAAGCCAAAATTCTCCTTAAAGAGAAATATAATATATAGTCTAGAAATGGAAACTGTAAAAGAAAAAGTAATTGTTCCTGTTTTTTTACTTTCCTTCCTGAATCAAAAGTAATAAAAGTTGGATGATAGGCTTCTATTCCTTTGAAAGATTAATAAAGGAACAGAGTAAGGTTCCTGCTTCCTTAGGAACTCCCTAAGAATTCCCATGTGTGTATCAATTTTTCTATGTGATATTTTTTCAAAAATTGTCCAGATGATAGATTTCAAATAGTCATCTGCAATACATCTTAGAAGACCAGAAAAACTGGATGTGCTAAAGATTCACTTGCATGAACAGAACTCAGTAGCACTCCTAAGGGCAATACTGAGAAATGATAAATGTTAGCATTCTATTAAATGCAAAAAAATTGCAAACCCTATTTTTGAAATTTAAGCCCTGTTCTCAAGATTTGCTGCCTCCATAAATCACACCTGTAGCCTCATATGAGCTGCACTTCTTTGTACAGAAAAGCTGCTGTGCTTCCATTGCAATCCTAGATAAACTTCTGAAAAAGCAAACGGGTTTAGACTTGCAGGATTAAAGGTGGCAATAAAATATTAATATCACAGTTGTCTTGGTATAAGCTACTGAAATATTTCCACTGTTTATAACTTTGCATGCCCTATGGTGAAATATTGATTTTTCTCTGCTCCAAGGAAATATTTCGCAAAAGTGATTCAAACCAACAAAGGCACTTTCTTTTTAAACTGAAAAGAGAGGAAATATAATCTATAAATATTTCAAGCAAAAAATATAATATTTTAAACACTCTTGTGAGATGACAATAGCTAAAGACTCTAGTGGGGTAATAGTCATTATTGAGAAGATCACACAACAGATTTGATTAAAAAAAATCCTTAAGTAAAAATAAGACTTTTAAGAAACAAGAACTTCATACTACTAAAACTACCACCCAGTTTAATGGAATGTAGCTCACATAAAAACAGGAGCAATGTGGGATCCAAAGCACTTAATAGTATTTTAAATTAATACCAGTAAGGTCACCAAATCCATCCAGATATTCAGACCATGTTCTCTGAAACTGAACGATTCCATCAGTTCTTTTCTGAACCACAGTCCATCCACCTCCTCGAAAATCCATGTCACATAAAACCTAAAATATACATAGACATGATTAGGCATTCTTGAAGCAGTTTTTATGAAAAACACATTTTAATTAAATAAAGGTGGATTATTCAGAGTTTTGCTAAGTAACATATTTTTCAAATATCTTAAAAAAAAAAAAAAAGAAAATAAAAAAGAAGCTGCACTATTTTCTTATATGTTCTTGTTGAACTGTTTGATTTGGGTATTTCTTCAACCAGTAGAAACTGCTGTGTGTAATAGTCTGCTCTTAACAGATATAGTAAGTTTTGATAAATGTCCCTGTAGCATTTATAGCATGAAAGGGAAGCAACTTGCAGTGTCATGTATCAGTCAGGCAAAATATCATCGATACAGGTAGCAACACTGAATAAACTTTTATTTCAGCAAAGCAAAATAGGCACAACTCCTTATATGTTCTTCATCACCATCAGGCCTTCTTCCAGATGATACTGTGTTTGTGGTGCCTGGGAAATTTAGAGCCTTTAATAAGGGTGAGGAAATGGAAAACAGTGATAGCAATAACCCAGCATATAACAATAATTTGCAGCAGCAAAAACCTCTACATAAGAAGTGGCCCCAATCCAGGGTAGTCCCAATGTGAACATATAACTGCCTGCAACTGAGCAGTACCACTGAATACATAAGATCAACTCTCAAATTTATGAGTCTTTATGAGACTTTGCTAAAATTTTTGCCCAGCAGTATATCAAATGGCAATGATCCAGCTGCCATCTGCTCTGCTTTGGAGTATCACATGATGTGGCACGTTTTCTCCTCAGCTCATCTAACTGAAGATATGTAACTGACTTTCCTAAGTATATCCAGTATTCTTTTCTAAGTATACGCAGTGCCAAATCTTGTTCAGTTCTAATTAGGATTATAAAGTCTGGGAATCTAATGTAGAAAGATCATTTTGCACATTTATACACTGCACTACAAAAATAGGGGCTCATTTTTGTCTTCAAATGTGACTAATATCAGGAGAACCAACCTGGAAAATGCTTATAGGTAGCAAACCAGTAAACTTCTTGTGGTAACAAAAGTAGGTTCAGAACATAATGTTGGCGGTGATAACATTAAGCCAGTGCACAAGTGATGGAGTAAGGTATGAAATTTTTTGACATTACAGGAAATGTACAAAATGAAACGCTTCAGAAAAGAGAGATTTGCAGTCTTAGCCAGCTGATAAAAGTGGAAACTAGGTGTAAGTCAGTTTAACCCTCAAAAAATTTTGTGGTAGACTGAGCATTGTATGTTGCACCTCCATTGCCTGTAGTAGCCAGATATTTTTCAGGAAACCAGACTTGCTCCTTAGCAGGAAAACATCAACATCATAGTCAGAGCCTCTGTGATTTAACAATGCCTTCTCAATGAATGACAAGAAAGCAACAGCACAGAGCTGCAATTTGATCTACCACAACCTGAGGGGTCTTGGATCTTCAAGTAAGATACTTTGAGCAATTCTTGGAAAACAAATACTAAATGAATCATAGTAAAGGTCATGTGCATGAAAAAAAATTGAGACCTTTATTTTCTGGGGAATCACATGCTTATTTCAGTCAAGGATAGAACTGGAATAAAAAGAAATATAGAAGATTCCAAAATGAGTATTTAGATGAAAATACCTAAACCTCATTCAAAATAATCCCATTGCTTCATCCACTACCTTGAGAAGATGACTGTATTCTTGGCTACCCCTCTGACTATGAGTCAGAAATACTATGAGGATCCCACTTGGTCACAACATCAATCTTCAGTCCAATATAAATCAGTGGGAGTGTTGATAACTCACAGAAGGAGCAGATATGGTTCTATATGAGAGGTCATTATCCAATTAGATAAAGCACCAATACATACACCAGCTAAATAAAAATATTAGATAGATACAGAAAAATGCAGTTATAGCTGTGTAGTTTTCTCAATCCCTTATGTAAATGTTGCAATTGTAAAACCTTATAATAGTTAATCTGCTTTACGATTTGCTCTATGTCTTATATCATGAAAGGTATGAAGGGCATGATTATGCCAGGTACAACGTAAATTAAATGAGAAGGAGAACACTTCTACTGAACATTACTTCCCTTTCCACCTGCAGTATGTGTAAGAGGTATGTTCTAAAAAACTGTTTCGTTTGTCTGATCCAACTGAAAAATATTATTGATCTAAATTTACTGATTGAAAAATGTATCAGAAATGTGTCATAGTTCATTTTTCCAAAAGTGAAATTGGTTTTAATCACCTCATGAATAAATGCTCAGGCAAAAGCCTATTTGAGAACAACTTTCTGAGGTGACAGTAGCCTGCCACTACCACTAAAGCTAGATATTCTTATTGCTTCTGGAATTTGGAGTTCAATTAGCACAAGTTAAGCATCAAAATCTATACTCACTTTTGGAAACATGAGGTATCAAACATGAAAAATAAGAATAGGATCACGTTGTCTAAATAGATCTCATTTAACTGATATCTTTATGCATATTATTCTATTTAGAATAATATTTAGGTTCCATTGTATAAAAAGGCATCTTACTGCTGCAAAGGTCCGCAGTGAAACTAATTGTTTCATGTTGGGTTTGTTTCCTGTTTTTTAGTTTCTTACTATGGTTTTCTGCCTCTGTAATTTTTTCTTATTTTGCTGGTCTGCAGCACATTTAGAACTCTTGGCTATTAGCCTCTAAAAGATGCTTTATAATTTCTTGTTTATATTTTAATGTCTTGATATATTTGTCTATCTATCATTTCTCTTGTACTCCTTTTATGCTTCAACACATGAAAGAATTCACATTAAATAGTTTTCCTTAAAATAACATTCTTTATGGAACACATATTTTAGACATTTTTCTCTGAGAGCTTTTTGGCACTGTCTTTTAAGTTCTGTGCAACATTTACCAGACAAGAAATGGGATACCCATGACTGCAAACATTCTTTGTATTATTTATTGTTACCTTGTTCTTTTAATCAAATTGCTATGATTTTTCTTTTGTATTTCTGGAATCACCTTCAATCCAGAAGAAATTCTGAAACAGATGCATTTTTTGCTCTGGTAGCATTTTGTCCATACTACAAATATGGTTGTTCTGTGAACAGTGCAACGTGTGTTTGCCTTTCTTTTACATGGAAGGGACTTGTTGATGAGTTACAGATCTTTTTCCTGAGCTCGCTGCATTGTATGGAGAGAATGACAGGTTTTTATATCAAAAGTTGCAGAATCGAGTACATTTTTTTTCTTTTGAGATGCCAGCATAATTCTGAAACCTTTTCTTAAGCAGTTTAAGCTCCTTTTTGTAGCTCTTGGCTAGTGATAAAGGGATTAATCCTTCCTTTGTTACATATAAAGGAAGACTATGAAGTTAGATATTAAACTTTGCTAGTTATTAGTTGGCTTAAATTCCTCATTTTTTCTTCAAAAAATAATGACCTCAACCTGCAGGGCAACGTTGAAGGTTTGAAAGTGCCATATCTGCCTTTCCACTATGCCTAAGGCCTACTCTTAATAGAACAACCTGAGATGGAAATAAACACATAAAACAAAATATTCCTTGTTTTTGCAAGGATCTTAATATTCTGAGTCTCAGAAATTAACCCAAAATTCCCTTCTTCTAGGTGAGCACTATTAATCTGGGCAATTACATAAAGTTCAGGTAGTGATAGGAAGCATGATTGCTGCAGTTTGTTTTAGCGATATATATTCTTCTTAGGAATATAAATCCTGCAAACTGGATAGGAAAACCACAATTTTAGATGCCTCTGTTCCTCAAGACTGGATCATAATGATACTCAGTCAAGAGCTAAGCACCTACTCCTCAAACCAAGGCATATTTGCACCTACACTTGGATGACTCTGCATCAGCAGAGTCCCATCACAAGAGAAGGCAATGTTACACAGGAGAATCATTCAAAATCTAGAAGTCCCATCTTAAAAGCCAAATGGATCAGTCAACTGCTTTTCAGTTTTCCACCTCTAAAACAGAAAAGAACAGCTCTTCTCCATATCCAAAAGAGGTGCTGGAAAACACCTTGGGTTTTCCACTTTGGTATTTTTCACTGCATATAAAAACTGACAATTAGATCTTATGACAGAGATTAAATTTCTTTGTAGAAAATAGGAAACTTGTCCAAATTATAGTAATAGCAGACATGTGCAGATGATTTAATACATTTTTCATTCATCTGTTGAGAAATTGTCGTGGAAAACACTTTAAGTCTATTAAAAATATGTTAAATGCATATTCTGAAGCAAATTGTGACTATAATAATAAATGTATTACCTCGAAAGGATAATTTGATCCTTCTGGATGGATAATGTACAGACCACTTGGAGTTTTTGAAACTGAACCAACAGTATCTTTAATATGAGTGCAGTCCAAACCTAGAGACAAAAGGTATACAAGGAAGTTAATTTGCAAAACATGTTTTAAAAAAGTACAGATTAATACAGGAATATTACTTTCCTTGATGGCATGAATTATTTAAAATATAATTTGCTTCTCATGCAAACTTTAAAATCATGCTTTGTCATGAATTTATCTTGTAAATTAAAATTCTATAAACACCATTCAGCTTATAAGTAAGTACAAATGACACTGTATAGACAAAGTTCTTTCTAATCTTAATAGATATGATACATACCTATATGAAATTAAAGATTATGTATCTGGGTCAACTTATTGGGTCAATTTATTATTATTATTTATCTGGGTCAATTCAGATTATTTTTTTCATTTTATATATAACACCTGTACTGTGAAA
Organism: Rhadina sibilatrix; assembly: GCA_013400275.1. NCBI lineage: Eukaryota > Metazoa > Chordata > Aves > Passeriformes > Phylloscopidae > Rhadina > Rhadina sibilatrix. The sequence continues at coordinate 214,800 of VWYO01022391.1, read as the reverse complement.
GAGACATCTGAGAAATGAAGTCTTTTTCCTACAGATATTTGTATTAATACTTGCAAAAGCCTTTCCATCATAAAGTATACATAAAAACCATTCCATCTGAATAAGGATACCGCAGATGCAGAGCACAGTTTATTTCATTGCAAAAGAACATGCCATTCAGCAGCCTCAGATCACTTACTAGCTGATAATCATACTTGGTATTTTACATAAAAATCAGCATTCTAAATAGGATGGTGTCAAGACTACATCTGAAAAAAACTTACCATGAGATTGAACTGCTTTATAAGGAAGTGGATCCAGATGTTTTCTCAAAATTACTGTGTTCAAAAGAACAAGTTTATTCATCAGTTCATTTACCTGCAAATTCAAATAAAATATCTTTAATTAGGTTGCAATGAGAAATTTTACACTCTAAAGATTTTTTCTGACTCCTAGTAAACATAATCTGAAGTTAATTTTTGTGATGTGCTATCATTTGTACCAATGTGAAGGAATTGTCCTCCACTTTCCCTACTGCAGTGTATGGCACAGGGTGCTCACCTCTCCTCCTATAAATGGAACTCACACTCTACCAGAGGTAGGTAGGACTGGTGATAAGACACTTTAATCCTACTGGTTTAATGACAATTTAATGGTTAAATGAGACCTATTTTTCCCCAGAAAGACAAAACCTGCTGTGAGAAATAACGAATACAAATCTTTATAATAAAAAGCAAAAGTACCTGATTAGAAAGGTAATCCAGCGAAGATTGTTGATCATCCATCATGTCTCTTACCAGTTTTTTTGTACTTCTGGCATATTCAGCAAGAGAGTTCTGCAAATTTCCTTCAAAAGAAATATGTTCATCCACTTTGTTTTCATAACTCTAGAAATATTCTCAACTAAATGACAACATCTAAGTGAATACTAAAGGGGTTTTACCTTACAGCACCTAAAAGTGAAATGAAAGTAATACCGAGACCACAGATTAAAGCCAAATGTGTTAAAAACTTCAGAATTTCTGATTACAGTAAAGACATTTTAAGAAGTGATGGCTTTTCTCATGTTTTGAAGAAGAGATTAATCTTATCCTTGGGTAGACTCGACAACCAGTTAATGGATATCAGAGAAATATAAACGCATATGATGAAAGACAGATACATACATAAGGTTTCTTGTCACCTTACGTTTGCTCGTTCATTGTACTACTCCTGGTTTTTGCCCTGATGCTAAAAATCATTATCATCATCATAATGGCATATAATTAATAATACATATCTTAAAATCAAGAATTTACACAATTATTTTCAGAGGCTGGTTCTATCATTTGCTGTGTAGTTTGTCAAGGTAGCGAATACAGAATATCCTGTGTAAGCCTCTATAAAAGGTAAGGTGAAGTACACATTTACTCCCATGTAACTGACTGACTGACTGACTAACTAACTAACTAACTAATTAACTACCTCTCACTTACACCCCCACATCCAGCTATGACATTTAAATGAGGAACAGACATTGTCCTCTCTAATTGGGAGAGATACTGACACTCAGAGGGTATCAGATCTGGGTGGGTTGTGCAGCATCTTGGATTTGCCTGTCTTCACCAATGATTATGCTTTGTCACACCAGCTGCATCCCAAAAACAGGGTATCCCAGATTTTCTGGACAATATACACTTTGGGCAGCAGGGTCACAAGGTTGTCACGTGTGCTCAAGAAGATTAAATAATAAATTTGCACAGCGTAGCATAGCAGAGGAGAGGATTGCATAGCATGGCACTGCAGAGCTCATCACTAAAAGTATTCTTTATGAATACATACTGCACATGTAATGTTTGTCCTCTCGTAAAATTTTAGCTTGAGCATCACATGGTACAAGGCATTTTTCTTTTTGTTTTGAAATATCTGCAGATTTATTTTTCTCTTCTGCTTGGAGTGGTTCCTCCACAGCTCCAACATTCCTTGTGTCCTGTTGTACCAAACAATGGAGGGGGAAATAAATTGAACATAAAGCACATATAGAATAGCTCAGTCTGTCAAAATGAAGTAGATTGCCTCACAGGACTTCTTTCAAAACCTGTTTTCTAAAAGCTGTATCAAGCAATAATTGACAGAGGTGAGACCAAAACCAATTAGATGTTCTCTGCTTAGCCATATCTTGCAAGAAAAAAGAAGTGTCACAGGTAAAGAATAACCTCTATAAATTAAAAAATACCACCACCATTTCTGGTGAGGTATTCTACTTGTGAGCACTGTAGTGGGAGGGAAGAATTTGCAAATTCTGCATTTTAGGAACCACCACACCCAATAGACATCTTAAATGCTAAGGAACTTATTTTCACTGGAAAGGAGCAGGCTTTTGGATGTACCAGATATTAGCAAAATACTTTTACTCTTGAAAACCCCTAAATTCATTATTTAGATGCTGATCAGGGAAATACTTGCATGACTTTTTACCTTATGCACACAAGCAGTCATGAGAAGATCTACAGACCAATTCAGCATTAAAAAATATTTTAAAAGTTCTTATAGGGGAAAGAATAAAGGGACAGTATTCATGGGCACACAATTATCTGAAATAGTAACAATAACAGCATTAGTAAAAGTAGTTACACCTATTACTGTTATTTCAAAATTATATTTTCATATATAACAGTTTTTCTTCCATGGTGCCATATGACATAAAATAAGGGAATGCCTCTGAATCATCACTTAAAGAAATTACTAAAAGTAATTCCCAAAATATGTGTCATTGTCAAAAGACTAAGCAACATGTTTTTGTATGAGTTTTTGTTTGATGATTTCATAATCTCAGCAAATAATTTGTAGTATGTGCATTTATTGTGTTTTCAAATGTAAATAGGATCCTTAAAAATATCAAGGATCTTGACATTTAATAAATTTAAATAAAAACTTATTTAGACTTGAATGCATCTTTAAAATAGTTGTTCTTTCCTGCTCCAGTTTTCTCTTTCTGGAATCGGTACAACACCACCAAGCACTGAACAGGGTTTTTTTCCCCTGATTTTTGCTCTTAAAAAGTGAAAATAAAAATTACAAAAAACTTTTGACAAAGGAATTTTACAAAAAATGGTTTCTGAATTACTAGTATAATTGCATTTTGTGCCTGGAGAATGGTAGAGAAGTAAAAGAGTATGTTTCTTTAATTGTGAAATAAGCACAAAATAAAGGAAGAAAAATTATGTAAGAGTTATAAACAGATCTCTAGAAACATATAAATAGAACATTTGAAAGTATGGCTTGTTCCAGGGCTATGACAGCTACTCAGCAGATGTTCAATTAAACACTGTTAAGCAAGTATTTTTAATCAATATTTATCTTTAACAAAAGCAAACATGAAACAAGCAATTAAATCTGATCTCAGCAATTCAAGCAAAAACTGACTCTGCCAAAAACAATACTTACTCTGCATTTAAAGTCATGCAGATGAAATTAAAAATATGACATAACAACTGAGCTGTAATACAGGAAATTAACACAAAAATGTTCTAATATACTGAATTCCTACAATTTCAATGTAGTTTCTTTTCTCTATCTGAAAATGTCTGATTCTTCTGTATTTTCATATCTATCTTGAATAAGGCAATCCATATTTTTAAAACATCTGTCACTTTTCTGAGAAATCATTCAGTTACCTTCATTATCTTATCTGAAAAAAAGTAATAGAAAATCTTACCTTAGGTGAACAAGGTTCGCCATTATTTATGACAGTCTCTCCTAAACCAAACAAAAAAATATAAAGACAAATAAATGAAGTTACACTAAAGTGGTGGTTCATCTTTTACTTGAAGAAATGCAAATGTTTTGATGGGTTTCAAATTTCTGTGGAAAGAATTGTACACTATGGAGGCCTGATCTAACTATTTGGGAATGTCTACAGCACAAAGGGCAGCCAACACATCACTCCTTTACTGCCTGGATTTAATAAACCACATTTCAACTGCAGAGTAGATTTTATATATTAGTACTTGCTTCCTGAGGAAAATTACTGCTTATCACCTCTACATGACACATCAAACATATATTTTCATTGTGATAAACCCAGACAGATTTTCTTCTATGCTATTTTTGAGCATTTGTGTATATTTGGCATGAGTGTTCTGGGCTACTTGAAAGAAAAACTAGTATTAGTTGATGCTTTCAAATTTTTACCAAGCTTTTTATCATTAAAATTAAGGAGTCTGTATTGTTGTGGTGGTAGTGCACTAGAACAGGCTGAGAAGGTAATTTTGGAATATGTTATCAAAGTAAGTTCAAAATAGAAAACTGAATAAACACTATTTTAAGTTAGTACTTTGTATTACATAGAGTATCTTTTACCAGGAGAATAGCAGTATTTGGGACTCAGTGGTAGCCCACCCATTGTAACACAGATACTAAGACTACCATTCAAAACAATGATTTTTATCCTTGAAAAAAGTCAAAGTACAAGAGAATGGCATGAAAAAGAAGAAAATTAAATGTAGTCCACAGAAGCTTAGTTAAAACTATGAGGCACTTACAGATTTCACACACTCCATTCCACTACTTTTGTATCTTAACACAAGATGGTTCTGATAGTCTCAACAAAAAGAAAGTTCAGAAAGATCCAACATATTTAGAGAATTTAGACACATTAGAGAATTTAAATTGTTTGTGATCTGGCTGCGTGAATGAAACCTCAGCTTCCAGTTATCACTGGGAAATGGTCACTGGGAAATAATACACTGTCTAAAGGATCTTCAGAATACATTATTCAACTGCACTTTACACTGGTACAACAAGACAATGTTCCAAATTTGTCTTGATAATGTGTTTCATCTTCACCTCTATTTAAAGCTGGAATACACTGGAAATAGCTTTTGGTACTAAGATTTGTTCGATTTGTTGGGAGTGGGGATTAATACACTTTTTAATCCAATGTTTTCTTTAAAAATTCATAGCTAAATGGTACTAAGAACCTGTAACTGAGAGGAGTATATTCAACTGCCTGTGAAATTCTGAACAACTCTGGCTTTTTTTTGTATCTGTCAAAATCAATTTTTTAATTTTTTTCTAAAATACCATATGGTACTTAATAGTTTTCCAGCATGAGACTTACTAGGGTTTAATTGGTGTATCAGCTGATGCTCTCTCAAGAAGATGCAGATTGTGATCAATAGTTCAGTCTCAGGAAGAAGGTGAAAAGATTTCCATGGCTCTCTATATATCACATTAAGGGCAAATGTGCAGTTTTTCTTCCTCTTTCTATGTACATAAATAGGCAGAGTGACAAATATCAGGCAGGAATGGTTAAAATAGTCTGAACATTATCTTCTCCCATGCAGTTGCCTACACAGCTTGGAGAAGAACCATAGGACATGAGCAGATTAATCCTCCACTGGAACAAGAAGGAAAGAAAAATAGGTTTCTGCAGCAGCACAGGTATACTCCAGCCTTCAAATAAGACTTGTAATAAATTCAGAATCCATCCCACAAAGTTTTAAGAGCTGATCTTTTTCCTTCACTGGAATATCAGTGTCCAGGCCAAAGTAAAATTTATGAAATTTCTTTCAAGCCATCTGCCAGAACAGGACCTTCCACTCTGTAACTATTTAAGGTCAAGTTTCTTGCTGCCCCAGAATAATCATACACTTCTGAATTACATGGGCCTCAGCTTGTCACCTTCTTGTCCCACAGTCTGAAAGATGTGAGGTTACTCATAAGGAGAAATTATCCAAAAACCATAAAGGAGAACTATTAAGACTCAATAAAAAAAGTAAACAAGAGAAAGACACAAATATATATAAACACTATACTTAGTTCTGAATCTCATAAGGTATCTCAAGGTGAAGCTGAAAGTTGTGCTGTGTTAGACCAAAATTTTCAGTAAATCTAAGGAAGCTCAAATTCTGTCAGCAGCATGAGTGGACCACAACCTTCAATCTTCCTAGGTGCTACATGGGCCCAAATTCTGCAGTTTCCCAGCTCTGCCTCAGTTCTGCTTGGGTGACTCAGTTCTCCATCCTGATAAAGCCTTCCATCCTAAACGAAACAGAGCATTTTATCAGGCAAAACTGGGATTTAAAATGTGTATGAGGGTTGAAAAGCACACAGTGGTAAATTGACTACCACTTTTCCCCCTTCTGCAACACAACGGAGCAGATGGGGCAAAGAAGTGCTGAATTTGGGGTTGGTTTTCTGAACTACAGGTGAAAGACTTCCATTTTAGGGTCATCTTCTCAACTGCAGTAACTGGGATACTATAAATATTTAATACATTTGGCAACCTGACCACCACCGGTCTTGACTGTAAAATGGTAAGAGCAACACCCACTTCCCAAACTGCGCTACGAATATGTGGGAGGGGTCTGTGAAGAAGAGTATTTTACAAATGCAGAGTACTATTTTTACCTTCCTAGTCAAAGACATATAACAGCTGTACACTGGGGGGGAAAAAAAAATAGACGAATTGATTTAAGCTCAAATACACCAGCCAAGAAATGTCTTGCCAGGAAATCACCAAGGCATTTAGTTTATTGCTGACAGCTCATCCAAGGCAGGGCAATATCCCAACACACCCTGCTTTGTTTAAGAAAAAATTAAAAAAAAATTAAAAATTGCAGTTCTAAGAACAAACTGAGGGGGGGTTTGTTGTTTGTTTGTTTGTTTTTTCTTTGTGTAACTATATTTATGGACTTTTATAGTATTTTTCTACAAAACTCAATTTTGTGCATCAACTGATGCACAAAAAAAAAATCTTTTGGTGGTTGTTGTTGTTGCTATTGTTATTTCTGCACCCTGTGGTGAAAAATAAATAAATAAATAAATAAATTAAATAAATAAATAGTTTATGGTGTTAACTCCAAGTGTTCAACAGGCCTAAGAAGCACCCGCAGAGCTCTGCAAACCCGGACGCGGGGCCGGGGCGGTGTTTGCCCGCGAGAACGCGTTCGCTCGGACCCCGGGGTGCGTTTGGGGCTTTTAAAGGTCATCCCGCGGTTTACAGCGCTGCAGAGGATGGAAAGCCCAGTGAGAGCCAAGCACCGTCCCTGGCGCCGCTGTCCCGGACGGGCCGGGCCCGGGGGAAAACTGCGGAGCGCTTCCCACGCGTAGCTTCCCCGCCTGGCACGGGCACCGACACGGACCTGTCGGGCGAGGCAGCTCCCCTCCCGCCTCGCAGCCAGCAAACGCTGCGCCGGCCAAACCCTCTCCCCCTGCGCCGCTCCCTCAGCGCCGCGGCCCCGCCCCGTTGCGAAGGAAGCGGCGTCGCCGGTTGCTACGAGGCCGGGCGGGACGCGCAGAGCGGCACGGCGGGGCCCGGGCGCTGATGGAGCCCGGCGGGAAGGCCGGCGGGGCCGCGCAGGACCGCGCGGGAGGGCGGCGGAGCGTCCCTGTGTATCCTTCCCGGGGCGGGCCCCGAGCGCCGGGGCCGGGCGTTTCTCGGGGCCGGCCAAGCCCTGCGAAGCGGGGCCCGGGGTCGCGGGGCTGAGTGGGGCCGGTGTGGGGCGGCGGCCGGGCCGGGGCGGCGATGTCGCAGCCTCCGCCCTGCCTCGCGGTCAGGGATCGCTCCTCATGGGTGTCTTCAAATTAAAACTTGTACATTTCGGGTTTTGAACTGCCGTGGGAAAGTTGACTGCTCAAGCAACGAGAACAAGAGTTTTCTTGTTTTCCCTCTTCTAGGAGATTCTGCCGCTAGGAATAGTGTTTTCCATCCTAACTTGTGGATTCTTGTTTGGTTTTTTTTTAAATTTTAGTAGTAAGAACTACTGACACAAACTCTTAAGATCTGCCTGTACAGTGCTACTTAAGTACTGGCGTGATGCAAGACTGATCTGGCTCTGTGGAGAGCTTTTATCTAGTGGTGTTAATCAATTTCAGTGTAAACAACTAATTCTTTAGGGTGTGTGGGGTTGTGTAGGGAGGGCTGTTTACTATTTAACATTTTCCCTGTCATACTTGCATCCTTATGTTACAGGTTTAGATAACGACACAAAATGTCCCTTCAAATGAACATAGTAAAGGTGGGATTTTTCAGCTGGTGGTATCATGAAAGATGAGTGCAAAGCCTCTTCTAAAATTCCTTTAAAAAGTAAAATGCAATTACTCTTTTTTTTTCTGGATGAGCATAAAGTTAGTTATGACTGTAACATACAATTATGGGACCTACTCAATCACAGAGACTGTTACATCTTTTAATGAGCTGTTTCATCCAGTTTCTATTGTCCTTAACACAGTGTTAGGGGTGGAGATTTAATATTTCATTTTGAACAGGATTTACAAGAAGAACGTCGGGCATTGAAAGAGGATCAAAAAATACATCGGAGCAAGGCAATGAAGTATTTGATGGAGACAAACAGAAGAAGAAGGCAAGTAGCTAGGGTTCTTTTAATGGAGGATTGTAAAAAAAGAGAGAAAACTTTGACATAGATCAATATATCTCTACTATTTTCATGTTCACTTTGATAAATAGTTCCCTGCTTTGGGCTAGAGGAATCTAAGCTAAAAAGTTTCACCAATCCAGTTCCTTGGTATAGGACAAATAAAATATAAAAAGAGCAACATTCTGATTTACTCACTACATTTTGGAAACCCACTGTAGTCACATCTCATATAAACTAAAGGCAAGTAGCACTTTCATCTTGTGGCTCTGATCTGCATTTCTAAGTGTTCTGGGTTTTATTAGCTTCAATGGATGTATGAAAAATGCACTCAGCTGTACAGCGTGGGCCAGCAGAAGGCAGTTGCTGCCTTGTGAAGTGTGTGCTTTTCTGTCTGCATGGCATAACAGCTGCACAGCCTCCCCTTCGTGGCGAAGCTTTGTGCTCCCACTTCCCAATAAACACAAAGCAACATTTTTCTTGTACAGGATTATACTTATAATAAAGTTATTTTGTACTGACATTTCAAACAGAGCTTTGCACAGTCTGTCTTCTGCGTACATGAGAATGCAAAGCCATGAAATATTCTGTGACAAATGGATTAAGTGAATTATGCACTGAAATGTCTCAGTGAAGTGCTGTAAGGAGTTTAATGGGCATAGAGGTCTTTTCCCTTGCACTGAGGTGGTGCTCACACATACAGGGGGCTCAGCTGTGTGTACTGGAGAGGCAGATGTGTTCCTCCTTGCAAGCCCCCAGCCTCAGACCAGCTTCCTCTGCCTCTTGTTAACTTGTTAATGCTCGTGCTCCACACAGTTCCCCTATCAGATGACTTCTGTTGTACAATGTTTACTTATTGGCATATGTTCATAACTCAGAAGAGACGTGGTATATATTGTTTATATTGCCATTTCAGCCTGACAGTATGTGCTATCAACTTGCGTTTTGAAATATAACGAGAAATGGAAAAGGAGATAAAATGGCCTGCAAGTAATTAAAGATGGACTGTGACCCACAACCTTTGCAGATAATAAACTGAGTCTCAGCTGAAAAATTAAATACCTAATTTCATTTTCTGGAACAGAACCACTGTAATGCTACACATCTCAGATGAACACTGTTTATTGTATTACTGGTCTTGAAATACTATACTCTAATGTAAAAGCAAATACCAGACAGCTTGCATATTTTTGACAGACTGGTGTAGTTAAAGTAATATTCATGGATACATAAATACATTTCCATATGTATTTCATTGCAGCCTTAAGAAACACAGTATAAATCCAAGTTACTCAGGTGAGCCACTTAAAATTTTAGGTATGGTATTCATTATATGAAGCTGATTCAATTTTGTGATAATTGAGAATGGCAAAATTATTAGCACAATAAGCAGTTCAAATAAAAGTCTCTGGTAACAAGTTTTCTCCTAACTGAAAAGGAGTGGGTTGTTTAATGTTAGAAAGGTAGTAAGTGCATATGATGTTATATGCTGTGGCATATATAATTAAAATTAAGGGTCACTGTATATGTGGAGGAAAGTAATTTGAAAATAGAGTTCCTTGAATCTAAATATTTTTTCCTGGCAGTTATGCAGGTGGGAATTGATTGATCAATCCTCAGGTCATGTCTCAAGTCTATAAGCCAAGTTCCATTAGTTTTCTTACACATGTAAAGGTGTTAAATATAAAGATAGTTTCTCAAGGGTAGCATGATGTTCTTAAGCTCCACATTCTCACCTGGCAGCACCCAAAATTCTCCCTACCAGGGCTTACAGGCATGTATCAGGAGTTTTTCTTGGCACTGCTAGTGTATGATTTCTGAAGAGAATTTTTTCTGTATCTTTTGCATATTTTTTATATGGAAAATAGGAACAGGTGCAATGTGAAGTGTGTCAGTCCATTTTCTACCTCTGACCTTCACATAGAATGGTTGAGGTTGGAATGCATCTCTTGAAGTCTTCTGATTGAGCACCTCCACTCAGGAAGGGCCACCTAGACCTGGTTGCCCAGGAATAGCTTTTGAGCTTCTCCAAGAATAGAGGCTCCACCACCTCTCAGGGCAATCTGTGTCAGTGCTGTCATCCTTACCAAAAAAAAAAAAAAAAAAAAAAAAAAAAAAAAGTGTTTCTTGATATTCCAGAGGAAACTTCTGTGTTTCAGTTTGGTTCTGTCAGCAGGCATCCTTGAAGACAGCCTCTTTGCACCTTCCTTCCAGATATTTACAGATATTAATAAGATTCCTTTGAGCCTTCTCTTCTCCTGACCAAACAGTCCCACTCCCTTCATCATCTCTGTGGCCCTTCGTTGGACTGTCTCCAGTCTTTCCATGTCTCTCTTGTACTGAGAAGCCCAGATCTGGACACAGTCCTTCAGCTGTGGCCTGCCTAGTGCTAAGCAGGGGTGAAGGATCACTTTCCTCTACATCCTGGCTAAGCTTTGCCTAGTTCAGTTCAGGATACCATTGACCTTGTTTGCTGCAAGGTTGGTCCCTTCTCTCAAGTAACAAGTGCTACAGCATGAGAGGAAATGGCCTCAAATTGCACCAGGGAGGTTTTGATTGGATACTAGGAAAATTTTCTTCATGAAGAGGGTTGTCAAGCATTGGAAAAGCCTGCCCACTGGAGTGGTTGCACGTGGTGTCCTTCAAGACATGGTTTAGTGGTGGACTTGGCCGTGCTGAGTTTGTTGTTGAAGTTGATGATTCTAGAGGTCTTTTCTAACCCAAGTAGTTCTATGTTTCTATGTTTAATGAAGATGTTAAAGAGGATTTGGCCCTGACTTCTAGGGTTCACCACAATGTACTGGCCTCCATTAGGACTTTGTGTCACCACGCCCTGGGCCTGACCATTCAGGCCATTTACATTCCACCTCACTCTCTGTTAATTCAGCCTGTACAGCAGCATCTCGTTTATGAGGATCATAGGGGAGACAGTACCAGCAGTCTTAGTAAAGTCCAAATAGACAATATCTATTGCTCCCCTCTCATCTACAGGATTGTCAGTTCTTAGCAGAATTTTATGAAGTTTATCAAGCTTAATCAAATTAAGTTTTTTAATTTTCTACTAAAAAAGTAAAAGCAATTAATTTCCTCTAGAAGAAAGCTCTAGTGAAGATATAGGAGCGTTTCTCTCTCCTTAATCATGTGTCATTTAGATTCATTCTCTTCATATTGCTTTGTGGAGGAAAACATTTCTGTGAGTTTTTCTTTGTGGTTTTTTTTTTCAGGAACCACCAGCAGACCTCCTTTAAACGAGTACCAAAGCACTCTTTAAGACATGCGTATTCATTTGCAAGTTTCTTGCAGATTAAGGTTTTCTGTTTTCAGCCTTTTCTATATGTACTTGTAATGAAATTTTCCCTTACAGTCTACCGTTGATTTGTTGTCAATATTTCTAAAATGCAGCACTTCCAGTATTAAAAAATACTCATCTTCTACAAGCTGTGCTCAGTTAATTGGTTTAGTAGTAAAAGACAAAAACATCACTTGCTCAGAAAGAGCAAGGATAGTTCTGGAAATAAAAGTCTCAGTAACTTAAATCACAGATCTTTTTCAAACCCCTGATGTCATCTGTTTCTTTGCATCTCTTGTACTGACCAAGCTCCTTAGTTTTGTGTTAACAACAGTACTTAAACACAACAAAAAACCTAGGCTACAGTTTATACAAGTCGTCTGAGTATCAAGGAAGTAATTTCTTTATTGTCTCGCTGATAAATGAAGTTGCAATTTCAAGGTCAGATTAAGAATCAAATATTCTCTGGGGCAGTAGCTGGCAGATATTTTATTTAAATAACAGTATTCTGGAAATAAGAACTACTGACTGGGTTGATTGAGCACATACTTAATGCAAATGAATAGGATATAATATTTTATGGTTTTATAACACACTGTTTTCTAAATACCAACTGTCAGTTTTGCTGTGAACTATAGACTTCATGCTGTTACTGCTCAGTGCCAAATGTGTGTCCCATTTTACTGTGATGTTACTGTCTGTGGATAGCTGGTTCATTCTGGAAGTACAATTATCTATGTGCATTTTAAAATAAACCTTACACTGGTTCAGCATTTTGAATTACCTTGAAACAGCTAATCCATCAGTTGAAACCAGGGAAGGAAATCTGTAGCAGTTTCATCTATTCCCAATCTATTGTTCTTTCCGTAATACTTGATTTTCAATATATGCACAAGCTTTGTGCTCCACCTACTGGCTGATTGACATTGATTATTTAATAAAAGCTCTTTAAATCATTCATCAGTTTTGTTGCTAGAGAATGAAAAGGAGTCTATGGCCAGAAATACAAGAACCATCAACACTCAGTAAACAGAGAGGGCAGAGTGTTAAGAATTGTGTATTTCTTTCTGTGTCAGAATGGAACTGTGAAAAGTGGATGATCACTGTAACCATGTGGACTTGAAATGCATATTGCCATTTCTGATAAAGGGCCACAAGATTGTGCTGAATTTGCAAGGCCTTGGAACAACAGATGCTTGTCAAGCTTGCTCTCTTTGAACTTTCTTGACCTGACAGCAGCTTTGTTTTTCTTGGTTTAGCTGTAACAGCATTTTCTCTAAAAGACCAGGTGTCTGTCAAAAAAACCAATTTTGCCTTTATCTTTTTTATTGTATGACCATAGTTTTATATAGATAGCAGTAAGAAGCAGTTATTCTATGCAGAGAATGTGATATTTATTACTCTAAAATAACAAAATAGCATAGAGAAATGCAGGCCTGGTTGAGTAGCAGAGGCTTTGAAAACTGGAGATGGAGGATATGGCATGGAGGAGTACAGGCAGGGGGGATAATAAGAGATGGCACACAGGCTTGGCACTGGGGATCCCATGGCTATACTCACCAATAGTCAGCTAAATAAATGCAGAACTAGATCTGACAAACCTGGCTTTAGAGGTATCAAAGAGAAGGGAAGATGGCATTGAACATACATAGAAGGCACCATGTATGGAATATTTGGAGGTACTATGGAGCTATAGATTGATGATGATAGAGCAGTATTAGCACTTTTAATAGAAATATAAAAATTACTCCAAGTGGATCCTAAGGTGAGGGAGAAGAAAGCATTTACATGAAGATCCTGTTGGTCCTGCTGAAGGGACTCCAAATGCTGCCACTTCACCCCAACACTCCAGCACAACCAGAATGAAACAAGGTTTGGGATGCTAAAAGAGTAATGCAAGAATGAGCATCAGGAAAAGGGATAGAAACTCAATGTATGAATAACAGGTCAAACTTTTATCAATATTATTGAGCCTTTTTCTGTACAGTAATATTCTAACAGTATTATTATTTTTCAGTAACAATTCTGGATTAGTAATAATCAGGCTCTTAAGATTTGAATTATGCTAACAAAAAAATGCTTGACTTTATTAGGTGTGCTTGGGTTTTGCCTATGAACAAGACTTGGAATGTGACAACTGGTACTTAGTGCAGGCAGCCCTCCTATGGACCTTTGGGGCATATTGCAGGACAGCTCTCTGTGAGCCCATACAGTATTGTAAGGGTTGGTCCTTCTGAGGCGCTCGCAGCAATTTCAGGCTGTCTTTTTGTATTCAGCATACAATAGTCAAAGAAGGTGAAGGAATAGATTTGATACGTGTTCCTGGTCTTGGTAAGTGTCTCAGAATAAAAAGCTGATTTTTGGACAATGTCCACAGATCTTTTTAAGGACATAAGGTTGCTTCCTGTTTGCTCATGAAGGGAATTTTGGGTGTGACACAGCATTCTAGCCTTTTCTTGATCCTACTGTAGTCATTGACCATACAAATAACTCCCTACCTCAATTTTAAAATCACTGTGCACTGGTTTGCAAAATGATACAGCAATGGAAGAATAATATCAACTCAGTATCAAAAGGTTAATTTCATAGCTTTCCATATACATTGTATATATTCCTTTTTTAATTATAATTTTCATCCAAGGCAGTAGTAAGCATTTAGTCCACCTGGGAACGTAGCATCTATCACTTCACTGTGAAGACAATTTAATAAAATTAACCAGGAAATAGTTCCACCATCTAGTCATACTGTTTTTAACATAAAAATGCCTTCCACATAATGTCTGTATATGTGAGACAGCTAAGTACTTTAAGTTTCCAAATTCTTCATAAATATTTTGGCAGCTATTTCAAAAATTGCTGCACCACTGGGTTGTTTATAGTAGACAAAAAAAATTGGGTTAAAAAAACACCAGTCAGGAAATTCTTTTGCTAACTATCCATCTTAAAGCCATACTCTTTTGCCAATGTTACATCTGTGATATGAACCTAAGCTGGTGGCTTAAGGAGTGTGCATGAACAAACATTTGCTTTAACTGTTTTTCTGTAAGATGTAAATGTGCATTTTTAAAATTATTTATTTTACATAATGCACCTGGGTGTTACAATTTACATTCTGCGAGGTCAAGAAGTTAATAAGGCTTCACTGAATAATTTAAATGCATTTCTTTACATTAAAGTAAGATCCTTTTTTCTCCTTCTTGTCTTAATCCAAACCAAATAGTGATCATGATGAGCTGTGCTGAAAAAGACCTCTTGCATCAGCATTTGGACTTGCTCATTCCCAGCTATATGGAACAACAGTCCTCTTTTTAATACTCTTTATTAGGAATGTGGAAGAGTGCAGCTAAATCATATTCAAAATAATTTAAAAAAAATACTCTGTCAGAATTGACTTTTTTCCTTTTTGGAGTTATATGCTGGAATTTCTCCAGATGAAAAGTTATAAAATTTCCCACATGTCTGAATTTAACAACTACAGTTCAACTAAAGGCCTTCCTGATCTGCTTCTAGAGATATTAAAGGGCATCAAGAAGAATGTATTTAAAGTACTTACCAGGATAAGAAAGTCTGTTTCCTCTCTTGTGATTTTCACTTACTCAAGATAAAATTGCAGATTTCTGTATTAGATTTTAAGGTGAGTGAAATTCAAGAGTGCTGAAAGTGGACAATGAACTCTAGCTCTATTTTATAGTTGCAACATGTTTTGACAGCTATGTATATATGAGTTTTCAAAATAGTGAAAGTTCTCTGTCTCTCTCTCTCTGCTACACTTTGGCTTCCAAGTGGATTAAAGTGGATATTCCTGTATAAATGTGTACTTCGGAATTAGTTGGCAGTTTTTCTACTTTTTTTTTTTTTACTATTGTGCAATTACAGCCTTTAAGCTTTCTAAAATAATAGTAATAATAAAAAACCCCTACCACTTTCAAATTGTTTTTGTGTTTGTTTTCACAGGAGATCAGTCATCACTTTGAAGGGATACTAGGGAGGGTCAAGTTGAATATTTCAGTTTGAACTTTTTCCCTAAAATGCAAAGGGAAGAATCATTAAAATCTCTTGAATTAAGGAGTAGCTCTGTGAAGTAGCAGCTTTGCTCCATTAAGCAAGAAGAACCAAGAAGCAACTGCTAGTGATTAGAGTTATGGGAAGGTATCTTATTGTGATGAGAGAAACAAAGAACATATGGCCAAACATTTCTTTCCACTAATGCTGGCTAGTGGGAGACCTTACTTAGTGTACTAGTGACCTGTTAAATCACATTTCTAATGCACAGGTGGGAAGCTCCCTGCTGTAGTCATCCTCGCATGGCAGGCTTTGGAAGTTTCACATGAAGACCATTACTTTTGTAGTATTTCTGCTTTTAGAGTAGAATGTTTCCAGGAATGGGGCATCTACAACCTCTCTGGGTGACCTGCTCCAGTGTTTCACCACCCTTGCTGTAAAAAATTTCTTCCTTATATGTAGTCTGAATCTACTCTCTTTTAGTTTAAAACCATTAAATATGACTTGCCTACATAGGCATTGTGCCAATAAATGTTCTGGGTATATTTCACTCAGGGAGCTTGTTTGTCAGTAAAAGTTGATGATTCTGTCAGCAGGAGAAAAGATTCTACATAATTTCATGAAGCTGATGCCTACTGAAGGAAACTTTTGTGATGATGATTTTTTTTGACTAGAGGCTGCTTTGCTTTCCAGCCAGTGAGAGGACACATTTAACATATTTTTTTATAATAACAGATTCTGTCAATTATAATTTCATATTACTGCTTTATCCTGTTTTGTGCTGCTAAACTGATTGTCTTTCAGGAAGTTTTTTAACACTACAACTTGACACTTACTCTTGCATATTTATAGATAGAAGCTGTTCCTTTGTATTATTTCTAAATAACAACTTTTAAACTGTTATTATTTCCCCAACAGCTTGTGAAAAGCACACACAGAGCATTTGCAGTTAACCTTCCTACTGATCTGCTCGCTGTGATACACTTATGTGGTACTGTAAAGGCTGCTGTAAAAGCCACATGGGTGAAAAGAACTGGTAGAGTCTACGTGTTAATTCACATATAAATAATTTACACATTTACATTCTGACAAATTCTAAAAATCCGGCTGTGCTGAAGTTAATAGCATTTAATTTATGGACAAACTGGCCTTTGTACTAAAATGGCAAGTTGGTAAGCAAGTAAGTTACTAATATTTTGGTAAACCTAATTCATAAACATAGGAATGATCTACTTTTGTTTCTTAAATACAGAGCCTTCGAAGAACGACAGAAGGAAGAAGAAGCAAAAGAACAAAGATTTAGAGAACAAGTTCTACAGCAGAGGAAAATCAAATTTCAGGAGGCAACTGCTAAGTTCCGAGGTGCTCATCAGCCGTTTTCTCAGCACAAACAAACAGGTTTGTCAATTAAAAATTAATTCATTATTCATAATACAGCTGCTTTTATATTCACAGAATCAGAGAATAGCTAAGGTTGGAAGTGACCTCTGGAGGCCATTCATCTTTTCTGTCAGCAAATGGAACAATTAACTTCACTCAAAGTAATTGAATTCACAAAAGCAAACCAACTAACAAGAAGCTCTGATACATATGACAATTGGGTAGGGGAAATAAAAACAGGTTTTTTTCTAAAAACTGTGTTGTGAGATATTTCACAATATTCCAGTCACAGTAAGTACATTACCTCCTTGCGGTATTGTGGCTTCCTGGGTTTTCCCCACTTTTTTTGACTGCAGTGTGCTTATTGGTTGCAGTACTGTGCTTTCACAGCTGGGGGAGAGGTGTTACAGGGCCACTGACAGTTACTAGGATAGCATAATGATCCCCTTTTTGGACCTTTGAATAAAAAATATTCAAAAATGTGCATTTTGTTTATCATTAAGTAAATGCAGTCCTAGCATATATTAATATGGTACATAACTTTTTTTTTTTTTCCTGAATTAGTCCACTTTCTAAGCTGTTCTTTTGCTGGGAAGCAGTGATCACTTCAGCTCAGTTCCTGCTTTCTTGGAATCAGTGCAGATTGGCAGGAATTTGTAACAGCATTGGCCAAGTCTGATTTCCCGTCAACTTTCCAGTGTTCAAATGCTTAAGATATGGTCTATTACTTAGGTATTCTTTAACAGATTTACTCTCCCAACTGCAGTTGTGCCAGCTGTGAGGTAATGTCTCTGACTTCAAGATCAAATGTCAGATTAAAATAACAAAATAGAACAGTACTGGTTTAGGGCTTCTTCAAAGCTCTACTGACAGCCCAGACTGTGAAGCAATAGAAGGAATCACAATTTTTTCTCTTGGTTTTCCTTTATAGAAATCCTGCCTCTGCTACTCTCTACCCTACTTCTACTCACTTGAAAGTAGCAATACATTGTGCCTGTCTGGACTCCTTCTTTCCCCACTGGTTCAATTATTAAGTTACAATTTGGCCTCTGTAAAATATCTGCAAGCCATAACTTTGGCTTAGTGCATGAGTGGAATAATCATGATGTAAAAACAAAGTTAGATTCTTTTAACCTCATATTTTTTCAACAGCACACTTTAAAAGCAAATAACAAAACTGTTGAATACATGTGTGACTGTAAGCACTTAAATAGACTGGAATTTTGTTTCAGAGGAACTCGAGGTACTCATGCATGTCTAATAATGCTAAATTACTGTGTTTAACACAGTAGTTTACTGTGTAACTGTCTGGATTTAGGCTTCCAAATTTCAGCAACTTAACCAAACCATTTACGGTAAAATATTCCAATTTTAAAAACCTTTTTCCCCATTGTGTGTTTTTAGCTCTGATCCCTCCAGGCCAGACAAAAGCAGCTTTTCAGTTAGAAGAAGCTCTTGAACAAATTAAAGGATCCGTTTTAACACCAGGACTGTGCTTGCCAAACATAAATACAGTCAACTTCAGGTAAGCATTCCTGTTTACTCTAATGATCAAAGGAAGTAAATTTCTTACTGTATTCAATAAACAGCAGACAATTACCTTTAAGAAATTGTAGGGCATTTCTCTCCTGGCAAAGAAAGCATTTCTGTGAACTTTTCCAATGAAACATTATGCAATTTCCTTGAGTTGTTTGTGTCCAGTTGGTAAGACAGCAGAGCAGATGACACAAACATTCTCCCTTCTGTGGAATTCTGGGAATAGTCAAGACTATTGTCTATAACAGTCAGTTATAGCCCAACTCAAATTGCCATGGTTATCAAACCATTTAATGTTCTCAGAATTACTCTGTCTAGGTGATTTCTTACCCAGATTTTTTCCTTTTGACATTCAAGGATACTCCAGTTTATATGTTCACCCAAGGATCTTCTTTCCAGCTGTCATTCCTTTATATTTCTCATTGTCTACATGAATCAAGAGTGTCCTCGTAACAATTTGACCTGTAATTTCATTTTATATCACATAAAATTTTATTTGCATACTTTCCATTCTACCCAAGCACTGTTTCTAAGATACCTTGACTTATAACAGAATGTTCCTTCATACACAGTTTATTTATCTGATCTATTTCCTACTACTTCCTGATTATCCCATTCCTAACCTCTCATTTCTTTACCATTTCAGCTCAGGGGGTTATTTTTGCTGTTGCTTCTTTTGCTATTCCTTTCTGCATTTCAGTTATTTTCTGCATGATATAAATGTGCAGGTGTTCAGAATAGAGATTAATTCTGCCTGAAAGGGGTCTCCCTACTGTTGGGCTTTAGTGTGTTCTTCATTGTGACATTAATACTCAACTTGTTTACATATCTCTGCTGATTAACACATTTTCAGGTGATAAACTGGTCAGTTGAGAAAATATTTTGTAACTCATGGAGCTTAACACTCATGCTGTTTTCTAATCAACATTCATAGGAAGATTGCAGCAACAAAAACAAAGAGACAAACAAGAAATCTACCTGTTAAATCTAAGTTTAATTTATGGCAGAAGAATGTAGATGTTTCTGAACCCTGTCTCAGGTTTCCCAATCATTTGTCTCATTTCACTCACAGGCTGAATTAAGGACAGCATCTCAGTGCCTTTATCATTTCTTTATCTTTTCATCTTTTTTCAAACTGCTTCTTGTGAAACACATTAGTATCTCAGGACTTGTACAAACCACTTACCATTTGTTACAGTGCTGTCGCTCCGTTTTTATTTGTATAATTTTAAAAATTCACTATACTTTAGTGTGTGTGTTCTTTTTCCAGTTTTCATTTTCTTTACCTGATTTCCTAAGGAAATTCAATTTATATATTCATATTCTTTTACAGTTTGTTTTCCCCTAGTAACCCAAGTTGAGAGAGAGCTAAGCATCTCAAAGTTAATTATATTTCTGTAAGTTTGAATTTAGAAATTGCTCAAGGAAAAAAAAAAAAAAGAAAATAAGTGTCCTCAGCATCAGAAAATTTAAAAGTTGAGTCCACTATGACCTATTGAAATGCCACAAGACAGCTAGTACAGATAAAACGGAAGCATTTTGAGAAGGTTCTGAACAGTGAAGGTTCTTCAAAACTCACCAGTTCTGAGCTGAAAAGCTTTAAACATTTCTTATAATCCCTTCAATTAGAAATTTTGGGATGGGTAATAACTAACTCATATGAAGTAGTAGATACCTTTCTATATTTCTGTTGATTCTTACAATTCTATAAATGCTGAAACCAAAAATCATGTGTCATCTTTAGAATTTACCCTTCCTCAGAAAGAGAATGCATAGAATTCATTGACAGTTCCCTCTTAAAGGAAGAAATAAATACTGTATTAAGTATGCAAGTTAAATATAGCTTCAGACCCAACCGATAATCTGTGAATTTTAAAAGATTCTAGAATTCATAATGTCTGTGTTTTAAAAGGTGTAAAAAAATAAATTAAGCAATGGAGACCTATTATCTCCTCTTGGAGAAAGCAAAAGTCCTGAAACACCTAATCATGCTGCAGCGGAGCCATTTTTGTTCTAGCAGCGTTTAATTATTGAATACTAATGCAAAGATTTTGGAGAACTCATTAGCCAACAGACACTGGGATGTTTGTACATTAGGTGTGTAAATGGCAAGCTGCTCTTTTTACAAGATATATTTCCCTGTTAGTGCTTAAAATTGCTGTGTTTGATGAAGTTCAGTCTTGGGATGTGAACTTTAATATGACAAATCAAAAATGGTCTGTGGAAAAGTTGGAATGTTGAAAATTTTCTAAGTGTAAATGGTCCAAGCATGTAGAAATTTTTATAAATATGAATGGTCTAAGCACTCAAATAAATTTAAAGAAAGTTGTGTGTATCCAGAAAACCAACAAACCAGATTTTTGGTGGCCAGGTGCCAGTCAGTCTGGTCCATAATAACAAAAAAAGTTTTGGAATAGGGAGGATATCTGCCATTCAAAAGAAAACAGCATGCACTTTACTGAGTTCAATAAATAAATATGTGAATTTTTCTCCCTTTTTGCTGTCAGCCATCTCATCAAAAATAATAAATTCCAGTTTAGGCTCTTCTTAAGTCACTGCAATTAAGCCAACATTTCTTGTAGTCTTGTATAAAATCTCCTGAAAAATAACAATAATCTTCATGGTTTGAAAGTTTCCATTTTCCATTGCCCTAAAATTATAAGTGTTGTGATAAATATTAAAAAAAAAAAAGGGTCTTATTAGATTATTTACCCACTTGAAACAGATCCATTAAAAAGAAAAGGGATAATTTTAGGTGCAGGAAGAGAAGGCTCAGAAGAAAGACCTTAAGCTGAAGAAATGGATAGAAATAATGGAAAGAGGTTATTGAATTTTTGTACCTATATGAAACATATATCTTCAGCTAAGAGCTGGTCACACGGTCCAACTACACTAGCTACTCTGAATATTTTTTTTTTTTTGTCAGGCAGCAAATACCAATTCTTTAACATACCACAATACTGGCAATACACATCATTGGTAGATTTGGGCTCTCTGGGTACTAGAAAGCCTTCTTGCTCTTTGAAGTAAGGGAGTACTTGATAGCATCAATATAGTTACACTCTGCATAAGCCAACTTTATGGAAAAGCAAGCCCATTTTCCAGTTTATTTTTTTCTTCTTTAAAAAACCCAAACAAACAAACAAAAAACCAAACTACAAACTCTGTGTTCTGTTTCTGTAAATTACCAAACTGTTGGCTGACATTTTCCATATTAATGCAGCCTGAGGCAGTCACCCAACAACCCAATCAGAAAATTCTGTTTATAAATAACAGAAGAGAAGTCTTAAAATGGAAAGTGTTGGACACTTTGAGATAGTACTAACAGCATTTGTCGGGCTTTTCATCATTTATTGCTGGTGTATACTTTTCGTAAGAAACATATTTAAAAATGTACAGTTGATGCATAGAAATAAGACAAAGTAATAATTTGCTTGTTTGTGTGAAGAACCACAGATGACACTTCATCCTTATCAGCATGTAGAAGTAATTATTTCCGTCAGGAGCAGAATTCAGCAATGTTTGGCTGTGATGAAACAATACAGGAGAGCAGTAGAATCGGCATGGATAGTCACCAACTTCTCTTCCAGAAAAATCTGAAAGAAATGCAACAGCTCCTTGAAAAACAGCATCTCAACCATTTGGGGGTATGATATTTTCATTTTCATGTAATTCATTGCAAGATGCTTTTAATTGTGACAGAAAGTTTCTTGAATGTGATAAAAATGGAAGTTCTGTTCAGCTGTCTTTATCAATTAGACAGCCTGGGAGGGCACACTGTACTATGCCTTAGATAAATAGATTATTTTTAGTAAAGTTATATGTATTTTCCAGTAACAAGTCAGAGATCTTTAAAAAATATTTATAAGAATGTTCTCACAAATTCATCCAAGATCCCTGCTATGTTGTTCTTTTTTTCCTGTTAATGTAAGATTTGTATGTCAGACTTCTTGTCTCTGACATCAGTAGCCATTAGTCGATCACAGGGGTCTTGTGCTACCTCTGACTTTAAAAAACCCAAATTCATTGCACACCCAAGTTTGTGCTGGGCTGATTGTGACAGCTCAGCACAAAATGCTATAGCAGTATTATGTCAAATGTTGGGGGATTTTTTTGTTTGGTTTTTTTTTTTCCCAGTGTGTGGTGATATGTTAGAGATTGACTTCAAGTCTCTTGAGATCCCTTTTTGTCATCTTTGGAATAGCTACAGGTGTTCCAGCAATGAGCTTTTTCTAGCTAAACTAATTTTTTGACCAAAAATTAGTTCAAAAAGTCACCTTAGAAACAGTGAAAATCAAGAACTGAGCTCTAAAGTGATTTTTAGTTGTCCACCTTTAAGTGTGATTTTATGCCTCAGTGTTGTCTTTGTTTTGGAACTACTGTCTTCAACATTACATTTTCTGGGAAAAAAAGAGGGCATGCTTTGGGGCTCATTCTTTTATTTCTATAATATCTATTGGTATCCAGACTAGTGAGATCTGAAATGGCCTGGACTCCATGAAGCCTGTCCCTCTATTTTGGTCATGGCTGGAGGCATGGAATCATTGGTGGCCATAGAGCAAGGGCTTTTCCTTTTAGTACAAGTATATGGATAACTTGTGAAAGACTTTAAAGAGTTCAGATATGGTTTGATACTGGTGTTTCTAGGAGCATTCATCTCTGCTTTTTATCTACTTTGTTCTGATGATTATGCATGAAAATTTTGAGCAGCTGATGGCTAACAGAAAATCTCACTCAGCTGGAATGAGGTTCAAAAAAGTTGAATGGAAAGCATAGTTTGTACTGGCAGTGTTCTTTCTTACTTCTAAGCATAATAGAAGGAAGAGAAAGTGACAATTTATAAATGAGAACTGAATTCTAGATAACCACTTTACAAAAATACAAAAAGGTCTAAGCTATTTTTTTTTAATAATATCACATTTGCATTTCACTGGTAGAGAGTTTGCAAATTCCTCCCTAAATGATGATGCTGAATTTGGCAGTAGCTGCATTAGAACATCTTAGAATTAGAAAACAAAATATGTTCTCTTTGAGAAAAATATATAAAAAGATTCTTCTAAATGTATTTTAAGTCTTCTATATTGGAGTGTTTTATCAAACAGAATTATCACTTCCTAATTGAACTCTAGGGAATAACTGCTATGAGTCATGCATAATTTTAGTTTTTTCTACATGTTATCATCGACTTTGGATGCTGCATATAATATAGGAATTTGTATTTAAGAATTAATATATTTTTGAAAATATCTGTAAAAATTTTTGCTTTGTTTCCAGAAGGTATTTTTCTGCTACCACTAGGGGTTGCTCAGCTTCTTTCCTCTGATGAATAGTTTCAAAATGTAAATATTTATACTTCAGACATTTGGACTCGCTTTCTTGAAACTGCATGCTTGGGACTCTGATTCGGAAAATAGTCAAGAAAGCTATTGACCTTGTTCTAAAGCCTGAGTTTTGGAAGCTTAATACTTGGATTGTGCTGGTGGCGGATGTGCACGTGCATTTTGACTTCCTGTTTCGTGAAATAGCATTTATAATACACCTACTAATAAAATTTATGATTTATAATTATTTAAAATACTCTTACTGTAATCAAAAGACTTCAGTAGTCTTGATACTGCCTGTTGTCCAAAATTTCTAAAATTAAAGTATTTCACTGTGCACATGCTTTGCAACCTAGCCATCCATTGAGATCCTTTGACCTCTCTTTGTTTCTGTTTTTACAGGCCCAACAGGATTATAAAGATTCCTAAAATTCTTTACTTTCCTACAGGGCAATAAAGTTCTATGTGAACCTTTATCCATAGATTTGTTGTGTTCCCTGCTTTACATCTCTAAATATTTATACAGACTCATCAGTAAGCCAAGGGTTTTAGTGGCTTCTACCATTTTCCAAAATTATTTTGTGTAAAGTATTGAGAGCAGTAGATTTTATTTTGTGCAATAGTTGCATCTAAGCCACTACATCAAGTTACTGTTTTATGTTCATGAGTATGTTCCATTTTGAAGAATTTAATATTGGTATCTTCATTCACAAAAAATGGTTTTGTCTCTCCATCCTTTCCTGGTTTTATTGCATGCATAAATAAAATCTTTAAGGTGGAGCTGGTAGCATGGTCTTTAGCTAAAGCTGCATGCAACTTTTCACCAAATGATATTAGCCTCAAGGTGCTTAACATTTTTTCGAACTGTTAACTCATTATGTTGAAATTTTCCATGTCTGGTACCTGCCTTGAACTGAATAATTTTAAAAATTTCCATTAAATGGCTCAAATGTGACAAGGAAGAGTGTTGTTCACTTTTTTTTGTCCTTTTCATGGTTGTGCAACATTATTTTGGTCAGTACAATATTTCTAGGCTCTACCAGAAAAATACATTATGCCTGAATTAAACTGATAGCACAACATTTTGTGTCTATTGTTTTATTTTTTAAACAAAATTCTTGGAAGTAAGAGCTAATTCAAGACAAAAGAGGTATAGATTATCATGTAGAGATTCACACTCTTGCCTCCTTTATATGACCATAATTAGATTACTCATGTAGTAGCTGTGAAAACCAAATTTAAATTCCTTTCTGACTGATTTGAAGCAGGATTTTTACCTTGGTTTACTGTTTTTTCTGGGCATATTGTACAGCCATTGAAGTATTCGGTACCACTCTTTCTATGGATACCATTCCCCTTGGAAGAAAGTACTTCAATATTTATTGAAATAGGAATGGAACACCAGTATAATTTCTCAGAAATTGCAACCCAAAGCCTGAGCTCAGCAAGTTGCTTTTCTGTTATGTCTAATACAGGAAAAAATTGTATCTTACTGTACTGTGTGTATTTATACACATCATGTGTGAAATCACATAAGTCTCCAAGAAACAATGAAGAATATTTTCTAAGTGATGTTCCACTGAATGGTATGGACATCACCTGCCCTGCAGGAGTTCACTTGTAAGACTGTTAGTTGTTTGTGTTACTCTGCTTCTGAGTTTCACAGTGTTTGTGAAATGGAGACGTTTGTAACCGATGGAAAAACTGTAGTATGACTGGAATGAGTTAACCAAAGGTTTCTTCTGCAAGGGGTGTTGTGTTAGTCTAATTCTTCAGAGCCATAGGCAAGACCAGCATGGAAAAAAGGAGTGCTGTGTACAGAGTCTCTCACAAGCATCAAGAACTTTTAGAATACTCAGGCGGGAAAACAGACTGACGGGGAGAAGTAGGAAAAAATGGCATTGATGCAGAAGTCAAACTCAATTTTGTCAAGACCATTCAACAACTTGAAAATAGGTTTCTACAGTCACCTTAAATCTAGAAATGCTGGCCTTTTTTTTACTTGTAAATGTGAATGTTAACAGTTTTATGTTGATCATTTAAATTATATGACAGGCCTGAGTGATTTCCTTACTTACTTTCCTCTTGGCAAGAGGAGAGGTGTTCGGGTTTCATTGGCTTTCAACCAATATTGTGACTAACGGCTATCTTCCACATTATTTCAGTAATCCAAAATTCACATGTGCTATAAAGACAAATTGAAATGTATCTCCAGACTAAAGTATTTTACCCAAATACTCCAACTTGTTTTGATTGTATATTCCTCAAGAGAAGGATTTGAGGTTTTAGAGGTTTTTCGTAAAATAACTTATTCTAAGCTTGTGCTGTATAAAATCACATGACAGTCTTCATACCTGACCGTCTGGCGTTCATTCAACAGTGTCTTTCCTAAGTTCAAAGCCCTTCTTGAAAAGATAATAATGTAGGATTGAAGCTGAAACACATTTTCAGTACAAAAGAGGTTGTTTCAGAGTTAGATTAATACATGGATAAGGTTTTGCTTGTGCATAAGTTATGATTGTTACACATACAGCATTAGCTCATAAACCATAGGAACAAGGAAGTTGATACTGTCCTTTAATATATACCTGTTCATTTTTACAAGCATATAGTTTTCTCATAAGAATTGCCATATTAGCATGGCTCCATTTTTGGGTTTACATTCATATACATGTATCCATGTGTATATATATATATGAAATATTTATGTATAGCTGTGCACTAAAATATTTTTACCATAACTTCATGACTGGTTTTGGAGGGATTTGTTTTACTGCAACAGAGTATGATGTTCATAAATATAGCTGAAAGAAAAGAACAGAGTAAAAAATTGCAGTATCAAATCTTTACAGTTACAGTAAGAAGTTTGCTTGTAGGAAGAGACTGGAAGGGAGATGTAAAGTTTGTGCATATGGGTCTACCAGGATGCTGCAGTATACTAATGTGGTATTATCAGTGGTAGTATATACTGGTGTCTCAAGGAGATATTGGAAAGACTATTGATTTCTCATAAAGATTTAGGTATCAGTCTCCAAAGTAATTTTGCCCCTTCAAAGATGGCAGAGCTGTGTTTTAGGGGCTTTTTTAAAGATAAGACTTTTGTGAATTGTAAAGCAACACAGAATTCAGCACCTTTTTTCTATCCTAATATTCTGTTTCTGTCCTAGTATTCTAATGGTGGCCTGGGTACCCAGGAACCTAATCAATTATTTCTAATATTTGTTGTAATAAACCTGCAGCAGCACTTCTGTGGTATCTAGTAGCTTGAGGTTTGGGCATTTTTTGCCCCATACTTGCATATCTCCAAAAGGAAATATGGTTCACCATAAATAAATACAGTACAAAATAAAGCATCAAACCAAACACCCAAAATTCAGGGGACCAGGATAAGCAGAGAGTAACTGGGATCTCTTTCAGAAGACTGAAATTCTTGTAATAAATAAAGAATTGCACTATTTCAAACAGTGGCAAGATTTAAAAATAATAACCTTTAAATTTGGTAGGCAGTCTAGGAGAAGGTGGATGCTGAAAACTTGTACAAGTTCTTAAAAATCAAATCTGTGAAGTTCTTAGGAAGAATGTATGTCTTGAAATGTACCTGATTGAAAAAATGTTGAATTTGTAAAACAGGTAACATAAGTCACAGATTTTTTTTTTCAAGATAAGTTATTATATTAATGAAGCATGCCATAAATGTTGGAAATTACATGAAGCTGCCTTATTATGTAAATTTATTTCTAGAAAGATATAAGTATTAGAAAATGCTCTTAGATATATTGTTTAGCCTTCAGGTTGCCCTGTATGGAGTCAGGCTTTGTACTCAGTGATCCTTGTGGGTCCCTTTCAACTCAGGATGTTCCATGATTCTAAAAGTATTTCTGTATCTGACCTTTAGGATTTCCTTACATAAATTCACCTTCTGCCCTGACTGCTGCTGTGCAGTGCATTAAAGTGGGACCATGTTAAAAACTCTTCCATCTCTAGAAAGTATACTGCTAAAAGAAAAAACAATCCTTTTTCATTGACTACAAAAATGTATACTATTTTTTTAGAAAATAGAGTTCTGGTAGGACAGTTCCTCAGCTGAAAGAGAGATTATTTTAAAAATTGTATTCACGCACTGATTCATTCAGGAACTGTGTACTGATCAAATAGTATTAATCTGTTCTTTTTTACTGATGTTATGACTCCAGTTCATTCAAATCTGTTAGCCATGGTCATTAAAATGATTATTAGTTAAACACTAAAGAACTTCTAGAATTCTTAGTTCATATCCATGCCTAGTATTTCTCTATGACTATTTGCCTTATCACGGTTTTTAATTATGGAATCCCATGCTATTGTTACATGACACATTTGTGCCATAGATGATGCCTGCTCAAACTGAATTTATTAATGGGTTAGAAACAAACAAAAAAAAAAGGAACAGTGCATTATGGTGTCCACTGCCTCACCATTTAATCATTTAACAATTTTAATAGTATTTATAGCTAGCATTATAAATTGCACTCCTGCAACTGAATGACCAGATTAGTGTGTGAGAGTTAGACACCTAGGACAGGGCACCTGAGAAACCAGCACTCTGAGTACTGAGATGCTAAAGCAATAGAGAGACAAGTCCATCTGAAAATCTGTTTCCTACACGTGTACATTTACCTCAGGGGTTATTAAGACTGAAAATCAGAACAAAACATTGATATTCAGTGTTCGGATTGCTTTTCTTTTAAAATCTTCTGATAATATGGCTTACTGAAATTGCCTGCATGCCTATGAAATTAGAAACAAGTTCTTTTTATCCTGAGAAGTTTGAAAAGTTTGAACCTGCATTTCTAGCACCCTGTGATCATTTTCCAAACAGGCAAATGAGGTCCTTTCAAAAACTCATCAATTCATAGATAGGTAGTTTCTGTATCCTTAGCTTGGGAGGCGATCAGGCACCTAGACCTCAGACTGGGAAAGACAGTGGTGTTGACAGTAAGCTTTCCTCTGGTCATCCTATACCTTCATAGCTTCTTTGGTAGTTTGGCGCAATAGAATGGATCTCTTGTGAAAGGTAAGCACAAAAATCCTTTTCACAGTGTGACTTGCTCTTTTGAGTCTGTCCAGATCTTCTGAGAAGTAAGTATTGTGTAGTGCTAGGTACATGATGTTTTTCAAACTCATAAAGAAATGACATTATTAATTTTGAATGGACTTTCCCATTCCATGGTTGGTAAATTTGAAACAAGTTGTTTAGGTATCTCACTGGCTTTGAAAGTTAGTTTTGCATCTAAGTAAGTTCAGTGGTGCCTTTTACTTCACAGTCAATGTCAAGTGTAATATGATTAATATACACATATAAAAAGCAAAGAATTTCTCTAAAGAAACCAGTTGAAATCATAAAAAATAGCAAGTAGTGTGAGAAGTGTGAGGGGCATCAGTTTTCAGAATAGGTAGCATTTTTTCAGGATTTTATCTTCAGAAGAGTGTTCCCATTCATCTCTTGGAATTATGAACAGTCAGCACTTCTTTTGCGGAAAATGTCAAATACACGTGTAGCAGCTCTTTCGTGTAATAGCATTCTGACAAAGTCCTTTGGCAGAAAATTCACTTGTCAGGTTCACTTAAAATTCTACTTGTTGCTATGTTGTTCTTTCACTGGCCTTATGAAAGATCTCATAGGCTCGTGTTTTTTCTTTGTTTTAGTGCTTTACTAAAATGAAATTGCTTGACACAGCTGTTCTAAGTCCTAAGACATAGAAGTGACCTCTTTATCTCCTTGGAAGTATTCCTTTCCTAAGGATGTGGATGTGGGTGTTTGATTCCATGCATTATAACATAAGATAATGCAGGCTATAGGCAATACAATAAATTGTGCTTGTATAACAGGAAAAATGCAAATCTGGTAAATAACAATATAGTACTCTATGAACATTTTATTTTCTAATCATCCTACAATATTCTCACTGATTAAACAAAATTAAGTTATTGGGATCCCCAGATTTATTTCCCTGCACCTATTGCTCACAAAAAAGGATAGTTGTTGAATGCTTTTTTATTTCTGTAGAACTACTTCTAATTACACATTTTTATAAAGAAATGGGACATTCATTTGCATTAAATACTAGTCTAAAATGGGAAATATGTAAATATTTTAATGAGAATGTTAAGCATCTTTAATGTGTGAAAGGATTAAATTGTATGATGCAACAAAAGAAATGTAAATGAACTAAATTTGCATGAACTAAGTAATACTGAGAGTGTGTTTAAATGAGAACTCCTTCTTTGTTCTTTACTTTCTAATATTTCTGGATGATACCTCAACTGAGATTTTGTTTTCCATGGGGCTTTGCTTTATAAGGAACATACTTATTAATATAATGTAGGAACAAGTCTATTTTCAACCTCTGGAGCACAACTGCATAGAACTTTTTTATCTTAATTTTTTAAAGTTGAAAATTTTCTTGCACCCTCCAGATTTATCAACTTAAGCTAACCTGCTATCAAGAGAAGGTTTTTTAAAATTGATCTTAACAAAATTTTTCTTCTGTTTAACTGTCATCTGAGAAACACATGTTTTGCTGTACAGGTGCAGTTTCCAAATTAGACGAGAAGTAAGCCTGACAGCTGTAATTTCTTTTCACTGTCTTTTCCCCTTCTAAAAATTTCAAAGTTAGTTCTTAAATTTGGCCTGATACAGAAAACTCTGAGTATATATCTTTTCCTTATTTGGGGAAGTTCAAGCAGAGGTTAACCATATAATTTAGACAAAAATAAAGGTTAATAAATTATTCTTTTCTATTAGAAGGACACTGGTTTGTATAGGTTTAGTTTGAAAATGTTCCCTAAAGGAATCTTTTCCTATGCTTCCTTCTTTGATCTTCTATTTAGTAACTTTATCTTAGGTCATAACTATAATAGAAGACTGCACCAACCTCTAAACATTTAGTGCAAGACAAGATTTAATTCAGTCATAAAAAATTTTTCAGGAGTTACTAACCTTTTTCTTCTGCAATTTAATATATTTGTACAGCTATAAAATATGAAATATTTAGATATAACAATTTTATTGGAATAAAAAATGTTTTCTACAAATATGTGTTATTACTATTTGCAAAAGAATTCTATGTTTGATGAGTTTTCAAAATTCTATGTCATTGCTAGGGGATTTATAGTCACTCGTGTAGGTTAACAGATTTTGCTAGTTGAAACGTTTTCCATTTGAAGTCACTAATGAAAAGAAATCTTTAATGCAGAAGATTGCATATCTATCTTCTCTTAATTTTTCACATCAGTTTTGTCCAACGTAAGGTTTAAAATTACTTTGCTGCTGAGCTGTGTGAAAGTGAATTTCCAGGAAAGAGTGTATTAGACTGTGAAAATTGTTGATGTGCTTGTTTTCCTTTATGTTCATGTGTATTTTGAAGTCTTATACTTAACAAAGTATCTATTTTCAACCATGTCAGCATCTCACTGCTGGATAGAGGAGTAACAATGAAGAAAACATTTGTATAGTACATGGACTCAGTTGTCCTGCTGGTGTTTCAGATGGTGCCAATTGCTGTTATTCATCACTCCATTAAAAGTTAATATTAAAGGTTGGGGAAGTGGATGAGAATCCCTTATATCCTGGGACTTGATCTGTCCTCGTAGAATAGGAGATATTTTCTTCGCTCTGAAAGACTTGTAAGAGTTTCACTGGGGGTTTGTTAATCACTGTGGTTATGATAACCAAGAGACTTTTCTGTGTTTGCCATGACAAGGCTTAACTCCTAATCACTTGTGGCGCTTTGTATGAAAAGAAATATAATCAGTCCAGTATTATGGAAAAGTTGCAGTTTGGGGTAGATCCCCTATCAAACCTTCATTTTCATGGATTCTCTTTCAATTTATAACTTCAAATACTCTTACAGGGGATGAAAACCACCCAGTCTCATAGGGAAATTCAGAAACAGTACTGTTGTTCAGATAAATCTAGTTCCTTTTTTAATATTGCAGAATTTATATATTATTTTAGATTAAATTTGTTAAACTATGCTGCTCTCTTCTCTGGATTTCTTCCGAAACTTCTTCATTTTCTTTTGTTTAACACACGTAAATTTTGACTTGATGGAAACATTCATGGAAATACGACCCCAAGTCATAAAAACACTAGGCTCAATATTGATTTGGTCTAAGCTCTCGTTAATGAAAAATTATTATCAGCAAAACTACATTTCTGATAAATCTGAGAGTTCGGTTTTATGCCTGTATTTCAGAATTTTCATCAAGAAGTCAAAGAAACAGATGATTCAGAAAGCCTGATGAGCCTTGACAGTCTTGACGCCGGAGAACAAAATGGAAATTGCACAACACAGACTGAATCATCTTTTACCACACAGTGTGACTGTGGCCTGTATGATCCAGAAAAATGCCAGACTAGGAATAATGGTTTACTTCACACAGATCAAAGTACTTCTAAAAATGCACATCTAAATAATTGTCTGAGAAATGTAGATTTGCTACACTACCACAACATACCTATTCATGATCTTTTAGCTAAACATAATATTCTAACTCCTGCTGAACATGTAAACACTTCAGAAGTGGAATCACCTGCTTCTCACAGATCTGGAAAACAACCTGCAGAATTCCCTGCCTCTGGTAAGCAAAAGAGCTCTGTAAGTAATGCATTTAGTTTTCTGCAAAATATAAAAGACAGAAGCAAGCCATCCTCTGGAACAGCTAGTACATTTGCCACTGGTCATCCTGTTTTCAATCCTAGAAGAGCCTGGGACTGCCCTGATTCTATTCCAGGAGAAAGAATTCAGGATCTGATGCAAGATCAGAGTTTTAAAATGACCCCACAGGAGAGAACTAAATCTATGCAAGCATCCAGTCAACCTATTGCAACATCTGTAATCTTATTTCCTAATCAGGGATGTTCCACTGGCATTCCCAGCACGGCTAATGTATTACCAAAGGACAAAATTATCGGTACAGGCTTTTTAAAAAATACCTTAAGAAAAATGACTGAAAAAAAAGAAGAAAATATTAAATGTATGAATGATATTATTTCAGAAATATCTTTATTTCAGGACATACCAAATGCCTCAGTTCTGCTGAAAGTTAAGCAACAGAATAATAAAGGAGAAAAGGGAGATATAATTGAAAACATGTCACCGTTACCTGATACACAGTTCAATTCTGACACTCCTGTACAGGACAAAATCCTGAAAAATAATATTCTTGAAAGACAAAGAGCAAAGTTATTCAGAAGTATCTTAAAAAAATATTCTAAATATGAACCCAGTCCTTTCAAAGCTGTGGTTATGGACCATGGGATCAGTTTTGGAACTCAACTCATGTCGTCTATTAGAGACAGTTTAGAACTGGCAAAAATAAAAAAGAAAAGTGCAGAAAATGAAAAATGCAATAGGAAGCTAAAATGGTGTGATCAAATTGACCAGATAATAATACAAAATAATGAACAATGCTATGAAGAAGACATCAGTGAAATATCCTCTTCACAGCTGCAATGTGTTCAAACTGCAAATAATGCTCCTAAGAATAATTTAAAGGTTGCTCCGCCTTCAAAACCTCTGTTCTTAAAAAATCATCAGGAAAATTCTCATATATCAAAACCAAATATTAATTACCCATCTTTGAATATATTTACATCTACAGGATCTTTTTCTGCTAAGAAAGCTTGGATGGTATCAAAAGATGAAGCAAGTAAATCCCCAGTATGTAGCAATAATGCTAAAATTAAAGAAGGTGATCAACTTAAAAGTAAGGCAAAAATAACCAGAAGAGCAACATCTGTAAGAGTCCAGTCACATTTTATGCCCAAGAAAAGAGGCACTATGATCCAACTGCAGTCAGCCACTGAAACCACCAAAACTCAAAAAGCTCCAGGGAAATATCTTGCACCTCACCCACCTTCCACACCTCTGCTGGGAAACAGAAGTGTTGAAAACACAGCCAGCCCTGGGTGTCAGTCACTGCCGCCTGCCAGCCTGCAAGCTGCCAGTGCTAGCAACAGTGGTTTCAATGACAGGCATGTTGTCATTGCAAGTCAGGTTTTAAATAGGAACAGTGCAGGAAACAGTGAGAATACTGCTGGTGGTGCTGGCTTGGCCACTGCCATCTCTACACCTGACTGCGGCACGGCCAAATACGAACCTTGGGCAAAAAGTACTTGTTCTGTAAATAACGTTCAGGCAAGTGCCTGTCAAGATCATTCAGTAACTTGCTCTGAGAGAAAACCTGTTAACATAGAAAATGGATTACGTCTCCATCATATCCCAGCAGCTGGAAAAACAAGCACCTTCTGGCACAGAGCACATTCTACCCAAGCTCCAAAAGACTCTGCTACTGGTAAGAGTCATGTTTCTGTGTCTGGGGTGGGGGGATGTTCAGACAAAAGTCTTCTTCAAATACATCACAGATTTGTTTTCAGTTAAAACATCCAACCTTTCATCCATTCACACAACACAGCCAGTTTTAACAAGCTTTCACCATTTGTCATTCTCATTTCTATTCTAGTGTGCCCAGAGGCCTCTCAAACGTCAATCCTCATTTCTAATAGCTCTCTGCAATATTAAATGAAAAGGAAGTGTTTTCCTTAAGATTATATTCATGACTAATGAGCAGATGTGACAGGTGGTCTAAATAATGAGATAGGAGGAAGTGACTAAGTTTATACAAGTGTGTTTTACAAGGTAACTGAGAGTGATAGCTTGTTGTCCAACAGTCACTGCCACATGAGAGTGAAAGAAGTTTAACTCTACTGTGTTTTTAAAATGCTGACACAGTAAATGCCTACAATTACTTAGTCCCAATAATACTATTAAAAGCTGAGCAAAAATTAAAGATAAGTCACAATTAAAGAGTTTCTGCCAGGCAAACTTTGCTCTGCTGCAAGCTATATCTGGTTTATAAAGAATTTTAAGAAATTTGAGGAACAATCCTGCATTTTTTAAAAAATTAACCTTGGGAACAATATGAGGCACAGATTGGTTGGTAAGATACAGAAAAGATGGATAAGAAATTTCTGGGAGAATAAACTTTAATCTCCTGGGGTTTACATTTCAATTTATGTTTCATGCTTTTTTGAATTGCCCTGTTTATCCTGTGCAGCCTTGCTATATTCTGTGCAGCCCAGCTATATTCTGTGCCTGAGGCACTAATGACATCCTTGTACTTGTAATTTCTGTGTAGTATGCTGGTTTGCTTCCTACTGAGGGCTGCAGCTGGAGCTCCTGAAGCTGTAGTCCCTGCTTTAGGTACAAGCACTACTCCAAACTGCTTCACATACAGGGGTCATCCCAAGTATTGGCCATGCAACTCAAAGATACTTTCTAGCAAAATAATGAATACCCATAACTTTAAACCCCTAACATTTCTAGTTTTATCTACAGTAATACAGAGTTTTAATTCTGAGTGATTCAGAAAAACTCTGTTGTGTAACAGCAGATGCAGGCAGGTGAATATTCTTAGCCTAAAGCAGGGGTGGGCAGAGAAAATATTATCTGCCTGTCTGTTCCAGTTCAAAGTCAAACAGATGAGTTTAAGATCTGTGTGACTTAGCCTATTTGATTTTACGTTGGAAATGAATGAGGACTTGCATTACCACGCCTTGCCTCCAGCAGAGATTTTTGTCTCTTGATGTCCTTATCTGCACATCAGATCAATGAATCAGGAAATGTCCTGGGTCCAAGTTGTGCACTACTAACAATGTCTTCACTGTAGCTTTAAATGCTACATCCCCAGCATCACATACCTCCAGCTCTTTTAGAGAAGGGCTGAGTAACTGCCTTTTAAAATTGTTGTGGGTTGCCTTCTCTCCGCATCTGCTTATATTTTGTATTTTGAAAATCTTTATTTTAAATACTCTAGATAACTCTTACTGACTTGCTGACAATTTATTCAATTGCCTCCAAATGCACATGGGCACCACAGTCTTGTCCTAAAGTGCTCGCAGTGAGACTGAATACTGTACTGCTCTCTAGTAAAATATCTGCAGAGTTCTATGATGTCTGTGAAGACACTGTAGAAAATGTGATCTATTGCAGTGCTTTGCCAAATGTACATATAGTGAGAGCCAGTTGAATATGATTGTAGTCCATGAGGATCTTAATTTAATTTGGCTTCCAGGCTTCAAGTTGTATATCTTCTGCCTGACATATATTATAGCATATTATTGTAGCTGGATATTAGAATTTTTAACACCTTTCTTGTTCAGTCAGTAAAGGCTTTAAAAATGTGTTTAACCTTTAGCCTGTGACAAATATAAAACTAATTAATATGCTTACAGTTAAATAGCAATAGACTGCTCAGTATGTCATTCCCTTAAAGATATTATTAATTATTATTATTTTGTCTTATATGTCTCAAAGAAATCTTCTCCTTGGCATTGATCTAGTCTTGCAAATTAATTCAATTTTGATGCATACACATAGAGCAACTTTAAATTGTTTTTTCAGAAAAACATTATATGATTACTAATATACCAAGGGGGTTCTTAATTTTTCTTTTCCATTTTATTTTATTTTATTTTATTTTATTTTATTTTATTTTATTTTATTTTATTTTATTTTATTTTATTTTATTTTATTTTATTTATCTCATATTCAATGTAACATGATCACATTTCCTTTTCAGGTGCTATTCAACGCCATATATCATGTTACATTAATTTACATATAACTAAATGGCAGAATTTCAAAGCTAATGTGTCCCATGTTACTATTGTTGTCAGCAGCCAGATGACAAGTTTCAAATATGTTTCTAGGATAAGTTATTTTCTTTTTCTATGAGTGATAAGAATTCTGCTTTAATGTCACTGTAATAACCAGAAAAGAAATAAAATTGTGTTAGAATCAGTAAAGCAACTCTTGGTCAAATTATGAGCTGCAATTAAACTGCACATGTAAATATTGTGTAAATGAATAGGTAATTTGTCTTCCCAAGTTTTAATCAAGCAACTTCATTTACAAATCTAGTAATTGTGTTTACAAATAAGAATATAGTATCTCCTTGGTATGTAGATTCCAGGGTTGCACATGAAAATACTAATTTGCATCTCCAGTTTATATGCATGAAAGTTTAATTAAGAACATAATTTTAATTGGGAATCTTGATGCTTCAATTTTGAAAATTTATTGCTACACCAGACAAAACTGAGATAACTTTGAGGTACAGAGTCTAGATTAGATTCCTCTCTGGCTGAGATAAAATGCTGCACAGCAGTACTACCTTTTAAAAAATTGCACAAAGATTAATAAGAATTAATAAGATTAAATAAAAAATGCCAAGCTACAGAAATAAGGTTTCAATCCATGACTTTTAAACCTCACAACACCTGTAGGGCCATATCTGGAATACTGTGTTCAGTTCTGGGATCCTCAGTACAAGAGAGTCAGGGACATGCTAGAGAGGATGTAGTGAAGAGCCACAAAGCTGGTTAAAGGGACTGGAGCACCCTTCTTATGAGGCAAGGCTGAGAGAGCTTGGAGTATTCAGGCTGCAGAAGAGAAGGCCTTGGAGAATCTTACCAATGTCTGTAAATACCTCGAAAGGAGCTGCAAAGAGGGTGGAGCCAGGCTGTCTTCAGTGGTGCCCACTGAAAGTACCTGAACAGTGGGTACAAACTAAAATAGAGGCATTTCCCTCTGAACACGAGGAAACTTTTTTTCTTTTCTTTCTTTTCTTTTCTTTTCTTTTCTTTTCTTTTCTTTTCTTTTCTTTTCTTTTCTTTTCTTTTCTTTTCTTTTCTTTTCTTTTCTTTTCTTTTCTTTTCTTTTCTTTTCTTTTCTTTTTTCTTTTCTTTTTTCTTTTCTTTTTTCTTTGTTTTTTCTTTTTGTGAGAGTGACTGAGCACTGGCATAAATTACCCAGAGACTTTCTTGAGTCTCCATCCTTGGAGTCATTCAAAAGCCATCTGGGCATGGTCCTGGGGAATAAGCTCTATGTGGCCCTGCTTGAGTGGGGGCACTGGACTAGATGGCCTCAGAAGGCCTCTTCCCACCTTTACCATTCTGTGATTCTGTGAATCAAATAAACTTTATGAAATACTACGTTTTCTGCACACTACTATGTAATCTTAATGAAAGTTGAAACAATTAACATAGCTGCAATAATTTATCAACAATGATTTATTGTGTTGGACAGTTAGACTTTAGGAATATTCCCTAAATGCATTTTATTTTCTAAAATATTACTTATTTGATATTTTTTATATCACAGTTCACCTTTCATTCTCCTTTATATTTGGTAAGACCACCTTGTATCTCTGTACAGACTATTATCTGTGACTTAGCACTTAAGCTACTTGAAGCTACTTATGTTCACATCCAAGACAATTTAGGGAGATCAGATGTAAATATCTAAATGTGGACAGAGGCATTTACTCACCATTACTATGTTTGCTACTCCTATATCTATCATGTTGTTTACACATTTTTGGTTTACTTTTGTCTGCATGTCATTTAAGGTGGTGTTCCTGTTACAAGACAAAATCAGGTTTTTGACAAGTATGAAAATAAACACCGAGCTTTTTCAGAATGTGGAAGACAAGGTGTTGTCTCTAAAATATGGAAGCCTGCTCATCATGCACAGGTTAATATAAAATACTATAAAATATATATAGTTATTTATCTTCCAAATGGAAAGAATTTCAGGAGTTGTCATTGTCACATGATTTTTAATCAATGTCTTGCATTAGCTTGCTGTCACTGCTAATGAAAACAATAAAAACAACTAGAATACATCTCCATTTTTGTGTACAGTAATATTTTTTCACTTGAAAACATTTGTTAATACAAAAAAATAAAGCATGTTCAGAAGGTAGTATAGTTACCTTAAATTTTAATTAAAATACTCTTACAATATTTTTGATAGAATTCATTATGTGCTGTCCAGCTGAGTCCCATTCAATCTGCATTTGATCCAGTACAAAAGATGAAAAACATCTCTAAATCTGAGGAAGGTATAGTAACACAACTCACTCCAGTTCTTTGTTATACATAAAGTAGAATGACAGAATATACCCACTGTGTAACATGACTTGTGTCTTTTGGCATCAGTGATTCTAAGTCAGAAATGGTAATTCTCTACAGCAATTTTTTTCCTGTAAATGTAAGATACAGCATCATACAGCATGATATTAATGGTTTTATAAATGCATTACAACATATATTCAATTTTCATTCCCTTCCTATTTGTTTTTAATTGTGTCATATATAACTGTATGATGTGGACAGGTATTGCTTGCTATCATTACATATTTCCAAACTCATTAGGACTTGCACTGGTGCCATTTGTAAGATGCATTAGTGTTCTTAATTATTTCATTTTATAACATATTTAGTTTCTTGATTTTGCCACCTTTTTCTTCTTTTAATATCAAATTTGTATGTTTCACAGACCTATCTATGGTCATGAAAACAAGAAGTTTATTTAAATGGTTATTCAAATGAACCCTTCTCATTTGAAGTTTCCCCTGTACTCTCTTCAGTTTCAGAAAGTACTGCTCAGTTTCTAGTGGCAGAAAAATTAGCAAGTACACCAGTTGCAGAAGGTGAAATCCTGGCAGCCATGGACCGTGTGGAGCCAGCCAGCCAGCCCTCACTGCTTAAAAGGGCTCCATGTCCAGGCAAGAGTCGTCTTTCCATAGAAGAACAGAAGATTTTCCAGTCTCTGGAATGTCTGAATCAAAAGCTACAAAGTAAGTTGGATAATAAATAGAATACTACATCAATTGATTAAATAACTTTATATTTTGTTGCCATAGATTTTTTGGATTAAAAATAAGAATCCTGTAATAGAAATGTTTCCTATTGTTGTTGTTTACTTAATGTAGCAAACATTGTATCAAAATCAGGATACCCTTCTTTAAGTCAATTAAATTAATTTAAAATAATGGTGACTCTGCCTTGGTAAAAAATAACTCTGCATGTGATGGGTACCTTCAGAACACCTTCAGAAACTGGCTCAGCCTAGCTGTAGATGTTGTTTGTAAGAGACGTTTGTCCAAATTGTTCCTTCAAGGTGCATCAGGTGCATCTGACTCACTTGGAAATCTGTTCCAAAGCTTATCCATCTTAATTTTTTTTGCAATTCTTTTTGCAAATTATTGCCCTCTATGTCATATAGTTTTGCAAATGTAGCCCTTTATGATGAATGGCTTTTAATTTTCTTACTTCTAATATTTTAGACTGTTCTCTTCTCCATGAATTCTGAAAGGCTAGAAATAATGAGTTCTGACACTGCTGCATATAAATCTAAATGTTTAAGTGAATATTTCTTGTGCAACCAGTTTAAAAATGTCAGATTTAGCTAAATGTTCTCTAACTTGTTTTTCCTTTATGCCAGGTGGATTTCTTACCTGTTTTGTACTGGTGCTCTTTATATGAACTCCCCAATCACAGCTTCCATTTTGCTGAGAATGTGGGGGAAAAGTCTGTACTTGTTCTTGATAATTTTTTCCCCAGTGATTAATTTGCTAACACTTTCATTAGTCATCCAATGGTAACTATTACACTTGAAGAACAAACTTACTTCTTGTAAGTCTCTTGCTACATTAGGATTTGCTTTGACCTGTGTGATCATACAGATCTGCCATTAAAACTTCACATTAGTTTGGCATAGTTGAAGTATTTTTTTGTGCTCCATCCTGTACTTGAAATTAGTGAGGACCTTATCACTTAGTCTCTTCACTGGTCTGCTTGACATTTTATATGATTGGAATAACTTCTTGCCATTTGTGCTCTACATGGAATTGCCAGTTCTCCTGAATTTTACATTTTCCTTGGACTTTTTTCATATAAAAATTTACCTGCCAGTTATTTGAGTTTATTAGAGTGTGCTTTCTTAAAGTCTGTTGATTTCACTTTACTATTCCACTACTATTCCTTCTGGACTGCACCAATTCATGGTCAGGTAACCCAAATTTACCCCCTTATTGACTGGAATCAAACTAATCCAGGGCTTATTAAACTTCTGCACACTATCTGTATATTTCTGCATTACATGGTGAATAGTCTGACTTCGAGGAAAAAGGCTTCAGCTTCCAATAAACTGCAACAGTAGAGTAAAAGATCTTTGCAATTGTTCAGAAACTTTCTGCAACTATAGCTTACAATTCTTGCTTTGTCAAACAGTGGTTCAGAATTTCATTTTATCATAATGTGTGGTTATTGCTTCCAGGCAAATGGAAATGAAAAAATCAATTTTTTACCAGAGAAGTGTTTCAGTATGATGTGCTCAGGTTAAGAAAGTAGATATGAGAAGAGAAATATGAGCATATAAAACTAAATTTCTGTATAAGTAACAGAGAAACAACAAAGAAGGGAAAGGTAAATTCAGCAAAAGAACTGGGAGCAAGAAGGCTGAAGTTTTCTAAGTGTGTAAAGGAAAACTGTAAGAAAACTACATAGCAATATGGAAGAAACAGTGAAAGAATCACAGGAGTTAACAGATTGCAAATGAAGTAACAGTGAAAGTTAGTGTAATATGTACACGTACAAATGTATCTCAAATTTAATAAGCTTGCCTAATTATTTGGGGATTAAAACTGGTAATAGGAAGCTGGGAAATTTTACAGGTAGACTTACATGCAAGTAAGGGTTGTAGGTATCTACATGTCATTCAAGTGCATTGTTTTTCTACACTGTTACCTTTTTGCACCTCTTAGTCTGGCTTTGTTTTCATGTGTTACTAAATTTAAAAACTCTGTAGTTTTGATTTGTCTTATTGAATAGTGGTCAATCACTAGCCAATCTACATCCAGAATATTTGTTGCTGGAGAGAAGATGGCATTCTTTTCTCTAACTTTAGATGTCTTTATTGACACTAAATTTTTTGTTCATATACTATTTAGATGTAAATTTTAAAAATAGAGGTATGGCCTATATTTCAACAGCTGTTGGTACGGGAAATAAAACCAGTGCTATTAAATTACATTTTCACAATCTTCATAAAGTTTTGAGTTGAATATTTGACTGTGAATCTTACTTTTATAATATTCATTATATACTTTCATGCTTTTATCAGATGTTCAAGAAGCCATTACCAGAAACCCATTTGCTTCACATGTTTTGCAAATAAGCAACCCTTAGTAAGTATTTAATTTACATGTGTTCAGCTTTTATTTCTACAAACTAACCTTATGGCTTATTTTATTGTAAAAATGTAATTGAAAATACTGATACAAATCTCTTCAGCTGGCTTGGCCAATTTTCTGTTTATGTAAAAAAAGCCCCAACAAACTTGAACTTTATATTACTGTAAACAGGCTTTAACAGTTTATATCAGCCTGCCTCATCCTCTGGCTTCATTTTGGTATCTGAAGGCACTTGCTATGTACAGGAAGTTCCAAGAACTTTTAGGGAACAGTAATTTAGCAGGGTCCATTTGAAGTGTATAT
Source organism: Rhadina sibilatrix (assembly GCA_013400275.1). NCBI lineage: Eukaryota > Metazoa > Chordata > Aves > Passeriformes > Phylloscopidae > Rhadina > Rhadina sibilatrix. The sequence goes on along the minus strand of VWYO01022391.1, from coordinate 172,546 downwards.
AACTCATAAATAATTTGTATTTCTTAACAACATAGAGAGAAAAGGGGAAATTATGCATGTCACTGTATAAAATAATTGTTAATGGAATTAATTCCTAATTTGACCTGAAGATATACCATTTTCTACAAGCGATAGGTATTACTTTTCTTCAATAGGTATTTGTATTTTGTTTTGTATATTCTAGATCTTGTCAGTTGGAAACAAAATATAATACCATGTAAATGTAAAGAAATGAATAGGCATATGAGTGTCTGAAGTACAAAATTTACTTTTCAGAAGTTCAGTGTATGATGCAGAAGTTAGTATTTAAAATTCTTATATCATCAGTTTTCTCCTATACTATAAATTTACACTGAAGAAAAATTATAGATATTATGACTATATACTATATATATGACTATATACTATATATATGACTATATACTTAGGAAAATAGAATCATACAATTGTTTTGAAAAAGTTCTCTCAGATCATCAAGTCCAGCCATTCACCCAGCACTGACCAGTCCATCCCTAGCCCACATCTTTAAGTGCCGCATCTACACGTCTTTTAAATACCTCCAGGAATGTGGACACTACCACTACCCTGTGGAGCATGTTTCAATGACTGACAACCTTTTCCATGATGAAAATCATCCTAATATCCAATCTAAATCTCCCCTGACACAATTGGAGGCTGCTTCCTCTTCTCTTGTCACTTGTTACCTGGGAGAAGAGACCAGCTCCCACGTGCCTACAACCTCCTTTCAAGGCAGCTGTTGAGAGCAGTAAGGACTCCCCTGAGCCTCCTTTACTCCAGGCTAAACACCCCCAGCTCTCTCAGCTGCTCTTCATAGGATTTACATAATGGCCTCTTCCCCAGCTCCCTTGCCCTTCTCTGGACACGCTCCAGCCCCTCAATGTCTTTCTTGCAGTGAGGGGCCCAGAGCTGAGCACAGGATTTGAGGTGTGGCCTCAGCAGTGCCCAGCACAGGGGGACGGTCACTGCCCTGCTCCTGCTGGCCACACCAGGGCTGATCCAGGCCAGGATGCCATCGGCCTTCTGGGCCATGTTGGATCACGTTCAGCTACTGTTAACCAATCCAGGTCCTTTTCCACTGAGCAGTTTTCCTGCCACTGCTCCCAGCCTGTGGCACTGCCTGGGGTTGCTGTGACCCAGGGGCAGGACCCAGCACTTGGCCCTGTTGAACCTCATACAATTGGCCTTGACCCATCAATCCAGCCTGCCCAGAATGCCCTGCAGAGGCACCAGCAGATCAACACTCCCACCCAACTCGGTGTCAGCTACAAAGTGACCGAGAGTGTATTCATCCCCTCATCCAGATCAGTCATAAAGAACTGGTCCCAGCACTGAGCCCTTGGGAAACCCACTTGTGACTGGGTGCCAGCTGGGTGTAACTCCAGGCACCACCACTTTCTAGACTCAGCCAACTAGGCAATTTTTTACTCCAAGAGGAGTGCATCCATTCACACCACAAGCAGCCAGTTTTCCAGGAGACTGTGTCAAAGGCTTTACTGGAGTCCAGATAAAGAATATGCACAGCCTTTCCTGCATCCACCAAGGGGGTCACCTGGTCATAGAAGGAGATCAGGTCAGTCAAAGAGGACCTGCCTTTCCTAAACCCACACTGGCTTGGCCTGATACCCTGGTGGTCCTGTACATGCTGTGTGATCACTCTCAAGATCATCTGCTTCGCATACTGCGTATGCTTTACTAGATAAGCTGTTACCAAAAATGTTAAAGGAAATACTCTTTATTCATAAAACTTTTGCAGCTTTCTGAATTTGAGACCAAAACACCCCAGGAAGCATCCCAGCTCCTAAATTCAAAATGATTGCCTGGTTTGGAAGTGGGACTATGAAAAGACCACAATGCATCAGTGTCTTTCCTCTTGTGAATCTCAGTAATAGGTGTGACTTGGAACTTCAGCTTCCTTTCTTCTGCCTCCTATCTTATAAATTTAGTTGTCTATGGCTAAACAACTTGTAAATTTTACATTTTTCTGCACAGTTACCTTTATTGGATCTAAGTGTGTTTTAATAATGCAATTGTGAGCTCTTTCTCTGGTCCTTCATGTT
>VWYO01022391.1:121026-170459 GCA_013400275.1 Rhadina sibilatrix | reverse complement strand
TGTTTTTTGGTTCATAAATTCTTGGTCATAAAAAAAAAAAAAAAAAAAAAAAAAAAAAAAAAAAAAAAAAGGTGTTCTCCTCACCCATGGATTTCTCTGGCTTTCAGTAGACAGAATTCTCTTTCAGTAGACAGAATTCCTTCTTGGCTGACTGGTCTGTGACAAAGCTTTCTCCCACTAATTCATCTACAATATTTTTATTTCATGAATAAGATATAAACACTAGATATTGCTCAGGCTGTCCAGTCTCTGAAACTGTAAGTTTTCTGATGGACATTTAAGACCCTTCTTTCATTACAAGTATGTACTTACACATTGAAACAGGTGTCCAGCTATAGATATACATTCAAATCTCAGCCACTGGGTTGGAATCCTTCTTGATGATAAGAATGAACTGTCATACAAGTATCCAGTTGCAGAAAAAGTACAGATGAATGGGATTTCATCAAATCTGCTAGAAGAAACAGTGGGGTCTAAAATCTTTTCTTTACCAAGAGAACAACCTGTTTCAGCTCTCCTTGTTTCAGAGCACCCAAATAAAATATGGATATTTTCTGTGAAAGACATTGTACTCTGTAATACCAACCTCTAAATCCAGATCAAGGTATGCAGTTGTTTCTCGAATGGAAAACAGATCACATGATACCATCAAATGATGTTTCTTGAATGTTATACATAATCATATTTCGGGTTATATACATGCATATCTCATTGTTTTCTGTTTTATTATAGAGTATTCAGCAATGCATGTCCTCCCCTTGGGTGAGCCCTGCAATAGCCTCACAGCAGTACCAAAGTATGTCCAGCTGGCAACCCACTGCAATTGTACAGGAAACACTGACATTATCTGCTACAGGATCTTGTGGCTTTATGTACTTTATATGCAGTGTGTATACTGTTTGACACTACAAAATTAGCAACAAAATTAAGAAGAAAGCAGAAACTCAAATAATGAATGTCAATTGACTAGTAAGCATTTTTAGAATAGCTAAGTCTATTTTAGCCTGCACTTTATTGTAAAATCAATTTTTTAAAACCTGTCTGAATTGTAATGCCAGTTCTGGATTAAAGGCCTTTTGTTAACCACCATGATACCTAAATCTGTGAAGTTAGTTAATTGCTAAGAAATGGTGACTTTTTAACTACTTCTTTTTTCACTTCCTCTGCTGTTTCGACAAAAAGTAGATAAGCATTCACAGAATCATAAAATCACAGTATCATTTCAGTTGGAAGATTGAGTTCAACCTGACACCATTATGCTGAACACTAAACCAAGTACCCAAGTGCCAAATAAACTTTTCTTTTTTTTTTTTTTTAATGAGCAGAATCAGTCAACAAATTCAGCCTGTAATTAGCTGCAAGAAGCATTAAAACAACTTATAAAATCTCTCGATTTATAACTTCATATTAGATGCCTGATATTCTGTTCATACCTACACAGTAACAATTGTAGGGTTTGTCTGGGGGTTAAGCACTCCCATATTTCCACCAGAGCTGTGCCTCATTCCCACACAGTGTTACTGCTAGTCTTTGAAACAAAGTGTATGGAAGCTTAGCAGAGCTTTATTTCAAAAATGGACTCAGCGCTGTCACAATGCAGCAACGGGAACATGTCCCCCTTTTTAGAGACTGATATTCTATAAATGGGATGCATCTTCCCAAAAGAAGCTCTTAAACAATCATTTGGCAAAAGTATTTTAAAAATTTTGTTGTTCCCCATCATACCAAGATCATCATATCATCGTCTTTAAAAAGAGCTGCCACTGCTTAGGAAGGTACCAGCCTGTAAGAAAAAAAAAGGAGAATGTGCCCATCTTAACAATGGACAGTTTATCAGGGTTTAGAGCTACCTGCTGGTGCATTGTGTCAACCAAGACTAAGGTGAACTACATAGTGCAAATAGCAGGTTAAATTTTACAAAGAAGGTTTAGGGAAAGATTGATTTTTTTCAAGGAAATATTTTGAAGAATGGAATAGCTAGCTAGGCATTACAGCATCTTTGGAGGGAAAAATCTAGCTTAAAGGGGCTGACTTCAGTCTGAAGCCTGTTAAGATAAACTGTATTTAAACACCAAAACTGCAGAAACTTGGTTTCCTATGACCACTGTTGCCATCTGTTCTGACAGTTCTGCCAGAAAAAGGAAACTACATCTAAAGTCCACATGCCTAGATGATTTTGATGCGTGTCAGTGATTACTTGGTTTTTGGTGCTCAAGTAGAATTCCCAGCAAAAGATGTGAAACAAACTAACAAGGAGCATTTTGAGTTAGAACTCAAAATTAGTTAGCCCTGAAATACTGAGCCCTTACATCTCTGTTTGTCAGCAGTTCCCTGCAACATTCCAGTATGGTGAGGATTTCATATTTAAATAGCGCGGTAAGGTTTCCCCACAGAGATTAAGAGAGGGGAAAGCAAATAATCCAAATACCAGAGGCCATGGTAGTGGCTAGTCAGCAAGCCAGAGCAGCAGCTTAACCAGGTTTCTACTCCTGTTAATCAGTTTAGGTGCCAAAAGTAAAGCCCATGAGTCAACTTCCTCAATTACATGAAGACATTCTTTCAAAAGCAGGTGCCTGCATTTACATTTCCAGCAAAATAATTTCATATTAGTTTTTTGATTTAGAGTTACAGGCTTCAACTCAAAGGTAATGACTTTGTTTCTGACGCCACTTTGGCTCTTATAACAATAGTGAAGTATAATTTTTGTTTAGGTATCTAAAGAGGGTGACCCTTGGACATCAGGAATGTGCACTAAGAGAGTGGGCAACAGCTGGATTCTGAGCAGTTGTGAAAAGCCAGAGCAGAGCCTCATGAGGGTGTCATTGACAAGCAGCCTCCCAAGCACAGCCATGGCTAGGAGAAGGCCAGGCTTAGAAGAAACAGCCTGATGTTAACACAACCTTTATGCCCAATCAGGGCTTTACAGGGTGTGAAAATACCCCTACCCTACCAAGGTCCACCTTTTCCTCCATCATCTGTGTGGCAGCCTCCAATGCTGTCAGGAAGAAAATTATCTACCTCTGTATCTGGGAGGGCACCACAGCCACTCCAGTACCTGCAGCTGGGCTTTAGGAAGGCAGGAGCCAATGTACCTGAAGCCTTGGAGGCAGAAGTGACAGGCATGACAGGGCTGTAGATGTGAGGGATAGGTGCAGCTACAGACACATGGGGACTATGACAAGTCCTCAGTGCTGACAGGGACAGGCAGCAAGACAGGGACTGGCTGGGCTGCAGCTGGAACTGCAACAGCACCCTGGGAGTTCTGAACAAGACTATGGTTCTCCTTTCTCTTCTGGAACTTTCTTCCAGCCAGGATCATTAGACAGCAGGGTCCTTGCCTATGCTCATTGATAAGGTCTTGTGGTGGCAAGAGCTGCAGCAGCAATGGGTGAGGGGGACTGGGAGAAGTCAGAGACTCTCTTCCTCCAGCCACTGCTCTTGGTCAATTTGCTTTCATGGAGAAAAAAGTATTTTCTTTAGGCTAAAAGAACTGCAGCCCTGTGAAGGGGAAAGGCCTTTGCAGAACCACCACTGACACTGTAAATGATGTTTCAAGCATTCTGAACGCACTGTTTTGCAGCCAAAACAGGCACAAGTAAATCCTTATGACAGTGTTTGGGAGCAGCCAACATGTGTAAAATTGCAGCAGTTAACACTACTGTGCTATACAACCACAGGCTGCTAGAAGGGTGCATCAAAGCATTTGAGACCAAAGGGCTACCTCAAAATATGTATTCACTGTTAGGCCAGTATACAGTGTACAAGTCTTGAGTTGTGTGCAGCATCTTTGGTAAAGCCCCTGCTGAGAGGAGAACCTGACCAATACTGTCAAATTCTGCAGACACAAGAGGAATGACAATGCACAGTACAAAAGAAACCAGAAACACACAGGCAAAGTGCCATCTAAAGCATGGCTGGAGGTATGTGGGAATGACCAGACTTACTTCTCACCAAATACACTAAAACACATCTGCTCAAGTAGACAGGAGGTGTCATATCTTTTTTTTCATCCTCATCATAATATTCATAATCATCTGGCTCATAATGATTCCTTCTCTAATACCATTGCTTTTATAAGAGAGAATTCACCAAACTGAATTTGACCCCCTATAACTAGATAGGACTCCACAATATTTTTGGAATTGTATTTTAAGTCATAGCCACATGATTCCTTCAGTATTGAATATAAATCCCAAACCAGCAACAATGGTGGCAGTGATCCAAGGTGACATGCCTGTGGGTGATGAATCTACATATAAAGTTTCTATTATTGTATATATTAATTTTGTTCTTATTTTGAGAAGGAAGCAATTGTTTAACATTTTTATTTAGTCAGTATCCAGTAGTTTGTGCCCTTTCAGAGAAAGAAGATAAAAAGAAGGAAAGAAAAATGGAAAGAAGAAAGAAAAATTTAAAGAAGGGAAGGGAAGGGAAGGGAAGGGAAGGGAAGGGAAGGGAAGGGGAAAGATCACTTTCCTATGTTTTTTATTCAATTTTCAGCAATGTTTATATTTGATCTTCTTACTTGTGCCGTGATGAGACTCTAAAAGATGCTGAATCTCTTGAAGGTTGTGCCATCCTGCAGTTAGGTAAAAATGCCAGTAGAATGCATCACTGTTATTGAATCATCATTGAAGTGTTGTGCCATTAAGCAAACTGAAAAAGTAAAAACATATATTTCTAAAAAAAGGAAATGCTGCTGAAATAATTCATATTCAGGGTTTTCATCAAAGGAAAAAATCCATTAAAGTTCAAATATTTCTGTTTATATTTAAAAGTTTGACTTTTCACTTCAAGATAAGGTTTTGAGACTAGCTTAATAAGATTAGTCAAAAGTTATGTGAAATGGTTTTTTTCAGGTCCACTTAAACATTTGGTAATTTCTTGCTCGTGGTAATTATTTCCCTTTCTGATTTCTCAGTTTGGCCATCTAATAAAAAGCAAAACTTACACAATCTATTCAAGAGGTCTGAAATCTGTTCTCAGTTGTAGGCAAAGGTTTTGGCACTGGGGAACATGGCCTTCAGAGGTCGTTTGGTCAGAGTGCTGGCATTATTCTCTCATGGTTATTCACATTGCAACACTGATTTCTGTGTTGTCCAGTCAGCCCATGCCCATGGTCTCCCTTTGGAGAACAGAGCTGTGTGAGGATACAGGGGGCAGGATGACACTTACACAGACGTTTCATGATATCACTCTTAACAGCAGGCAGAACTAGGGAGACAGAACACATGGTGCTAGGGGTGAACCTCTTTCCCTTCCTGTAGGGTGAGTCCTACCAAAGACAAGAGGTGACTTGCCTGGCAGGTTGTGCATTTAGGTTAAGTGTTTTAACAACCTACATTTGATGGAGCTGACGAGTGAGCTTGGGATTTCCTAGACAGCTCCTAAGCCAGTAATAAATTAATAAGTCTTCCCCCATTTTCTTGGATTGTTAGAAAGCTGGATGAAAATGTGAAAGCAAATGTATCCTTCTGAGCTCTTCAAATGACTGTACCATCCATACCCTGTGACTAAGTCCCTCTCTCTGTCCATCTGAGATTGTCAGAGGGGGATCATTCTTTCTAAAGCAGAATGTGCTGTAAGGTCTCCTGGGATGGCAGAGGCTTCGTGCACACAATGTGCCTTTGCAGACAGAACTAAACCTTCCAACTCAATGATCTTATTACACATATCTGTGTTTGTTTTATAGAGGATTACAGATATATAGGGTATGCATAAACAAATTAGTTTTCCTTAGTAATGAGCACTGCTTCTGACAGTGCTTTTTTCTTTTGTTTTTAGATTCCAGGATGTGGCACACTATAATGCATGCTTCTGTGTTGTTGCTGAAAAAATATCCTGCTGCAAGCGGGTATTTTGTCTTCTTTCAAGGGGGGTTGTGTATGGCCCAGGCCTGTTTGATAGTTCTCTCGTAAATGAAATGATGAGAATCCTCTTATGACTAGGAAACATTCCAGAGCTGGAGTGTAGGGTTACACAATGGTACAGTGTCTTGCCCCTGATTTATAATTTGAGAAGCAGATTGTGTTCAGACAGAATGTGAGTTGAACAATGAGGTTTCTAGTCCTGATCTCATTAACAGAGATTTATACCAAGAGGCTATTGTATCTTGTTCTTTTGCTTTGCCATGCCAGCAAACATTCATAAGGTTATTTAAAAAAGAAAGCTTCTGTCACACACTTAGGTCAGAAAGTTCTCAGGAAAATAGCTAGTCACATACAGAGTGGTCTAAATCTGCACTTAGATAAGGCTTATGTTTCTGGCCTTAATAAGTCTCAGAATGATTATTTGATGAAACATCATACTCAAGCTATTACATGTAAAGATTTCTGGAGACATGGCTTAAAATGCCTTTCACATATTTATGTTTGTTCATGGTTGAGTCACTCAAAAATAGTATAATATTTGCAGATCATCCATAATCACCAAAAGAATGTTCTTCCAGTGCAGAAGAACCAGCAGAAGCAACAATAACATCTTGAGAGGTACTTTCCCTACTGTTGCCCCAGAATCTCTGTGCTCAGAACCTGCTCTTTGTTGACAGCTGAGCAGTCATTGTGCATCCAGAAGAATACAGGACATTAATTAATATTTCAGTGATACTGCCAGGCAATTCGGCTTGATTACCAGTAGAAAGAAAATGGAGGTTCTTCTTTTCCATACTCACTGTGCTAGATAAATAGACTGGCCTGTCTGTATGTGTTCCCAACACAGCTCTGAAGCCTGCAGACCAGTTCTGCTCAGAGAACCTCAGCAGGAGGCTGTCTCAGAGTGTCGCAGCAAGACATGAAGTCATGCAGAGCACAGCAAAATCCAGCATGGCTCTTAGGAGATTAAAGGGCACTGTATCTGAAATACAGGAGGCATCTGGCTTCAAAGTGCCACACAGCTGTCATCACCACTTTCTTATACTCATGTGAAACATGGACAGCTTATTGTTATCACAGCATGTGACTTCCCAATTTCACCTGCACTGACTACTGTGCTGTTGCTGGTATAAATAAACACACAGCACTATTAGCCTGTTATTCAAGGTTCTGTCAAATATCAAATATTGTAGTAATACTCTCTTGAGCTGTGTTCTCCCAGACAGCTGATGCAAATGTCAGATAAGAGGCCCCTCAACCCCAAATTTGAAGGCCAGTTTCCACATATTAAGCCCCCAAGAGTAGGTGAGGAGGTCAGGCAAACCTTCAGATGGTAGCCAGCTCCACATCACAGAAAACTGCTGCTAAATAGCATCTCCTGTTGCAAAGAACATGGATTGGCCAGACTGCATGTAGAGAAACGCTCTGCAGTACAGGGGCACGGAGGACAAGTGGACAGATTGTACAACAATCTGTTGGACAGATTGACAGCACACCTTTGGTGTGTTCAGTTGGTACTGTAACAATAGGATCCAGTGAAGGCACAACAGCTGAGTCTTTGCACGTGAATGAACAGCAACAGTCATCCTTAAATCCTATGGTGGAACTGGAGCTAGACCTTCCGCTTGGTCTCCTCTGCCTGAACTCCCAGTAGAATTTAAAGGAAATTATACAACATCCTCTCATCAACTCCTGGCCTCAGTGTTACAGAAGAGCTGCACATAATTTTTTACCTTAATTTTTCCAACACATTTTGAAATGGATTCAGGTTATCTTAGCTTCCTATCATGTACCTTTGCTCTCTGGTAAGCCTGGGGAAATAGGAACATGTTGCTCACTTTTTCTGTGCCCTTCAATGTTTTGCAAGTTTTTCCACAGGAGTTCAGATTGTATTGCAATAGCAGCTTGTCTATCTCGCTAATGACTTGTCACTGAATGCCAGACAGGCCAAATATGGAATAATTAGGATAGGAATGAATGAATGACATTTTCTAGGCAATATGTGAATGATGAGCTTTAACTAACTTCGGCAGTCTTCTGCTTAATCCATACCTTTTTTCCTTTGGCTGAATGTTTGGTGTTAAGTGACAGAAAAAGGTGAACTTTTCATTCTTTTTTTCCTCCAAATGTTCTAACTATTCTTTATCTCCCACAAAAGCCACACTTCCCATAAATCTTATTTTCTATCAAGAAAGTTCTCCTTTACAAGTTTCCTATCCAAGTGCAATTGATTTCAAGCATTTATGTTTCCTTTATTATGAAGAGCTGGAGAGACAATCGCAACAGTTTGTTTTATCCTAGTTCTTAAAGCCCTGTCAGAGGGCAGTGATCTGAGAAGGCAGTGCTTAAAGCAGTGAACCCTATGTTAAATCTTCACAACAACAACAAAGAAAAATTTTTCAATTGCCTTCTGTGTTTACCTTCTTGTTCTCATCACCATTCACACCCAGTGCAGTGCTTACAGCAGGATCACCCAGCCTCTCCTCTGAAAACTGCCCTTTCCATGTTTCTGAGGACCAGAGTAAGAAAAGTAAGGCTGAGGTCAAGCAGGAGAACTCTATTAAAAAGCTTCTGTCCTCAGCTTTGGAAACAAGTTCCACAATGTGTCTTCTCAAATCATATTTTTGTATTCACACAGTCAATACAAAAAGAGCCACGCTATTAGATCCCCACACTTCAACTTTGAGAAAAGGTAAACTTGACAGAAAGAGTCCTACTGGTAATAGCAAACAATTATGGCAAACTCACTGTCTGAGGATTAGACCCCTGCATAATAGGCTACCAGGGCCAGCTCCTCCACCCCTTACCTTGCTCTGAAATGTGTGTTCCCCATTAGCTGCATTTGTTACATGTACTCTGTGGGTACGTCCTTTTTCAGAGCTCTCAGGAACAAGTAGATTTGGAGTCTCAAATGCCTTGGACCAATGACTGATGCCAAGGTCATCTGCTAACTCAAGGTGGGAGCATTTCTGTTCATGGGTGAGTACCAAACTTTGGGTATGAATTAGGTACTGGGCCTGTGTCCTGACCTTATGTATCCTCTTAAGATACATGCATGTCATTCTGAATCTTCCAGAGGCTAATACCTTTGGAAAACTAAATCATTAGTCCTGGCTTCTAGTCACTCTAAGATAGATAAATAGTTAGACCAATAGTCATAGCAGTTGAGCTGCCTCACTATCTCAATGAATTAGGAATGAGAAGAGGAATTCAAAAGACTTCTCCAACCTTGTTGAGGTTACATTCTACTCTCATAAATGAACATCTGTGTCCTGCCTCTGTCTCCTGCTTTTGCAATGGTACAACCACATGGTCCTATCTCAGTGCCATTGAACCCCTATTACGTCCCTTGCTCACGAGCTCTGATAGCTCATGTTAAAATCACAGAGTCATTTAGGTTAAAAAAACCCCTTAAGATTACTGAGTCAAACCATTGAGCCACTTCAGGTGTCACCGACCCGATCTGTCCATCCTCCCCTTCTCTGTAGGTTTCCATCCCCAGGCTCAGCTATACTTCACAGCCCCAAAACATGTTAATGACCACCCAGGGCTGGGACCTGAGACATCTCAGGGCTCTGACTCACTAGCCTTGTCATGGACAGCACTGGAAGTAAGACAAGTGTTTTCCAGGCTATTCTCAAGGGCTGTTACATTGGGGACATTCAAATAAGAAGTAATTGGTTAGAAAACACATACTTGCAAAAGAGAGACCCCCAGTATGATCTCAGTACCCATCCACCTTCTCCTGTTTTTAGGGATCTGGTAGATGTTTTATGCTCTTCTGGCCATGAGTTCATGATGGGAAAAGAGAGGAAGTAGCTATATAACAATAAACACTACACAGGGACCATTTCCAACAAGGAAACTGCTCCTGGCACTGCATGTCAGACAGTGGCTACACAGATACATAAATGTTGGCTACACAGATTAATATCTCCAGGATTTATGATTGCAGCTAAAATACTAAAATAGTCCTGTTTTCTTCTCAGTTTAGGCCTAATTTTAAATATTTTTCTTTGTTTGTGCCATTAAATCTACTACCATATCAATACCTTCTGGATCCAAGCTTTGGCAGGCTGCAAAGGAGAAGAGGAAAGGGAAAGGAGTTTCATACTTAGCCAGCTATGGCATTACCATTCCCAGGAGACCCTGCAGCAAGGTACAAAGCTTGCCAAAAGTCATTTGGATACACATGGTAATTCGAACAGCAAGATCTACTGAACTGTCTCCAGCACAGCTGTGGTCTAAGTGTATTACTTTATTGACCATAAAGGTTGACCAATGCAACTGTCCTTAGTGCCTATGAGTTGGAGAGAGCATATTGCCCCTAGTTGTTTTACTTTTTATCAGCACTTGCAGCAGACTCAGTCTCGTCTCTTCTTTCACCTCAGAAAGCTGTGGGGTACATGTCATTTGAGAGATTCTGTACAAATATCATAGAATCAAGGAATCATGGAATAGTTTGGATTGGAAGGAGCCTTAAAGACCACCTAGCTCCAAACTCTCTGCTATGGGCAGGAAACCTTCCACTAGACCAGGTTACTCAGAGCCCCATCTCAAGGGCATTTTACACTTCCAGGGATGGGGAGTGTACCCATACCATAACCGCTCTGGACAACTTGTGTAGGTGCCTCACCAGCATCACAGTAGAGAATATTTTTCCTAATCTTTAATTGAAACATTGCACTCCTTCAGCTTAAGGCCATCTCTTTTTTTCTTATAGCTGCCTATGGCTGAATAGCCTTGTGAAAAGTTCCTCTCCAGACAGCTTGTAAGTCTCCATAGTTTTGCATTATGGCAACCCAAATTATGAGATCATCATCAGGACAAGCTTTGCCTGAATATCATACAGAAAACTGTGCTGAAATTGTTTTGAGATTGTCTCACTTCCATTCCTCATTCAATATAAAAAAATGTTGGGACAAGTTCTAAGTTGTTCTGAATCAGCCATTAATGGAGGAACAGAGACCCCACACAAAAGAAAAATGTACTTTCAACCCAACACCAGCACAGCATGAAGAAAGTCAGTACTATCTTCCTGCAAAACACCTAATGGCTCTATTTTCTGAGATCCTCTCATTTGGGCTCAGTTTTTCCAAGAGAAGTAAATACTAAAATTCTTTAATCTATCTTTTCAAGTGGCCTTTGTTGGCTAGTAGGATTTGCACAAACAGACAGCTCCACCAAAATGTATTTCAAGTTTCCTATCAGTCATAGTTAACTGAAACTATATTCAAGACAAAATCTCTTGATTTAAAATTTCGATGAAGGAGATAATTATCAGACACTCTAGCCAATTTTTGTAAGTATGACTATGTTCTAAAACTGTCATACAAAATAGATGAGATGCCATTTGGGGAGTCAGATGTCCCTACTAATTCAGCCTGCTGATAGCTCAGAATCTGGGGATGTGTACCACACACATGGAGGTAATGGAGGGGAGCATTATAAAAGATACTTTTCAATATTCTTATGTTATTATATCAAAATATGTAATAATAGTGTCTATATACTAATTGTATATAGTGTATATATATTCACACTAAATAATACAGTGTATACATACTAAATGCATATATCTATTATTGTATGTTGCTAAAAATATCATTGCACATTTATATGGGGTGTTCTGCAACATGGGAAGCCCGGGAAAAGTTTGAGTTTTGTAGCTATCTGCATAGAGTTAGGAGTACAGAAAACATAGGAGACTACCTTCCTTTTGAATGTAGAAGCAAGATGATTCTGAAAATTGGCACTATTCTCTGCTAAATACTTTAATTTGGATTTTGTGCTATTGATAAAAATCCAAATTCAAAACAAATATGTTGCAATTAAATCCTTATCAGAAGTTCTTATTTTATTCTGTTTTTTTTTCTTTATTTTGAAAGGAGAGAAGGTGAAATAAAATACTCAATATACTGAGATGAATAATTGTTTGTACAACATTATAATAGCCCAAGTTAGGGACAGGGTTCAAAGTTCCTACTAATTTTAATGGAAATTATGTGTCCACATTTTTTGGAAAGATTTTAAAATCTCAGGTATGGTTTATTAACCAAGCACAAAAACATTTGAATATCACTCAGAAAGAGCAATAAATGGACAGAACACATTGCAGCAAATTGAGGTGAATCCAATAATCCAATGGCAATGCTTAGTTCAGTTCCTGAATACCAAAGTGTAAATCCTTTATAGAAAATTTGCAGAAAACACTTTAAAAGACAATATAACTCTCAAAATCATACAGATTTTCTCAGACAAAATTCTTGTTTGGTGATACATAGCTGTCAGCCACATTACCCTACTCCTGCAAGCTGACAACAAACACACAGCTTTGTAGCAGCCCTGAGCAGTCCTATCAATTTAGCTTGTCCCTGCATACAACATCTGGCCCATAATTAATACAGCATTTTAAAATCCTTCTGGCACTATAAAATGCAAGATATATTAAGCCAAATGAGTCTAAAAGTTACTGGGGTTTTGTTTCTTCTGGAGAAGAAAAAATCCGAAGGTTTAGAGAAGACGGAGTTACTAATATATTTTTAAAAGTAGTAAGAGTACTAAATTTGACATCTCTGCCAATTCCTCTGATCTCTTTTGTCCTTAATAAGACAGTGCTCACACATGAGCCTGTGGGGTATCAGATGGCCCTTTTGTGCTTATTCGTTTCTTATAAAGAACGCGACTCCTGTGGCCGCTCGTGTTTCCTTTGGCAGCTGAGAAGCTGGAGATTTACCACGCTGTAAATCTGCAGCTGTAGCAGAGCCCAGGTCCCACCAGGTCCGTGGCCACTGTGTTTGCTGTGTGCTGAGGAGGGCCCCCAAGCTGTCCCCCTTCCCCGGGCCACCACATGTCACCTACACCCCACTGAGGTCTGTGCTCCTGCCCCTCACTGCCTGAGCACCCATCACGGGGATGGCACGTGAGCAAAAGCTATGCCTTGATAGACTACTTCTGCTGTGTATGGATTTATTCATAAAGGGTGAAGAAAATGTAACAAATACTTGTATGGCACTGTTGTATATCTCCTGTAAATGCAAAGAAATTATGTATGAGAATATTGCCAAGTGCTTCCTTTATGACAACTGAAGAGAAACAGGCAATTTTAAGGTACGATGCTCCTGTTCCTATATATCTGAAATAGGTAAAATGAATCAATCCCTAAAAATACTTATTTTCAAATGAGTTGAAATAGAGGTGACACGTGTCTCAGCCATAAGCACTGTGTAGAAGTTAGGTGACACGTATGCCATTGGAGGCAGACTCAGAAGAGGTCTACTGACTTCTTCACTTTCTCTCTTGGAATATTGTGCTGGTTTTTTTTAAAAAAAAAAACTAGATCTCAAGCTGAGATGACCAAAGCTGGCTGTGAAAAGACATATAACATGCAAGCATGATGATCACCAATGCATATGCACCTGTGACATATCTTGTGCCAAACTGAACTTCTTCCTGCAGACAAAACTTTGTTCACTTGCAGCCAATTCTCCTTCATCCAAGTAACATAAGTGTTGGAATTCCAAAAGTAAATAAAAAATTGTGTTGCCAAATCTAAAATGAGAAAATTTGAGATATCTGCATCCTAATTCCTGATGTGTCCAATGCAACTGGCACCCTGGGTGTTCAGAAGCTAAACTGGCTCTGTATGGATCAGTGTGGCTGTATTTGTCAGTAAATAAAATGGATCAGAGCCAATTCTCTGGCCCCAAAAGCAAGTGACACACTACAGCTTGCAACCACACAGCTAAACTCTCACCTAGAGCAGATGGCTTTATTAATGTTGCATGGGGTGGAGTCCCAGGACTGTACCAGCAGTTGAAGTGTACAGACCATCAGTAGGTCAGTGCCTAAACACATTCCCTCTAATCCCACGTTTCCAGTGTAGCTATAGTGGCAGTTTAATAAAATACATAGGCTCAGACATTCTGCCCTGTGAATGTGAATTACAATTTCCATCAGTCAGCCAGATCATATGTCTGTGTGCCTGGGACATGGTTTAACCTCCACAAAGATAATCGGGCCATCAGTAAGGGAGAATTGGCTGTATTTTCAATATTGTATCATGCTGTAAGCATATCAAGGGAAATCAATATATTGCAGTAGCATGTTCAATATTTACTGTTAGTGATGTTTAATATTACACCTTCCTAGTCTCTAGACTCAAGCTTTCAGGGCAGAGTTTTCAATATTACCTAAATAATTTTTCCAATCCAACCTAACCAGCTCCACTACAAAAGTTTGAATTACTCTAGATGGAAGATTCAACACAAAGGAAAAATGCTATTTCAAATTTAATAAACACAAAGTACGTCTATACTGTCTTGTGAGTGTCTGCTGAATTTTTGTGCCTGTTATCTCCTAATTGTTCACGCTACTTGAATGTTAGTTCACCCCCAAGCTTAGTTCTGGAGAAAGGTTGGTTGTTTATGGGCTGGGAATAACTAGGCAGAGAGTAGGAGATAGTGTGTGCCAGTGTCCCACCCCCACACTGCATGAAGATACAGTGTGAGTGTGACTCATGTCGGGTTTGGCTTCTCCCAGACTAACCAGTATTTCAGATGGCCTCATGTCCTAAGCCACCCTTGGTGTTACACAACAAAAAGACATATCTGGCAGCCTGCAAAGCAGCCTCCCAACAGCAGCCCAGGGCAACATCTTAAAAGGACCACAGTATAATCAATGTCTCTATTGTTGGGAAGATTTCTTAGCAGCATTTTATTATACTGAGTGTCATAGTACAATCTAGTTTTATACAAAGAGGAGTAGTACTTCATAGATCTATCTGTATGTTCTTGTATATGCACTTTGAACTTTGTCTCCCAGCTCTGTGTGTGTGTACATGCGTGCAGGAGGGATAACCAACCCCTGGGTGAAGGCAGGCACAGCTGCCTAGGCTATACCAACATACATGTGATCACTGTAAGCCCAGCTTTCAACAGAATCCTTTGTGATTCCTGATTGCTGTGGCCGTGATCTTGAGAAGCAGGTCTCTGCTTTGCTTCTCCAGATATGAATATCCCTGAAAGTCTCCAGGAGGGGCCTTCTTCCTAGGCTGTGACATGTACCTCTACAGACTCACTGGAACAGGCTCCCCAGAAAAGTGTTCACAACACCAAGCCTGACAGAGTTCAAGAAGCATTTGGACAGTCATATGGAATGATTCCTGGGAATGGTCCTATGCAGGAAAAGGAGTTGGTCGGATGGATGCATTATCACTGGTGCTCCAGTCACTTGTTTATTTATAAGTTTTCACAGCAAACAGTATTTTTTTTCTTTAGGGAATATCTATACTGCCAAACCAAAGGGGACTAGGTAAGGAGCTCAGGCATTCACACTTACTGTCACACTGCTTAATTCTTACTGCTCTCCTTGACTCTGTTTTGGAGCCCTTCAGCTGCCACTGAGAGAAGCCAGTTTAGAGGGAGCTGATCCTGTGGAGTGTGGACAAAAGCCAGTCAGTGCTATTCAGCTTCAAGGCTTGAATCAACTCAGCAGTATAAACACAGCCAAACAGTCTGTATGTTCAATGAGATGAAAAGGAGCAAACAATTCTGATTCCATTTAATGCCAATTTACGGCTCTTAGCATTGCCTTTCCCACAAATCAAGCAATTGTATTGTCTAGCAGAGGGCTTTTGTCCAATGACAGGATAAGAGTCTGAGAAATCTGTCTGTTCTGATAATGTTGCAGAGAGTGTTCACATTTACTATCAAGGCTTCACTAGGACATAGTCAACATGTTGATTTTGCTAAAATAAATGTCTGGAATAAAGGAAGACACTAAAAATAAACATGATCCTAGGAAGGGCATTCACTTTATTTTTGCCCAGAGAGGAAGAGGTGCAGCTTGCCAGCCTTTTAAGTTAGTTGCTTACCAAATAATGAACAGGAATAAGCTAATTCTGACTGTGTTTTCAATTACCTTAGGGAACTTGATGCCAAAGAGTTTGAAGTTTTTCTGTTAACATCTAAATACTTCTATTCAGGGGCCACCTTATATATATATATGAGATGACCTTCAGTGCTTCCAATGTAATCAAATTTCTTTTACAGATTCATAGAATAGTTTGGATTGCAAATGACCTTTAAAAGTCATTGTGCTGGTTTTGGCCAAGATAGAGTTAGTTTTTCATAGTGGCTTGAATGGGGCTGTGCTTTGAATTTATGCTGAAAAGTCTGTTGATAATATGGAGATGTTTTCATTATAGCTGAGAAGGGCTTATGCCTTCAAGGCCTTTTCTGCTCCTCACCCCATTCCCCCAAAGAGGATGTTCGGGGCGCACAAGGGGTTTAGAGGGGGACACAGTCAGAACAGCTGACTCCAACTGCCCCAAGGGATATTACAGACCAAATGTCATCATGCTCAGTATTTAAAGTGGAAAGAAGAAGGAAGGGATGGAATGTCAGAGCGATGTTGTTTGTCTTCCCAAGTAACTGTTACACACAATGGAGCACTGCTTTTTTGGAGGTGACTAAACACCTGCCTGCCCATGGTAAACAGTGAATTAATAGCTTGTTTTGCTTTGCCTGTATGTGTGATTTTTGCTTTTCATATTAAACTGCCTTTGTCTTAACCCATGAGTTTTGTCATTTGCATTCTTCTGATTCTCTCCCCCATCCCACCAGGATGGGATGAGCAAGTGGCTGTGTGGTTCTCTGATTGGCTTTGTGACCATCTTCTGGACCCACTGCAACAGGTCCACACCTTTGCTGTGCTGAAGACCACTAAGCTGGACGCAGCACTGCAGGGGGAGTTTCACAAGAGCAGAGCAGAGGGGCAGAATCACCTCCCTCACCCTGCTGGCCACACTGCTTTAGATGCAGCCCAGGACATGAGTGGCTTTCTTGGCTGCAAATGTACGTTGCTGGGTCATTGCATGTGGCCTCGTTGATCTTTGTGAGCCCACTTCTTGAGCTTGTTAGAGTCCCTCTGGACAGAGTCCCACCCTTTAGGCATGTCAACAATGCCACTCAGTTTGGTATCATCTACAAACTTGCTGGGGGTGTACTTGATCCCACTGTCTATGTTACTGTCCCTCAGCAGGACAAGAGCCTGTGTGATGCCTCCTGTAGCTGGAGGAGACCGCTGCTGAAGACTTCACCAACAGGCTTCCCTTGATGAGGCAGGCTGTAGGAGAGACCAGCCACCAGGTTCCCTCTGTTGTCTCAGTATCTTGATTCTTACTCATAAGTTTTCAATCTGTTCATGGGTGTTCTTCAGAGACATCTCTTCCTGCCCTATCACACACACCCCTCTTGGTGTAGAGGGCAACCCCTTTGATCCTCCTTCCTTGCCTGTCTGTCCTAGACAGCCTGCAGCCATCAACAGCCACACTAGAGTCATGGGATTTTACCCACCAAGTTTCAGTAATGGCAACAGTAAGGGCAGCTTAGAGCCAGATGATTTGATAGAAACACAGTTATCAGGATATTTGATATCAGAGATCTAATTGTCTGATGACAAATAAAAAGATGTATCAGTATGAAAATTTTCTTCCTGAGATCCCTTGTTTATTCCTTGAACAGTCTGCTATTCTCTTAATAATTCTCAATGTGTTCTACATCTAACTTCTAAAAAGTATGTTCTGTAAAATTTTGTATTAAGATTGTAAACCTAAGTATCCACAAGAAGTGATAATTTTGCATTTCAAGATATTCATGTAAGAAGTTCTCTTACAAGCCTTTTGGAAAAATCATTGCATTTCTTTGTGCTTATGAAGTAAGGAAATGATTACAAGGTATCTAGAAAATTAAGTAGCACTTTCTGAAATGTATGGAGTTTTCTAAATAGAATTGTGAAGTGTCAGAATGTGTGCAATTCTGAGAGCGTTTAATAGATCAAGCTCTAAAGGAAGTTATGGGTTTATTAAGAGCATGTTAACCTTTCCCTACTTGCTGTGTCTTGGATACAGCTTGAAAACCTTTTACACCTCTCGTCCAGATTACAAACTCTTTTATTGTATGCACATGTCTGGCACAATTAGTCTATATTTTGGCAAGGACTTCTTGGTCTATTGTTATATAAATAATTTCTTTAAATGTTAGTTCTCTAAATGTTCTCTAAATGTCCCTTATGCATTTTTTTCCTAAGAGGGTCTTAATACCCAAACATTTACCACTCTAGTCTAAATATTCCTCAGCTGAACTACAACAAGAATAGGAAGAGAATTTCAGCTTTAGAGAAAATGGCAATGATCCCATTGTTCCTTCTGTGAGCCAGATTGTGCACTGTAAATCATGCATCCTTCAGAAGAAAAGCCTCACATCCTTCTGCCAGGACTTCTGTTTATAAAGTTTGTAGTTGAAAACTTTAGAAAATCACTTCTTAGCTTGAGCTCTAGTGAGGGGAATTTTAATTTAGACATTGAAATACAGAAAGTATTAAAATCAAAAGCAAAATGTTGCCATTTCTCTTTCAAACTAATTGCAAAGGAATAAAAGCAGATTGTTTATTCTTCATGTCAATTGAACAGAAAGTACAATTCAGTGTCTTTTGCAGGGATGGAATGGATTGGTTTCCATCAATTTCATAGTTTGTGGCTCAGTTTGGCTTTTTGCTATTCCAAGTAAAAGGTATATATTCTTGGAAACATTTTAAGAAAGAATTTACATGTTATTCAAATGAAACAGTGCAGAATAAACCACAAGTGAGACTCTTCACTGGCTCATATCTTAGAGTGAATTTGTCATTTCCTCATTGGGACAGTATTGTTTTAGTAACTGAGATGTACACACTCACTTGGAGAGCTAAGAGGATGCTCTTCTCGTTCATACTGATCCTTTCAGAATGGAGTCAAAGGGAAGCCAAGAGTGATGCTGCTGCCATAACTACACAGCATGATTTGTAAGACTCAAGGACTGAAAGCAGATGCAAACACCTTGTGGGGAAGACAGTATAAGGACAGATTCTAGAAGATTCTTCTGTGCTTGCAAGAATACTATCCTGCTCTAGTTGCTGTGGATCGGTGGCAGCCTTTTTGTTCAATTTGCAGGTGCAAATTTATTCTCACCAGATAAATTACATAAGCAAACTAGTGTACATACCCTTTTATCTTTTGGCATCTGTAGACAAAGTGATGAGCCTTCTGATTTGGTTTTCTACCGGAGGATATGCACAAGATTTAGGCCACACACTTCATGCCCATAAACAAGAACTCCACCTTTCCTTTCAGTCTTGAACCTGCATCTGGGGAGAGGAATTGCTTCCTTCAATGCGGATTCTGAAGCCTAATGCTGTCAGAAGATTACTATTTAACACTATAAAGCAACCACACAGAAGCTTAGAATAGAAAGTAGGGAAGAAAAACACCAGCTGACCCAGGAGGTGGAGTTTGAAAAGATAACATTGTAATCACATTCACTGATATGTTATTTTACTCTGTTGTGTAACTGTTAGCTCTGGAGAAGCAGGCTTGCATTAGATAATCTCAGTTTATATTAATCAAAACCAAAACTATGAATTCTGAATAAAAGCCCTCCTACTTTCCTGTCACCAAAAAACCACTACTTTGTAGAATAATAAGGACCTGGGTCTTCCCTGTTCTGTGAATTCAAGACGGCTCTATTGTGCAGATAGATCGGGATTCCTAAACTCCATATTGTTGTTCTCAGAGCCTAAAATTTCTAACTTTAATGAGAACTTCAGCCTGGCACTGAGGGAGAAGCCTGGACACTTGGTGACCTCTGTCATAAGCTGTGGAACCCAAGTTTTAAATTTTCAGCTCTGCCCTGGGGGACTGCATTGGGTTTTTCTGTCTCTTGGAAACCCTGTAGTCTTTTGCAACACTGAAGAAATGTCCCAGAGTCACCAACAGATTTGAATTAACCACAGAGTTCCTGGAACTTTACCAGAAAGTTTACCTATTTCCTGTTTCTCCTGTAGAAAATGTAGAAATGTCAAGTTTTCCTTCAAACTAAGTGACATTTGTGTTTTAACAACACCCCTTTTCCTAAATCGAGCCTATGTTTGACTTCAGGCTGTGCTGCCTTAGTACTCTCAAAATAGATATCCCTGAAAGGCTACCCTCACTCTTCAATTAGTCCTGATTGCTACAGCCTGTCTCTTAGGTTAAGTAGAATAACAAGAACCTTTTGCTTCAGACATTTACATGGGTGCATTCTGTTCCCCTGTACTTATTACGCTTAGGTCCCTAGACGTGTTTGTTTGTCCTAGAGCTGAATTTGTAGAGGTGAACTAGGACAGTCATAGCACCTGATGCTTAGCAAGGAACCCATTATCATCAGGTCTCTGGAAGAATCTTTATCTCATATTGATCAAAATTCAGTCAAATTGCACGAAACATCTCTGCCTTTTTCAGGTTGGTACTGGCATCAGCTTGAGAAAAAAATGTCTTGGCTGATAGTCTATTGGCAGCTGTGGAGATCATAATAGTGGAGGGAAACAGCAAGATACTTGGCTGAAAAATTTAAAAGGGAGAAAATTTTCCCCAAAAAAATCTTTTCTTGGTATTTTCTTTATTTTTATGGACAAGTCTACAACCATCTTAAACTTGAATATCTGTCCTAGTCCTATCAGGATTCAAAGTGTAGACTTCCCTCTTTGATGTGACTTCCCAAGCTCAATTCAGTAATCATTCCCTGAAGTGTCCCAGTAAAGAGAATCATGCATAAAACAAGAGAGACAGTGGCTGTGTCACCCTTCTCCTTTCATCTTTGTGGATTTCACCATAGGGGAAATGTGCATTCATTTTATATGTGCATTCTTTTATAACCTCCAAATCAGAGGGCAGTATAGGACAGGTCTCCATCAGTCTCACTGCTGAAAGTGTCTGTTTGGGTAGAAGTGCCATACTTGTTGTGCTGAAGAGCATAAAAAATGACCCCAGAACTAGCAGCCAGAGTTTTTAATTGAAATCAGGGACACTTCAGTTCAAGGGCATTGCCTCAGTTCTCATCATTCATATGGAAGTTGTCCTTTTGTCAGATACTGTTTCCTGTTGGATAGTTTAGGCATCTTTCTGCTTGGAGTGGGACTTTCCAAAGTGGCAGCTCAGACATGTAACTGAGAATCTGGATCTTGGTCACCTCAACCCAACATTACCTTCTCTGCCCTTTGTGGTCTACTGTTAAATCACTTGCTTAGATTGCAGTAGAAGCTTGTGGTCACATTGGGAACTGACTTCAGTTCTACAGAGCCCAGAAGAAGGAAATTCACAGTGGAGTCCACTTTTTCCTCCCCTGTCTACGAAGACATAGATTTCCCTATGTGATTGAAAACAATAGCAAGAAAAAAATCTGCATAAGAATTTAGACCAGTTTAATGGTTTAAAATAAGTTCACATACAAATAAGGCATTTTATAAAGGTCAAAGAACAAATACCGTAGTTCAGCAAAAGCCTTATAAATTTAGTAAACAAATCCAAAACCAGATCAGTTTCTCCACCCTTCCAGACTGGATCAGGGTTTAGATTGCCTGTCTCTCAGACGGCCTAGGTTAAGATCCATGATTATGCAATGAAGGATGCTTGTCAGACTGAATGAAAGATGACATTTGAGTACCTTATTTTATAACACTTCATAAGCTTTATTTAAACAGTATAAACAACAGACAAAGGAAAAATTCATTTTGCAATAAAAGCTATTTTTACAAAACCAAAAGTCACATGACCTCTTACCCAGCTTTTAAGAGAGCAACAGAACTTCCTTTGCCTGTCAGCCCTGAAAAAAGGCTGAATTTAATGTCAAAAACAGAGGTCTTGATAGGCAACAGTGCTAAATTCTAAATCTTACATATTAATAGCTTCCCTCCTTGCCTTAACCTCAGTCTCTGGATGAGAAAAACCCCCATAGAGTAAGGCTTAACCCTTCATAGCCCCTGACTTTTACAGCTGCTGTGGACACCCTGATTTTTCACTAAGCAAAAATTTCAAAGTGAAATGTATTGATGGGTAGCTCACATACCTGACACATGTTCATATACACATAGGAGGGAAATCAAGGTCTCTGTGGGTCCTAAATATCCTAACTTCAAACTATTTATGTCAAACTACATTTAGATTTGTCATGATGTATTCCTCTCAACGTAAAATCAATATTGCAGGCAAACTTTTGTTTGTTCATTGCTAATTTTAACACATGCACCTCCAAAGTCACCTCAACAATATTATTGGTAAATATATCCTGATGGATAACCACACACAGTTTCTTTCTGAAATGGAGCTTTCCTTTTTCCTCCCTGAAACCTTTAATAAACTCCTCAAATGCAGTATTGCACCCTGTAAAACTGACTGAATTTTGTATTTGATATCCCAAAAATGGAAACCCTGTAAAGTCCCATTCAGTAAGAAGAAGAGCAAAGAAATACTAAGGTGAATAATTAACAGAATAAGCACTCAAGGAGGATACATTAGTGACTGCTTAGAACTCATCTGTACTTCAGCAGTCTGATATAAAATATGCAAAAAAAAAAGATGTTTAAATATAGGATTAATAATGTGTCCCCTTTCAGAGAAAAAAAAAAAAAAAAAAAGTGGTGAAAAGATAGTGGTGATATTTCTTCCCTCTCTTTGTAAGGAAAATCAACAACTCCCTGGCTTTGGTACACAAAGTGAAGGTCATGTGAGTGAGACATGAAAGCCATGACACAGAGAGCAGCAGAGGATGCAAAGAACCCTGAGGGCCAGTGTGGGTAAAAGGGACAAAGTAACCCAAGGCTGGGTGCAATGTGAAGGAGTTGGCAGCAAGGGAGGGAGGGAGAAAGATGGGATCCTGTAGATAACTGTCATTTGCTCACTGTGGGGAGGGGCTAAACTGGGATCTACAAAACACTGGTGGGAAGGTAATATCTTAGATACTTCATTGAGAGTACAGATGGAGAATAAGGTATACAGAGCTAAGAGGGATGGTAAGTAATTATACAACAGAATTGTATACAACAGAAATGGTAAGTAATTTTACAATTAGAGACAGCTGAGCTTTCAATTTTGTTGTTCAGTTGTGGAGCTTAGGAATTTTTGAGCTCACGGTATGGAGATTTATTATCTCATCAACTGAATAAATCTGTTCACTCTGAGGACAGTACTGACTTGGAACTCAGTTCAGGTGCCTCCACACAGCTGCCTAGTTCCATCTGGGACAAAGTAGGGTATGGCCTTTCTGGAGCTGGCAGATACACCACTACTTAACAGTAGACTCAGCCTCTAGTTGCAATGCCAGAAAACCAGAAAAGAGGTGTCTGAGACAATCTGAAAACTACCTTGGGCATCTGAAATGCCTCTCTCTGCAATTAAATTGAGATCTTGATCTCCCTTGATGATAATTGAGTTTATCTGATCTGTAAAGACCTACAAGTAGACACATAAAATAATGTCTCTGTACCTTCAGGTCTCAGCTCTCCCCTCTAAGTCTAGTGCCATTTAAAATTCCCACCTGGCCTCCAGCCACCAGTCTGGGGAAGCACAGGCCTTCTCTAGGTGTTGTGTCATATCTGACAGCCTCATGAAGATGTTCCAGCCTCTTTGAGTGGCAGACAAAAAGTTTAAGCAACTGAATCAAGCTTCCAGCACCCAGACCTTCAGTCACTCCTACAAACACCCAGATCGCTCTCCAGAGAAAAAACAGCCTGGTTCTGCCCTGCTTAGGCACATACAGGGAGATAAACTGTTACACTTTAAAGGAATTTGTAACAGAACACCTTGAAATATGGCTACACAAATAATAAGGAAAAAAATTTGCCAGAATAAGTAAATAAACATTTAAAAATGGGATTTCTGAAGAATTTGCAGGCCTAAATCCAAGATTACTTCCATTAATATCTCCTATTAGCCAGGCAGTCACTGGATAAAAGTAATAAAGAGTCTTTTGGAACTCAAACAGGCCCCATAATTGTCCCCTCCTTCATAAAGTCCTTAACCAAGAAACTACAGAAACAAATTCATGTTTATGTTCTCCAAGTACTACAGTAAAATATGATTTTCTACACAGTGAAATAGTTTCTGAGACACAGCTACCCAGACACCTTGTAAGCTTTTGTATGCAAACTGTGCAGGAAAACTGTGTATGCAAGTGTATGTTTGGCTTGTGGGCCTAGAAGAAATGGGGTATACTGCTGAACTTTCAAAGCATAAGGTGAATTTGAAACTGGGCATCTCAGTTGTTGTTTGTGTATATGATAAACTCATGTTTTGCTTGAAAAGAGGAAGCTCAGAAACCCTTTTTTCCTTCTACTTGTTTTAAAAGTAGCAGCGGCTCATATCTAATTTAGAGAAAGTGTTTAGACAGCAGTCTTCAAAGAAGGCAGTGAATCTCCAGGAGGGTATATAAATTGTAATTGAGAGATGAAACCCAAGTATGTGAATCCTCTTTCTTTCCCTCTTGGAGGGGGAGGAATAGGCCTGGATGGTTTCACACACATTGTGTTGAGTTTCCTGGGCCTCACTCTAACTGTGCATCTCCAGCATCTGATGTCTCTTTCTTGAGGACCAAAGAAATCTAGACGTTGCAATACTTGTTGCTTTGATACCTAAACTCACATTATTATATTCTATTATCATACCTATTACTGTAGGTATTAAACCTCACATATTTTCTTTACTACTTATTTCTAAATACTTTTTAAGACACAAATTGTAAATTAGCTGTATTTTAGATATATATATATTACTTTCTGAATTAAGCCTCATGTAGTGCTGTATAAAGAAATTTACCACATACCCTTTGGAAGCAGAGGTTTTTAGATGAGCAGTCACTCAGGTCACTCAGCAGTCACTCAGCTGATTAAACTAAGACAGACAATATGGACAAATCTGCCATAAACGTAACAAATTTTTAACCACACACTGAGTGTCAGACAAGAGGGGGTTGTTCTGTAAAATCAGCTGAGCTGGCAGCCAAGGGTGACAGTGAAATTGGTAGGGCACTGCCCTCTCTGACACAGCCCCATCCCACAGCACCCTAACCAGCAAAGCAGGTCTGATGACAGTGACCATGTTCAGTGACCATGAGTCCAGATCATCAGACCAATGCAAAGGGATGAGACAGGCTGAATCTGAGGTCAGGCTCAGGACTGGTGGGTTTATGGCCAGGCACAAGCATGCTGTCCATGCAGCTCCAACAGGAAGCTGGGGCAACAGCCGGGGCTGATATGCAGCTCCCAAGCCAAGAGGATTAAGATCCCATTGAGGTGCCTTACACTTCTGTCCCACCCAGCTGTCTGATCCAAGGTCACAGTAGACTCAGCCTTGAGTGCAGCAGCCCTACCACTAGGCAAAAGTGGGTGCTGAGCCTCTGTAGGGTCCTGACACTGATCCAGAAATACACTTGCTAGGACAGCAGGAGGTTAACTCAGGATGTGACAACAGCCCTAGTAGTTGAGGCACTTGAGATGTAAAAGCTTTGTTCTTGGACTTCCTCAGGCTGAAGGATGGTAAAATCCTGATCTTCCTCTTCCTAGGCGAGGTCTCCAGTTGGTTGTGTTTCAAAAGAAAACAGCTGTCTGCAAGCAGAGGTGTTAATTCCTGCCCTTAACTGAGGATCCAGAGTCTGAATCTGGAGCAGACAATGACTCCTGCCTTGCAATCTTGAACTACTGAAGAGTAACACTTGGGGTGGTGGTAGAGAAAGGGAGAAATTCAGATATACCACAGACTTCTATTACTGATTTAGATACATTTTTATTTGGCTTCTAATTGGCCTCTGTCTCTCACAGACTTGAACCTGGAATCTTTTATCAGTGCAAGTAATTCTGTGCCTAAAATTGGACATTGATACTCCATACGTCTTCTGCAGGAGCTGAACTTCATTGTAATGTACAGTGCCTTCTATGCTGGGTGGTTGTCATTACAGACTGGATGCAGGATCTGGACTTGACTCTCCATCAGACTTATCCTACAGTATTTTAACACTAGAAAGACTCATTTATTTCACAGATTAATATATAGACTGATAATTACCCCTTTCCTCCTCCATTCGGCTAATTCACACGGCTTAACTATCCCTCAGTGATGCTGAAGGCTTCTGCAGGAGGGAGGGAGGGAGATGCTGCCATTCAGGTTCTTCACTACCACCCCAACTGGAACAGGCTGCTCCTCTGTCACCAGCTGACCTTTGCCTTAAAGACTGATGCACTTCGCAGAGGTACAACAGGGCTGGTCCTCTGTAATTTGATTTTTGTTTGCCATGGAAAGGCTGGTTTGTTTGCTTTGCACTTAAGGCCCGCAGTTTATTCAGGACTGTAAAACTCCTCAAAATCACACATAAGTAAATAAGTGGAAAACAAACAATGCTGTAAATTCATCTGCTTAAAAGGGAGTGACTATTATTGCTTAACAGTATATACTTACCAGATTTCATTTTACAGCAGAAAAAGATATTTTCCACCCTCTAAATGTCTTCTGTTAGATGATAAAATCCTCAACATTAAACAAAAAAAAACAAAACAAAACAAAAAAAAAAAAAAAAAAACAAAAAAACAAAAAAACAAACACAAAAAAAAAACCCAACCAAACAAAAAAACCCCACAAAAACCAAATTCAATGTCTGTGTTTAAAAGAGTACTGTGCCTGACTTTCTTCTTCAGGCTGTTGTTCATGACATCAGAGGATATTGAGGTCAGTGTTTAAACTGAAAGTCCCAATTTAACTTTTATTATTGTACACTGCTTAAACTGGAACTACTGAATCATAAACTATGATAGGTAAATGGCACAACATTAAAGAAATTAATTCCATAGTTCAGAGTTTCCTGTCCTGATCCCTCTGGGCTAGTCCTGAAGTCCTTGCTCATTTCCTTACTCCTGATTCATCAAAGTGTTTAAACACTCCAGATTTCTGTGGGGTTTTTGAGCATATGCTAGTTGATTCAACACTTTAATCAGATAAAATCCTCACTAAAATCAGTAGGATTTTTTTTTCCCCCTAAAGACCTAAAGTTTCAGTCTTTTGTTTGTTTGGTTTTTAAATCCTGCATTTGAGTCCACATAACTTGAAATTAAGAATTTATGTGTTTGGTAGTTGTTGCTACACATTACTCCCTGCCCAAACCAGTTCTTTCACTTTGGCTATTTAATCACTGGCTAGTAATATTAGTGGCAAGAGGAATTTAACAGATGGGGTAGTGCTGGAATAGGAGAAAATTTGTTGAGAAAAAGGTTATAATAATTTGTATGACATGCTACCACTTTACATTATATTTAAACACTGAGAAGAAAGGCATACTTTTTCTTTATCCCCTCTTGTGCTACCATTAAAAATCTTTAACCATTTAAACATCTTGAAGTATACTACAGCTTTATTTTCCCTCATTGCTTAGGTGTGAACAAAATTTTTTGGGGAAAAGAAATGGAAGTGTGTTACAAAATGCTTGGAGAAAACAGAATGGAGAAAATATAGGGGAATGGCTCCTTAAATCTCACATACATAGCTGCTATACAGCAATTTGGTCTGCTGAACTGCAGCCCACTGCACTGTTAGAAAATTCAGTGAGTATGTAGTGAACAATGAATTCTACTGAAACTATGTTAACACGGGGCTTCTTAACAGGCTTATGATATCAATTTCTTCTGAATTCCTTTGGTACAAGCCTGCTTGATGAATGACTCCCAAGTTAAATCTTTGGGAGCCTTTTAGAGGCCAATGAGACCAGGAGATGTGCGCCAACAGTTTCGACTTATAATCAAAGATGTGGATCAGCTTAATCTTTAATTTTTTAATTAATTTTTTAAAAAATTAATTCATTTTTTAAATTAGAAAACAACAAAAGCACTGCCAAACTTCTTGGACATAGGAATGCTGCTAAGCCTGGGCAATAGATTAATGGGAAAATTACAGTTTTGGAAATTTTTGGCTAAGCAAGCACAGGCTTTGGAGGGGGTGGGCTGCTGAAGGATATAACATGAGATGTGCAGCAGCCTTAAATTCTCACTGCCTTCCCTGCAAAGGGCAGGAAATTCCGCAACCTGTGCAAGGTGTCCCTTGCTTTACTAGAATTGAAGAAACAATTTCCTGAAGTAACAATGGTCTGTCCTTGAATTCCGACTGGGAAGAGTTTGAAAGCACAGCTTTGCTATTCCCAAATGGCTCTGCATCCT
The DNA here is from genome assembly GCA_013400275.1 of Rhadina sibilatrix. NCBI lineage: Eukaryota > Metazoa > Chordata > Aves > Passeriformes > Phylloscopidae > Rhadina > Rhadina sibilatrix. Next base: position 142,545 of record VWYO01022391.1, on the reverse strand, counting down.
GGGAAGCAAGCAGCAGCCCTGATTCGCCAGAAGCTCGTAATTTATAACTTTGGCCTTTTCCTAGTTACTTTTGGTGTTATGTCACTGGCGTGGCCTTGGCAAAGGCAGCAATGTCAGCCCCCTGCCTCGGCCTTCTGGGCAAGCCTCAGTTTTCCTGGTGCAGAGACAGGAAAAGAGGGGAGAAGGCTGGTGTTGAATTAAGGGATTTTGTGGGCAAACCACAAAGAAAGGGGGAGCACCGAGTCTGCCGGCCCTCACGGGCGGCGGAACGCTGCTGAGCGGGGCCGGGCTCCGCGCCGGAGCGGCGCCGTCTCCACGGCAACGCCCGGTACTGCGGGAAGATGTCCGCGGAGGGCGGGCGAGGCGCGGCCGGCGTCGTGTTCCGAGCCCTGCCGCAGAAAACCTTCTCCTGCCTGCAGGACAGGGACATCGCGGACCGACTCCTCAAATGGTGCGGGGGAACGCCCGCTGCGGGATGCGTCTGTCTAGGGGCGGCGGGGGAACAGGCGAGCGGTGCTGAGGACTGGAGCCGGTTACCGCGCCCGCAGGACGCCCGCCCCGGTGGCGGCGGGTCCGGATCTCTTTCTCTCTCTATTTTTTTTTTTTTCTTTCTTTATTTTTTCTTTCTTTTTAATTTATTCCCTCCAAACCCCTTAATTTGAAGTCTCCTTGATATTTTCCAGGCCGGCAAACCGCGCCTTCTGAGGTGTGAGGCGTCGCTCCCCGCCTCCCACAGCGAGCCGAGATCTGTTTCAGCTTCGCAGCGGGGCTCCAGCGAGCCCTCCAACGAAGGGCTGGAGGCGCTTTTAACTGAGAATGGGTGTGGGGGAGGGGGAATAAGCATAATTGTATAATTGGTCAGAATAGAGCTTTATGTATGTCTTCAGAATATTTAATCTCATTTTTTCATTTCAGGTCCATGCAAGGCAGGATCACAACACAAGCGTTCAGTTTTGACCAGCAGTTTAAGCCCTACCAAAAGGATGAGTTTCTTATGGTAGTTCTAAGTCCTTTGTCTTTTAAGTTGATTTTTTTTTTTTTTCTTCTCTGAAATGAAAGCTACGGGAAAACTGCATAACAGTGAACAATATAGCAGTGTTGAATGCTAGTGGCCTCCTCACTGTCTCCTTGAAAGGAGGTGATTTAGGTGTGGTGCTCAAGTCTCTGACTTTGTGGGTTAACTGTATTGTCCAGTAAAAATATTTTAGTTTGCACTAATGTTACTCTGCTTTAAGAGGGAACAATTTAGTCTTTCAGGATTCCCAAGAATGGAAATCTGAACTGGATGCTGATCTTGGCCACAGCATTTCATGTTGGGAAGTCCACCTAGTGTGGGACTTCAAACAGTGTACATGCTCACAACTCTCAGTAAAATTCTCACAGTAAATTCACAGTGCAATTAGATTTGCATGTGCACCACGTATCTGGAAATAAAACTTTTGAAATTTATTGGATACCATTGCTTTATACCAGAATTTTGAACTCCCAGCTTTTTGAGACTCAGATCTCTTGCTGATTTTGTGTCCTCTATTTCTGTCGTCTGCAAAGTCACATCTCTTCATCTTTTGCAGACAGAAAAACCTCCAAACCTGTGGTTTTAAAAACAACTCTCTGATATTTTGTATGTCTACTTTATATTGTTATCCTGGTTAAAGAATTCAGCCTCTTTATATCCTAAAGAAATTCACACAGAAGTGCACCAATATTTATTTAATCTTCCACTGATAAACATTTCAAATTATTGAAGTATACAGAATACCAATTAACCCTCTTAATGTGTGTCTCTTTTGAATTAAAAATGTGAAGATATCGCTATGAAGTTATGAAATCTGAAGAGCTGTGAATTGGGAAAAAAAGGACCATTACATGTAATGGCTGATCTCTCTGTATCCCAGAGGGGTGATAAATTTAGTGATGCAGAAACTGAAAGATCCATCATTTCATTTTCTTAGTAGTTTCTTCAGTGATTATTCACTCTGTATGCATATACATAAGTGTGGGTTTTTTTAGTTGGTTTATCTATCATGGAAACTTGCCAGCATAGTGATGTTGGCCAGGAATGCCAACATTACTGTGCATGTCTCCTTCTTTTAATTGATAAATCAATAAGATTGAATACTTCAAATCTTACTGTGGAATATATCCTCCATCCCTTCAATAACTTGTGAATCTCCTCTGTATCTGTTTAATAATTTTTGTTTATCTCTACACTTCTCCAAGCTTCAAATTTCTTTAGAAAGAGTAGATTTTAAAATCATATTTGGCATTTCATTTTTAACTTCAACAACATTGTATGCAGAGATAGAACTGTTTAATCTCTTCCTCAATTTTCTGTACCTCCATGGATTTCATACATTTTTCTGTGTTCTTGGACTAAACCTGCTTTATTATAAAACTTTAATACTACATATATAAATATGCACCTGAAGGTCTCTTCTATGTATAAAAGACACTGGCTACACTGAGTTACAAACCCATGGCTTTGGTGGTGTGATATTCAGTATACAAACTGAAAGATCATGCAGAATCACCTTACTAATTGGAGCCTTGTAATTTGGATTGAAAGTATCCAAGGCACTATAAGTGATGCTTTTATGTTTCATTTCATTAACTTGCATTCTCTTATTTGAATATTATAGGCATTTTTTAATGATCAAAGTGTGAACTCCAGTTTAAAGTTGCTGTCAGCTTCAGGACAATGGACTACATTGGGTAAATTTAGAATAAATTAATCTTAAATAAAAAAAATATGTCTTAACTATTTTGCTCTAATTTACTGTTTTCTAATAATGACAGTTCCTATTTGTGTGTTTTCAGCCAGCTGAAATATCTTAAAGAATTACTAATTTTACTAAGTAATAGGAAAAGATTCTACTTCTAGAATAAAATAACTAAATTGTCACCTTTTATGCCTTTTTTTTCTTTTGACCCCTTCATCATTCCATAAATCAAGCACCTGAAGCTTTTCATAAGTGGTTTATGGCATCCAGTTGACCTGATCATGTATCAAGGCTCAAACAATTGCATTATTTGAGGAATTACAGTAGTACCTCATTCAGATAACATTTGGAGAAGGGCTTTCTTCTGTAGATGCAATGACCTGACTTGGGACAGGTCTGAGATGATTGCTGTGTTACAGATTAAAGTTGAGAGCAGAGGATTGGTAGAGCACATCCCTAGCTGGTGTAAATCTGCTGTCTGTACAGCCGTGGTGATGGAGGCACAGAAAAGCCCCATGGGACAGGTTGCTCCGCTTGCAGCCATGCCATGAGGGTCACATCAACTTTGTTGCCATATCAGAAACTTCTGAACGCTCTCCATTACCTTTGGAGATGCAGATGAGACAGCAAAGCAGGAAGGCCAAAAGCAAACAGCAAGTTTATGTCACTGCTTTGAAATTGCACTTTTCATTAGGTAAATGGCATCCAAAAATTCACAGCAATTGCATGTGATCATATAATGGTGTTTTATGCATAATGTGAACTCTGATACTGCCAAAGTGATTTTCCATAATAGGAATATATTAAAAGAGGGTAGTGGGAAGCCCTCGTTTCTTTTAATTTCTCTGCAGATATTACCGTGTGTAAATATTTAATGGAGCTTTGGGAATTTTCTAACTTTTCCATTTCAGGTCTTTGGAATTGGCATAGGTTTTTGCCACTATACACAATAACACTAGACATTGCCACTTTTTGTCAGCAAAAATCCATTTTCCAAACACTTCACCCAACTGTTAAAACAATTGAAATATATGAAATGCCAAAAAAATATCTCAAGTACCTCTTCAGGTGCCTCTTTCTCTGGCAAGCAGAAAGAAAATAGATGTATTTTAAGCCAGTAGTAAACCTTTTCTTGCTTTAGACAGGATTTTTTTTAGGCTATCTATCTAGTCTACAACTTGACAGTCCCTGTAGTGGAGGTCAGTAGGTTACATACCTTGTGTTAAGAGTGGAGGGTCTCTTGCCAAGTAACCCAGCTTAACTCTTGGGTCTGCTCAATCTTCTTCCGCACAGAAGTGAAGCATTTTGTCCCAAGGACTGGAAGGCTTCCCTTTCTAAATCCTGAACAGCTGGTATACCCTGTTTGCTCTTAAAATTTCATCTTCCCATTCTTTGCCTATTTTTGGTGAGGAATGTTAGCACATTTTTCTATACTTAGTCTTCATGTGCATTTTTTGAAAATACAGTAAGAATTAGCTGTGAGTGGGAGGAGGTAAAAATCATCTTCTAGTATTTTCTTCTTCAGGCGTGCTGATACATTAATCCAGATATACCATTTTCTTATCACTGTGGAGTAACTTTAAAACAATATTCCTGTTGTTAAAAAAAATACTGGAAACCAGCTTATTTTCCTTTTCAGAAAATGTGAAGAAAAAACGTGGCCTATGTTGATTCAAATACCATATTTATTCTGTTATTAAAAAAAAATAAGTATTTTTTTTAATGAGGAAGATAGCTTGAATGCATAATATAGGTGGGGTTTAAATAGATCCATAGAAACCTTCCTTCTCCTGCCCTCCATGAGCTTGGGCAGAAAGTATTTATGGACCCACAGAAAAATGTCAACATTATAAAGGAAATTAATAAAACATTACAGTAGTGTTTGTTTTCATAATATTTTTTTCTTTTTTAAGGCTGTGGTCCTCTCTCTCTTTTTCACTTGCTATGTTTTTTGTCCTGGTTGAATTCCACAATAATATATTATTTCAAGGACTCCAGCTTCAACATTGCTTGAAATAAAACATTTTAGGAAAATGATACACAAGGATATTCTCTAGTCCTCTGATCAGAAAGATACTTTATTACCTAGTCTAACACCATCCTTTTTTTGCCTGTTGTAGTAGGGATAGTTTTTCCCTTCCTTTTGGCTGCATGGCAGAGTATCTGATATTTCTGATGTGCTTTAAGCCACCTATTCATCTGTTACTCTGATATTTCAAAAATAGAAGCAGCAAAAGGAACAAATTTGATGCATACCCATTTATGTATTGAGTCTTGTGTTTTTTAAATAGCTGCAATGAGAACTAAATAGTCGTTTTTCCCTGGATACATTGCTGGCCTTGCACCTGTCAGCAGCAGTCTTAGGGAGGCAGGACTGTATCTGCTTAAGCTCAATTAACACTTGAAAATTTATCTTCAAAGGGGTAAAGTTACCATCTATTTGTGTAAATAAAAAATAAGGATTTGCCTAAAAAAGGATTCTTGAGTTGCCAAATGTGCTCAAAGCTTCAACAATTTCTGTCTTTAGAATGGGGTTTTAAACCTTGGAAGGTAATCTTAAATCAGCAAATTTTATATTACTATTATAAGTTATAATTTGCAAAGAATTTTAGATGTCATATGAACCCACAAATCATCAACCTACATCTTTCACTTTTGAAGTATCCTATTTTTTTAATACTGAGCATCGAACCTGCATTATATATCAACTGTTTTGTAAATAGTAAGTTACAAAATATTTTTCAGACAGAAGTATTTTCCTTAGATTTTGGAGGAATTCTAAATGTACCTAATGCAGGGTTTATCTGCCCCATACTAGATATGTAATGTGTTAATTTAAAAGTATATTGGCAGCACTTTATAGATATTCCAGGGTTGGCTGTTATAATAAGCTTAAACTGTTTCAGGATTTCTCAGCTATTTGTTTTCCACTTGTAGAGTTGTCAAGGCATTTCTTCTTCCTCTTTTACTGCTCATTTTTATAGTGTTGTTAAACCTATAACTCTTGTCCAGGAAATTCTGAATTTCAAATCTCACCTCTCAAACAGAGAGTAGGACCTTCCAGTGTATTTAAACTTTTCCATGTGTATTTTGGTTTTCTGAACTACTGAATAGATTACAAAGCTCTTTTTTTTTTTTTCATTATTAAAGTTTTCATAAAACCTTTTTCTCGGAGCAGAAGTCTCCTTCCCTTCCACCAATAAAATCCTTATAATTTAAGGCCTATAAATAGCTCAATTTCCTATACTTTTAGCTCAGTAACTGAATCTTTTACTTTTTTCAAGTCATTCAGCATCTGACGTTTGTTAGTTGACTCAGGTTTTAATGTTAATTTTAAAATAATTTATGTGATAAAAGCTGATTTGGCTCATACTAAATCCCTTATAAAAAAACCCCAAAATTATCTCTGTGAAAGGGAGCTGGAGAATTAGAAGTTAGAGGAAGCTGGAAGTGAGGGGGTGGGAGGAAGTACAAATAAATAAATATAAATCAGTTTGGAGTTTTTTCATAGGTTGTAAGGCTGTAATTCATTATTTTTCTGACTTGTTTTTTCTCTTTGGAATATGATTATTTTTGTGTGTACAGGTAGGGGAATATAATGAACCTTTTATTCTTTAATAACCTTTAATAAACCTTTAATTCTTTAATAAAAGTTGCCCTTTTTCATAACTATTGTCTGTAGACAGGAAGCTAAGCAATTAAATGCTGTGCTTTTGTCTTTAACAGATTTTCTTGACATCACAAGGTCCAATAAAATAATTTTAAAATTTCCTCTCAGTATTTTAGCTTAACTAGGCATATTTTCAAGCTATCAACTTGCAACTTCTCTTTATTTTTTTTCCTGGTATTGATTGTTTGGGTGGTACAGTTTACCCAGGTTTAGGTATTAAAATGCCAGCCCTACTTAACCTATGAATAAAAAGTCTCTATGTAATAATATATGGCAGAAATCCCAAGGCTTTCTGCAGGTGTAGGGGCAAGAGAGAATTCAGGTTATGCTATGCTTACAAAGATTAGGATTGGAGTGAAATGATAGGTGCTCTTGGAAGCATCATGGTTCATGCATCCCTTTATGGCATGTTTCTGCTCCTGAAATACTGTCATCTAGAGGGAAATTTGGACATTCCCTAAATAGTGATCCTTTAGGTCAGGTTGTCAGGACAGAACTGAATTTTATCTTTAATTGTATGGTAAAAAGCCTTTAGATACTGTGATGTTGCTGGCCAGTCTCCCATCAAGGGAACCTACAGAGGAGAAGAGATAAGAATAAACTCATGAACAGCTGGAATGTTGTGAATATTCTTTCTCCCTGCTGAGACACATTGCCCTTGTGCTGAATGCTCACTTATGCTCTCCTCCCCTCTCCTGTTCAGAAGCACTTTGAAGGGTGTTCAGGCAAACCTGGAGATGGGTAGAGAAAATGTTCTAACATTTGGGCTGAACACTTGGACTGCAGAGAGCAGACAGAAGTGGGCTGAGTCCAAAGCTTCTTAAACATGGGGCCTAATGCTATTTGAGATGCCATAAGTTATCCAACACTATGCAGACAGATTTGTAGATGTAACACTGTATGTAGAGAAGATATGTGCCCTTATGGACTGATACTTCTTCAAGGAAAATATTGTAGGGCATCTCAAATGACACTAGATGTCTGTGAGCAACAGGATACAGCCTTGGATAATTTGCAAGCAGAGGGGAAAAGAAATTATAGAAAAATATATTCTGTGTTTAATGACTACAGAGATAATACTCCAGATTCATACAGGAAGTGCTGATAGTACCTTTTTCATCTTCAAAAATAGCTGGTTAATAAAGCTTACAGTGGCTACAAAAGAACTTTTGTAAAAGTTCAATATAATACTTAACAAATAAAAAATTCTTGAAGACTGTGTTCATTTTGGGTTTTGCTTTGTGGGGTGCTGTTAGCAGCTATTGACTTCTGTACTTCATCACGCCAACTTTGGCATATGTCCTCAGATGCTTTGAGGCTTAAGCTGTGGAATATGATTTTCTAAGGGCGTGATCTAATGTGATGCTGGGTTCACAGGGTGTTCCATCTACCCCTAGTTTCGGTTGATGGTATTTACCAACAGGGGGAGCAGACACATGGGCCTGAATGGAAAGTAGGATTCAGATGACTTTAATGTTTTCTTTACACTTGTTTCCTTCTTAGCTTTCTTTAGCACTTTTTTTTTTTTTTTTTTTTAGGGACTTTGTGATTGAGTCATAATTACATGATTTGTGGGTTTTTTTCTAAAAACATGAAACATATTACCAGCTTCCTATATCTTCCAGGTTCCAAAGTGACAAAAATTGAAGCCACAGTGGTACCCTGTACACAGATTTCCATGTCATTTTTTGATCGGCTGTACTCTGGAGGAATTGTTAGAGAAACTGGAACTATTGTGAAATGTTATGATGACTATTACAATGGTTTTCTTATCTCTGATGAATTAAGGAAGGTCAGTATAGTAATAAATAATTTATTATCATTTTTCCTACTCTGTTAGATACTATAAGGACACATTTTTCAGGTTGTTTTTCTTTCTGACAGTGGTAAAAACAGGCATCAATAGCCATGGTTTACAAACAACTGAGGCACAGCAGTGCCTGAATATGTGAAAGCAATCACTTGTTTTCCAGGTGAGCCCTCTTTCATTTTTAGGTGAGAGAAAAATGTAAAGCCACCTTCGCACTTTTTATGTCTCAGGCAGTCAGTGCTGGGGGGTGTGTGGGGAAATGCAGCTGCTTGTTTGCTTAGGAGGGAGAAACAAAGGGTGCCAAAGAGAAGGTGCTGTGATATTCAGAGCTGTAGGTTCACCCAGCCTTCCAGGTAGTGGATGAAACTGAATGTATTTGATAGCTACATCCTGAAGCATTCCTGGACAGGAATACTGATCAAATCATATGTGAAGGCATTTAAAGAAAGCTGTCTAAATAATTTTGTCTTCCATAGAGGAAATGTGGAAGACAAAATTATTTTTCAGTGTAATACTGGCAAATGACTAAATACAACTTCTGAACAGGCCTGCAATGTAAAACTGTTTGTTATACTCTAGTGGAGGTGTCAAAAAGCAGATTATCTGAAAAGGAATCTCTAACAGTGGCACTCCTTTAATCAATGTATGTTTTTACTGTGTTTCTTTTGACTTCATAAGCTAAAACCATTTTTTTAAACTTATGTTTGTGTAGCATTAGCAAAGCATAGTGTGGGAGAACTGGATTTTGCTCTTCCTTGTATATATAATCAACATAAGTACTAAATAATTATAGAGTTGCACTCATTTGCACTTGGCAAATCCTTTGAAGGCAATGTATTTGAACCAGTGACACTGGTTACAGGATGTGGCCTGAAATACTGGTTTGTCTTGTAAAGTTCTGGGAAAAGGTGAGAACTCAAGCTCATGTTTGAATTTCAGATGTAGTTTGTAGCCTAGTACTTCAAAATACTATGTATTTATTTATAAGTTGGGAACATGTGAAATGTTTTCTGAAAATTAAATATATTGTGTGTAGGAAGGTTAGAGGCAACATTTAAAATTAGAAATTATTGGGGTTTCAGTGTCTTCCCAGTTTTCTTCCCATGGAAGTGATGTGTATGTCAGCATTTGCAAGTTGAGGGTTTAACATTGGTTTGAAACAAAGATGATTCCTAGTCCTAAGACCTAAGACAGCAGAAAGAATAAGTCAAAATCCAGGAATGACATCAAAACTTCAAATTAATTAGTCAGGCTCTAGGACAGAAGACTGTAGGGGGCACCAAATTGTCTCCTGGTGTCAGAGGGTGGCCCTTGGCGGCAAGACTCCATGTTCCCACCTGCCGTGTCTTCTGTTGTTTCAGCCAAGGGGTTGGGATATGTATGAGGTGGCCATCCAGAACAGTTGTTGCCCTGAGCCCTTTTTACTCAGGTTGTGTAGTTTTGTTATAAAGAGGGCCAGGGAGCACTGGACTCCTGTCTAACTTTGACCAGTTTGCCTGGTCTGGCATCTGCAGTTTGGCTGACATGGCTCAAATGTCTTGTAGCCATTGTGAGTTACAATTCCTGTGTTGACGCTAATCTAGCAACTCCTCTGTGTTCACATAATATCTCAGCAAAAGGCAGGTGAGATGCATGGAGGCAGCTGGATGCATGTCTGGCTAATCCAGGCTAGAGATCAGGGCTCACTGGAGTCTGCAGTAAAGAATGGTGGGAGTTTGAGTGATCTCCTTTGGGAGATCCCCAGGATTCCTTTATAAATGTGAAATAACTGTGTCAGTCTAAAAGAGAAAAAGCAAATATTACCAAAAACAGTTACCAAATTGATTAACAGCAATTGACATATCAAATATAGGTAGGTTATTTTCAAATTGATTGTTTCATTAGCACTACTGATAATTGACCAGTGAAATAAAAAGACTTGAAAAATATTCCTGTAGGTTTTTTGGGCACAAATCTGACAGTGATTCTGCTTTATATGTATGAATTTTGAACCTAATGCATGATTGGAAGAAGGATTTAGAAATATGTATTTCTAGCTCTCATCCATACATTTTATATTCATACAGCATACTAGTTGCATTATTTATAAACTGAATCTTAAATATTTTTTTATCAATTTGACTTCCTTGTTTTTCCCTTGTTCCACAAGGTCTTGCTTCTGGAGGATTCTGAACATTATGACTTATTCACTCAATTGGATCGCGAGGAATTTCTGTTCTGTCTTTTTAAGCATTTTTGCATTGGAGGAACTCTTTGCCAGTTTGAAGATGTAGTTGACCCATACTTAGAAACTACAAAAGCTTTTTATAAAGACTTGGTCAGGTAAGTGTTACTCACTTTTTGTACAACTGTGTACATGTTCTGTCCATAGATACTTTGTGTTGATTTGTGTAAAATTATTGTATATTACTGCTTCAAAAATGGGGCTGTTATTTAATCCACCTGGCAGCTTATTTGTGTCCAACTATCAAAATACCATGGAAAAATGGTAGTAGTTCAGTGGCAGAATATATGCAATTTTAGTTGCATCAGTCTCACATAAGAACATTTTTTATATTACATTTATGGACATCGATGGTTTATAATGCATTCCTAATTTAATGATACTTTTTTCTGTAATCATCTACTGAAAACATGGCATGGTACTGGAAACAGACTATGTTCCCAGTGTCATTGATAAAACATCAACAATTAAGTCTTGCCTGTATGATCTTGGGCTTCTTTCAATTGGACTGCTTTAAATTTAGGATTTAAAAATTGAAATAATTAGTTGAAACTTTCAGTTCTGTATATTTTTTTATCCCAGCTGATTTTTTTTTTTTTTAATACAATTGAATTTTGGTCTTCCTAGTTCTGCAAATACAATTCTCACAGGATAGAGCTAAGGGTAATAGAATCTTGCTATTAACATGACACAGTGAACTAATACACATTTTTTTACCAGGTTGGAGGTATGGAATTGTTTGGAACTTTATGTGAGTGGTTTTTTTCCATTGAGATTAGAGGTAATTGATCAGGAGTTTAGATTCAGACTAAAACCACAATTTTTGCCTTGCTTTGATATATCCATATGCTGTCTTCTCTGATTGACAAAACTTCTTATGTTCTGGTTGCTGGGAAATGGAATGTTGTTATTGATTATACAGACTCATTCTTAGTTAAGCTAATGGGCATATAAATATTGTAAAAGGTATTACTAAAATTTTTGTTAGTATGAGTAGTTTTGGTATTTTCATTTTATACATGGATGAGAATCTAGTGGGTTTTTCAGAAATACAGCATCTGAAATAAAAGGATCCATCAGTGTTTTACTCTACCCTCCCTTTTCTTTTATATTGTTCACTCTGCACTTGAATCAAGCTGCTTGTTCCTTCAGTTGTGGGCCATAGGTGACTCTGCATTGACTGCAGCTGTTTCTGCTCTTCTGTTGTTGAATTAATCTAGGACAAAGTGCAAATCCAATCAGTTCCTTCACTTTACTGCTCCCCTTTGCTGTTGAGCTGTTTTATCCTAAACACCTTGAAGTTCTGTTCTAAGCCACTCATTTTCTTTACCTTCCTGTCTCCTTAAACCTCCTTCCATTCTTTTTCCTTTTCATGCTGTAAAATTTGATAAGGGTGTCCAATAGTTCTACTTAAAACACAAAAAAAAGCCTCTGACAAGAGCCTCCCACAATTTCATCCTGCTTTCAAAGTTTACGTTTTCTGTATCCTTAACCTGTTCCCTTTGTATTTTCCTCTTGTGTGCTGCTTCTGTCCTTTATGAAATATTTGGGGGAAAATACTTCAGGACCTATTCCTGTGCTGTTTGCAGGGGTTTTTTTTGCCAGTTGGCAGATTGCTTTCTATCTTCCCAAGTCTTGAAGTGATGTAACTGATCTTCAGGATTTGTCTGCCATGTGTCTCTGTGTTGCTGTGCCTGTAAATGTCTGCTGGTTTCTCACTGCCAGAGGAGCTGGTCTTAGCACTGGTTACCAGTTGAAAACTAAACTTACCATTTCACTGTATCTTTTCTCTTTCTCCTTTGGTATTGAGTTCTTTGTCAGTTGCATGAGAAAAGCTTTTGATCTTGACATTTCAGACCTTTCCTCCCCCTTCAGAATCACAGTTGCCTTTTTCTTGGTCTCATTTTCCTCTGCTCCTAGTTTATCTAAAATGATGCTTCTGTTTTATTTCCAAAAATTTATTTATTTTCTCTTAACTGTGTTAAGAGAGAAAAAGACAGTGACAGGCTCTGAATAGGGACATTAATGACAGTCTTGACTTAATTTCTAATTTTTGGTCCATGCTGTGCACTGTGTTACTTCATCTTGCAAATTACACCAGAAAATAAAGCAATTAAAATTACTTTCTTATAGCCTCTTATTTTCAGTAAAAGATTGCTAATGGTAGCAGTAATCTCTTAAATTCTGTTTACCAAAAAGTTCACCCTCAAATTCCTTTTCAATACTAAGTTTTGTTTAAATTCTTTTTTAGACTGCTATCCTCTCTCTGGTTTCATTGTATCTTGGATTACAGTTGTACTGGACACTTTCTACTCTTTGTAAAGTGATAGTAAAAGCTTTTCTTGGTATGAAAAATTCTGTAAACTATACTGTCCTTGAGGTTTAATTTTTATGTTTGAGGATCAGAAGGCTTGGTAAAAAACAAATGGATACTTCAATAATTATTAGCTACTGGCTGATGATGTGCATTGAAAAATCAGCTGCCACAGATTAATTAATTCTAATAACAGTGAGCTTATGGATGTATAAACTACCACTGTTTAGTCCTGTTACAGTATTTACAGTATTCCTTATGGGCAAGAGCCTTGGCATGAAGAGTTCCACAGAAATGCCTTTACTGCTGGGAACAGCAGACCTGTTAATGAGCTTTCCCCTACTTAGCTTTTTTTTTTTTTTTTTTTTTTTTTTTTTTTTCTGGCCATAGTGGAGTTCTAACTCCAAGGCACTAGCATACAAAATAGTGCCAAAAGTTTTGAGGTTTCATTTTATTACAGCATTTCTATGTATATTGCTTTATCATGAGAGAATGCAATAATCTTTTTGAAATTAACAGCTATTTTGAAATGAACAGATATTTTACAAGCTAGGGATTTCCAAATACAGCTACTAAATGGCAGACATTTTTTTCTTTACAAGAAGAGTGATATATTCTTACTAAAAAATTAATGCACAACTTGTATTCTGTTACTAACCCATTAGTAATTAGTCTGTGATCAGCTGAATCCCTCCAAAATTCTAGTGCTTAGTGTTGTATCCTGTGTAACCTAAATAATTTCAAATCCCTTGTTGTAGTACTTTGATTTAAATATATTTACATGACAAAAACTTGTAAATTAAAATATAATCTATGAATCTCTATTAACAAATCTTGTCCTCTGTACTTAACCCCTGATTTTTTGACAGTGCCTCTCCATGTTGACAGCTGCTGCAGCATGTTGTAGTGATTGTTTTCTTCTCCTTTCCTTCTCTCCATCTCCATGACCTTTTCCCCATGATGAATGAATGTATGTGAAAGTATTAAGTTGTTATTTTATTGTTTGAAAAGCTTAGTAAAATATTGCCAGTAAGGTTAGGATATAAATAAAGCCCAAAGTGAATAGAGAGACCATGAGGATGTTTGTTCTTCATAAAAAGAGAATAGATGCACATTAAAATGATGAACTACTGCATCCAATGAATAGTTTAGAACTTAACAGTTTGAAAGAACATGAGGCTATTACCATTATTTTTAAGGAAATACTATCCTCTTCAAAAGGACAAGATAGTTTTTTTCTAAAACCTTTTAGTGGGAAAAAAAGAAATGGAGCAAATGAGCTTGTCAAAGACAACCTCTTGGTTTTCTTTCAAGTCAGCAGAGGAAGAATCTCATCTGATTTTAACAGACACAATTTTTTGCCTTAAAAAATAACCAAAGTAGTGGAAATAAACATCTGAAAAATGACTTACAAGAAGCTAACCACAAGGGGAAAATTTCTCAATGTCATGGAATAAATAGGAAGACTTATTCTTTGTCAACTCTTACTTTGGTATCCTAGCTATATATATATAACATGAAAATTAGGAAACCATAAATTGATAGCATAGTTTTCTGAAACCAGAGTAACTTAAATACAACTGTTGGCTTTTGGGGGTGGTATCTGGTAGAAGGCAATAATGCCACTAATCCTCTATGTCTTGTTCTGAAAGCTGTCACTCTTTCCACAGAGAGAGCTGAAGAGTTTCTGAACTGCTGCAGTTACAACCTGGTGTGTCAGCATAAAGTGACATCTGTATTAGTTTGGCTTAAGGTGCTGGTCTGTAAACTGCAGTGGTTCAGGAGCTGAGTCATGAGGTAGCTGAGCTGTCCTGCTGGGAAGGCAGTCATCTCTGGAGGGGTGGGAAGGCAGACAGCTAGGGTCAGTACTGATTTCAGCAATGCTGTCTTCATCCGCTGTTGAGTATGTCAACATGTCAGATGGAACAGAAAGTTCTGAGAAAGCCTCATTACTGACTGACCACAGGGAAGATCAGCTTCACAGTATAGGTTCAAACATGACTGTGTTACTTTACAGATGGAATCAGTTAATTGGAGAGTCAATCTCTTTTATTGGCTGCAGAGATTGAATCAACAAAGGTGCTGTTGGTTGACTGGGGATTCGTTTGTTCTTACAAAAAGAAGCTTTGCCAAAGCGCTGGTAACAGAGTACTGCTGTCACAACTTGGACCTGGTGTGGTGTTCAACTGGGCTGTGTTTCACATATCCTCTTGTCTATACTGGGATCTTTCTTGGGAATGGAAATTATTTGTGACAAGGCAGGTTTTGAGCTATGCATTTCTTGGAAGTGTTTAAGTATGGAAGTTTTAAGCCTCAGCTGTTCCACAGTGAGTTAATGTAAATTGGAATCTGCAAAATTAGATAAATGAATAGCAGTTTCATGATCTAATTTCTAAAGAAATGTAAGCATCGCTTAAAGCAGACTTGAGGAAAAATGATATATTAAAATACTTTAAATAGGTTGAGATGCTTGAAAGAAATGGCAATCTTCACAACAAACAGTCTAGAAATATAAAAGCTCTGAACTAATCCCATCCCAAGTTGCATAGCTGACTATGTATACAAAATTCCAAAGGAGAAAAAATAAACCTGAACTATAATTATATACTAATTAAAAATGAGCTAAAGAATGTATGTCTTCACCAGTACTGTTGCTACTTCTTGTAGTCTGTATTAAGATGCATCTTTGCAAGTTTTTTTCTCAAAGAATATGTGAAAATATTTTTATGAAATGTTTAGCTGCATATTTTTTTCAAATCCATCAAAATGAAAACTCTATATTTGGAATCATCTAGGTCTGGGTAATATTGGTGTGATTTAATAGCTGAGAACAGTGAAATCAAGTCAGATGACTAGATGTATTCAATATTTTTCAGTAAAATGTCATAATAACCATGTTACCTAACAATGGCCATATAGCTTTTCATGTTCAATATGACATAAGTTGAATTTTAGCTATAAATTTGACCTTCATAAAATTTGAGTAAGTATACAGTGCATATGCTTAAATGTATTTAATAAGTTAAAGAGTCTAATTATCAGTACTTATGATATATATTAAGTATGAATTATACCCCTGTATTTCAGTGTTCAAAAGAACCCTGAAACAGAAGAAATACATATTATTTCTACAGTCTTCAGAGTGTCTGCATATGTAAGTATTAATAATTTTTACATGGGCTTTTACTGGCAGTAATATACATATTAAAATAATGAATTGACTTTTACACAAAGAAAAAATAATATTCCATTGTAATGGGTTATTTTCCCATAGTTGTAATTTTTTTATTCATTAACTCTTTGCCTGATCTCATCCTGTTTCTCATCCTCTTTATTCACTCTTCATTAGTAAAGACCAGCTAAAGTTTTATTTGGTAGCTCACTAAAAATAGTGATTACACTGGATTACAGTGGAAGTCATAATAGTCATCCAGAAACTAGTTAATGAAAAAAAGAGAAAACAAATCTGAGTAATTCTGGGTTTAGATAATGGTAAAACTTGAGGGAACAGTAAGGATCAAGGATGCACTCTTCCTATAGTTCTGTTTTTTGAAATGTTGCTAGAGCTATGTGAATAGCTTGTATTGCATCTGTTTCTATAAAGACTGCAAACAAGTACACAAAAAGGCTGGGGTGGTGAGATGACTGCTCACCTCTTTTCCCCTCCCTTGTCAAGTCTCATTCCTATCTGTTTCCCTTGCAAAATCATACATTTACCATCAAGATAAGTTTGAGAACTGGCTGCATGTTTACTAGATTCAGCATATCTGTCATTTAAGTTGTTACAGTAGGACGAACTACTCCAAATTCTTCTTGAGTAACCAGAACATGTGATAATTAAATGTCAGATAATGTACCCACTTTCAACAGCAATAGCTGATGTCATTTCAGACTGCACAAACTTCCCTGTAGGTTGCCAATAGCCCAGTTGTTCATCTGTTGGTCATCATCTTTTAGGTACTATGTATGATTCATAAAAGGCGTTTGAAAATAAACACTTTATGGGTGTATCAAAATTTATCTTTCTGCTAGGTTGCAGACTGTAATAAAAATAAGAAAGCAAAACCCTGGTAACTGGATGTTCTTCTGTTATTACTGTTCCTTTCCCACCTCTGAATCAAATGCACTGATGTGAACTTTGCAGATTTCTGTGTCTAGGTAGATGGACATTAAAGAGCTCCCCTGTGTTTGCCATACATTAAATATCATCATTACTACAAAGAAAAAACAAACAAACAAAACCCCAACCAAACTTCAGCAACTTTTTGTGAACAAAATAGATGGACAAAAAGAAGATCCAGTGTTAATGCAGAGCAGGCTATCCTCCTTGTAGCCTTGGAGGAAAATCTGGCATTACTGTACATTCTGAAAATTTGTGGGGTGAAGAATTCTATTTAGTTTCTATTAATGAACATCCTGAAGAATTTTCTCCCAGAAAACAGGAAGGCTTAAACAGTGTGTCTAGACTATTTGATGGTTATGTGGATCAAAACTACTCCACTCCACTTGGCATTTAAAGGAAGGACACTTACTGGAGCACAAATGTCTTGTGTTTGTGATGGAAAGTTTTCTCAAGGAGATAACTACATTTCTGCAGTGGATTTAGTTTCTGAGTTCATTTGATAAATAACTGTAGAGTGTTATTATAACCCGTATGTTGAGCTGACAATTTTTAAGCCAAGTTTTCTTGGTTTGTATCTGGAAGAAAAGCATCTTAGCCTGATGTAAATAGATAAATAATTTTTAAAATAAATAAATTTTAAAAAGCTCATCTTGTAAAAGTGACTTGTCCAGCTGAGCACAACTTAAAAACAATATCTAAAAAAGCACACTATTAGAGATGTAAATATCTCAAGGTTTTAAGTTATAGTTCACAGAATCACAGAATATGCTGAGTTAGAAGGGACCCATGATGATGCTCAGGTTCAACTCCTGGCCCTGCACATCACCATCCCCAAGAGTCACACCATGTCCAAACACTTCTTGAACTCTGTCAGGCTGGTGCTGTGACCACTTCCCTGGGGAGCTGTTCCAGTGCCCAAACACCCTCTGGGTGAAGAACCTTTTCCTACAGTCTAACCTAAACCTCCCTTGACTCAGCTTCATGCTGTTGCCTCAGGTCCTGTCACTGGTCATGAGAGTGAAGAGATCGGTGCCTGCCCCTCCTCTTCCCCTCACCAGGAAGCTGTAACTGCAGTGAGGTCTCTCCTCAATCTCCTCCAGGCTGAACACACCAAGTGACCTCAGCCACTCTTCATAAGATTTCCCCTCAAGGCCCTTGACCATCCTCATTGCCCTCCTTTGGACACTCTCTAACAGTTCAATGTCTTTCTTACATTGTGGCACCCAGAGCTGCCCCCAGCACTGGAGGTGAGGCTGCCCCAGCCCAGAGCAGAGCAGGACAATCCCCTCCCTTGCCTGGCTGGCCATGCTGTGCCTGATGCCCCCCAGGACAGGCTTGGCCCTCCTGGCTGCCAGGACACTGCTGCCTCATGTCCAACTTGCCATGGACCAGGACCCCCAGGTCCCTTTGTGCAGCACTGCTCTCCTGCATCTCATTCCCCAGTCCGTCCATACATCCAGGGTTGAACCATCCCAGGTGCAGAATCTGGCACTTGCTCTTGTTGAACTCCATATGGTTGGTGATTGTCCAGTGCTCTCATTTGTTGAGGTCTCTCTTACAAATGTCTGTAGAGCTCTTTAGCATCAAAACCTGATAGACCTGGGCATCACATGAGAAATCGTTTTACATCTTGTGACAAAGTACCCAAACTCCAAATACCCTTGAGAGCTTTGGAGCTTTGCATATAATGAAACACTTTTACAGCTTAAGTATTGGAATGTTCACTGATATTTTAGAACTTTCTTTACCTAAACCCAAACTGCGGCAGTGTTAGAAATCAGAATAATGCAAAGTTTATTCAAGAAGTATTTTAAAAAATTGTCAATTACATTATGCAGTTTTGAGAATGTTCAGCAGTATTTTTATTTCTGTTTTAAATCATCAGCTGTGTTGCTAGAAAGAAAAAATAAAATGATCCTACTCTAACATCAGTAAATCAATCATTACACCCCCTGCACGTGTGAACCAAAGTCCACACTGCAGATGGAATTGGTAAGATTTTTAACTTGTGTATGTGCATGAATGTAAATATCAGAGCTTTTATGTTCAAGAATTTTAGGAGTTTTATAACCTCTTTTGCTAAGTAAAATAAATTTAAGAACCCTTTTCATTTAATTAGGTTATATTATTTTCCTGATACCAAGTTAGTATATTGCTTGAAATGTCTCATCACCAGAACTTACATTGTTTTTGTTCTTGAGTTGTTGAACAAATTTTTAGTGGGCTCACACTGCCTCTAAACAGTCAAAACCTCAACTGCCATCCATCAATTCCACAAAGACTGCAAGAGTGGGATCCTTGGTAGCAATGGGAAAAGAGTTTAACAAGCAATCACATCTTGATGTTGATCTGGTCTTACTTTTTTTTTTCTTCAGTTACATACATGAGCTTAGGTTATTTTTGGATCAAATTCCAAAGGCCTTTTGATGCTGAGCACTATGGAATCTTAAAATTTGCTCCCCTTACTGTAGTTGAGAATCCAGTGTTTGTTACTCATGTATCCTTGAAAAACACCTGAAGAGAGCTAGGTATCCTACAATTGAAGCTACAGAGCTTGTATGCTGTGCCACTTAAAAATAGAATGCTATTTCTAGCTTGTGGCATTTGACTACCATTGGAAAAATCTGGGATAAACATTGTCAAATCTCTACTTGTCTAAAACAGTGCTTTTATGAGGTACTTAGCTTAATTTAAGATTTAGGGGTTTAAATCATCCCCCAAAAGAAGACAGCAGAACATCTAATAATAGATTCATTCTCCTTGAAATAGCAGGAGAAAATGGGGTGCCAGTAACAGCTAAAGGATAAAATTCACAAATGGTCCTTGGTGCAGAAATAGGGACCCAGCTCTTTTCTTTCTCAGCTGACTGACTTAACCATTGAGAGAGGTTACAGTTTTCATGTTTCCTTGGTCCAAAAAAAGACAGATTATTTTATGCAAAGGAAGACAGCTTCAACAAAAGAATGCGAGAGAGGTGGAATCCGGAATAGTCTTTAGTCTGTGAGTTTAAAATTTTCCTGGAGAAAGTGAACAGTATATGCAATATAGCAATTTCCCTCAAGCAAGAAAAGTGTAAGAGAACCTACATCTCTTACACTGTTGTACAAAGGTATTGGGGAGCAGGAGGAAACTGTTACATGTTCTAAAAGAAAGGAGGTATTAGCTACATATTTATTGATCTATCACATGTTCATTTACCATACTGACTAAATAAAAAACCCCAACCCTTTAAAAATCCCTCCATCTAGTTTCTGGATCCCTACTGGATTTGAAGTCTGTCCAGCTGTGCTGCTCTGTCAACACTGAAGCTTTTATTGACATGTGCAGACGTAGGATGTTAAGGTGAACAGCCCAGTTCCCATGCTGATTGTCAGCTGAATGTGTTTTTTTCAGAACCAGGATTTTGCAGCTAGGTGTCTAGAATCCCTTCAAACCCTTTCTAAGGACTGGCACACAAAATGTTTTCAATAATAGTCCACAGTTGTTAATATGATCTGTAATGAGCGTTTTGCTTAAATGCAAATATTGGAACCTGAACAGATGCATTGGCAAATGTTAAGTGAAAAAAAAAACAAAAACAAACCCAAAACCGGATGGAACAGCTTTATGTATTAATATAGAATACATGATTTTTTTTTTCTCATTCAAAGGAAACATGATGGGCTGTTGCATATTTAATCACTTGTATTTTAGGCTCTAATTGTGTAAACACATGCTTACATGTTTAATTTTACATTTTATATGAATATTACATTTACCTCAAGGTTATTTGATACATCCAGCCAGAATTACTGTGCATTTTGTAGTGTTGGGATCCTCCTGGGGACATAATATTGTTTAAATTTTTTTATTCTATTTTGCTGTGCAATGAACTATTAAAATGGGAACAAAATTATTAACTTCAGGTTTATTAATTCTCTTACAGATATTGGTCCCTAATACTGTTTCGGTTTTGTTTTTTTTTCCTTCCTGTCAGGATGCTAATGGCCTGTGTTACCCTTCAAGCAAAAGCCACCAACAGAGTTTTGCCTACTTGATTGTGGATCCCTGCAAGCGACATGTGAATATTCTGTATCACTGTTTCGGTGGAAGCCTATTTACCAACTAGATATAAACCTGGCTGGTCCCCAGTTTTACAATGGAGGTTGCCTTCTTTCTGTTGGGTTCAGGTAGACATTGCATAGTTTTCTGACGAGGAAAGCTCTGCTCCTTGATGACACGTTCGGAAGTGCTTCCCGTTCACTCAGATGTCACTATGTGGTTAGCGACAAAAGTTTTCCGGTATTTATACTTCTTGAAGCTGTTTCCTTGGCCGTTGCCCCCGCTTCCCTCATCCGTTTTATCTAATAAAAAGTATTTCTCTAGAGGTCTCGTCATTTTTATGAGCCAACTTTACAGACCCACGACGCGTAACTGCAGGGGAGCCTCTGCAGTCGGTGAAAGCTCTGCGGAACCGGGAGAAAGCGCGGGTGGGGACCTGCGGGAGGGGTCCCGGGCCGATGCCCGCTCCGGGCCCGGGGGGGAAGCGCGGCCGCCCCTCCCACCCCCTCGCGGAGCGGCCTCCTGGAAGTTGGGATAGAAGTTCGTGAGGAAAAAAAAAAGTTCTGGTTGGCGGCAGCGCTCCGTGGCGGCGGCGGGCGGGCGGGCGAGGCGCGGGC
>VWYO01022391.1:100257-119523 GCA_013400275.1 Rhadina sibilatrix | reverse complement strand
AGCGCTGGGGAGGAGCGGGGTGGGGGCTGCGGGGCAGGGTCGTCACTCGGCCTCCGGGAGCGTTTGGTGTTAAAGTAGAGGGACTTTAGTGCCAAGAACTTAGTGCTAGTGTGAATACGAGTAGCTAATGCTGTTACCAATTTTTTGGAAGGAGGCTGTGCCTACCTAGTCGAGTGTTTTTAAGTAATGAACTTTGTTGGTAAGCTGTAAAATAGGTTTTGTTATTGACTGTTGTCACTTTATCTGTGTCGCCAGTAAGAGTAGAACTCGCTGTGTACTGGTGCCTGGTACCCGTGTTGTTAAGGGTCTGTCAACATTTCCATTGTTAAACTTCTGTTTTGAACGATTTTAACTTGACTCCAGAAGTTCATTCCAGGCTGAACCTTGGCATGTACTCTCCCAGCCTAGGAGTTAATTCATTTTCCAAATACTCAAAGAACAGTCTGGCCTTCATATAGGAAGACTGAAAAGAAAATTGGAAGGGGTGGAGCTGATCTGCTTCTGTAGTTTTGCTAGCTTCTGAGCTACAGACTTTTAAGAACGTATCCAGCAAGGAATAAGGAGTTTATGTGTAGTGTTTTCCCAACTTGTGCAGATCTCATCACGGTTCTGTTATGTACAAATCTGAATGGGTGGACTAACGCTTAGTGCCATGTCTTGTTAAATACAGTAACTGTAGTTAAATAGCTGTCATGTTGGAAATGCACTTAAGGTGTGTGATGGTCATACAACTTTTGGTTGTACTTTTAGGCTTAGCCTTATATTCCTTGTGAATGTTAATCTTTGTCTGTAAAGCATATTTACTTGGATCACTGTTCCTTGTACCACTCAGTGGTTCCTAAAACATAAGCTTGAAATCCAGCTAAAGTAAGAGAGAATAATTTGCTTTATTGTGGACTGTTTTCATTTTTCCTTTTTGTTTAGTTGTGCCACATAAACATTCTGCTTAAAGAAAAGGTCTATTTTCTGTAATTCTCAGGAATTAAAATATTGCAAATTCACTTGATTTACTACTTGCTTATTTTGTCTGAGTGTAAGTGCAGACTGATTCATTTCCACTTGAACATATGGAACTTAAGGTGTGCATGGAGATGGAGTGAAGCAGAACTCTTAGGAGTGTGTAAGTGGGGCCTCATGGTGCAATACCTTGTGTAGAGAGGTGTGACAGGGACTGATATATGTATGCATTGCATTATAGGTGTCAGTGTTGTTCTGGTCTATCTATAAAGCAAGTTAATTGGTAAATATATTTTTGAAAGCCATTTCTACTTTAATGAAGTTTTCAGAGCTTCCTTTTCTGTTCCATGTTGGACATGTATTTACTACTGGCAAGGACGTTCTGTGTACTTACCAGTGGTGACTCGGGTGAATGGGTTTGTGAATCATTTCTGATTGAATGGTTCAACCTTTTGCTGAAGCTTTGCTTTGGATAAAGCATGGACAAACTCTTTACACTCTTAGAAGTTTGAGTTATTAGGAAATGTTATGTTCAGATTTCTTGTATAGGTTTTTTAATGGTTGAATTAGTGAGTCTTCCTCCATTGGAACTCACTGCTGCCAGTTCACATTTTACAATTGCTTTTCTCTTCCTACGGGGGGTGGGGAGGATGGTATTTGAATCCCCACACCCCCACTTGAAAAGGAGAGTGGGGAGTTGACTCCTCCAGCAGAAAGTGGCTTTGATGGTCGTGAGTGGGTGCAGTCTGGTAGCAGACCACTCAATGCACTGGATGAGATCTGCTGACTTCAGGCAGGTTTGTTCTTAACCCTGTGCTAAGGAGTAAGATCTTTACTTTTCAAAATAAAACTAAGGGCTCTCTACATACATAGTTAATATTTCTTGACTTACACAAGGGCTTTTGTGATGCTAATTAACCAAACTACGTGGAGGCTTGCTTGAACAGTAACAACTGGAAAATAAGCAGAACTCTAGAACAACTAAGCTATGAATTTTTTCTGAAGTGTTCATTTAAAGCAAAATGTCTTCTGACAGCCGCATTTCTACTGAAATATAGGAATCTTAATAAAAATAATTTCACTCCTGGCAGGCCAGCACTGATGCCGGGACAGCAGGAGCCCTGACCCCACAGCATGTCCGAGCTCATTCCTCTCCAGCATCGCTGCAGCTGGGAGCTGTTTCTCCAGGGACACTTACACCCTCTGGAGTAGTGACTGGACCTGGAACTCCATCTTCTCAACACCTCCGCCAGTCTTCTTTTGAGATCCCTGATGATGTACCTTTGCCACCAGGTTGGGAGATGGCTAAGACACCATCTGGACAGAGATACTTCCTTAAGTAAGTAAAATTTCTTTTCAATTAGCTGTATCTTTGGCTTTTTTGTCGTTGTTGTTGAGATATATATTTTGTTTTTACCATCTTAGAATTTCAGTAAATTTCATCATGTTTAAAAGATGCATTTTTAAAAAAACATGCTCCTGATTATAAGTAGGGGACCCTACCGCTTCAGTATTTCTCCCACATCAACTCTGCTGTTTCTGAAAACTGTATGGTACTCTGTGAATATTTTTCCTATCTTAATCTTAGCTAAGGAATGTTATCCATTATATTGTATATAAAAAATCAGGGAAATGAGCATAGTCATTCTTGATATTTGCTGGATATTGTCAGTTGTCATGCAGGTCAAGATACATTTTACCTCATTTTAATAATACAGATGTAAAAATACAGTTAACTTTAGAGACTATTGTAGAGACAATTTATCAGGACTTCTTATGTTTTGATTAAGGACAATTGTTTAAGTACACAACTGAAGTGTTTTTTGCCTACTCTCTCTTCCAGAGGTAATTAACATATGTGTTTGATTGCAGTATTTGTGTTTGTAACTTAACTCATCTACATTCTTGGCAGTGAAAAGGAATTTCAGAATTTCTAACGTTGTTTCATGTTACTAGAGCTGTAACTTTTTCACACAGTGAAATTAGTATCACCTTTTCTATAACTGAAGAAAAGTTACACGTGCCATCCATCTGACACCCGATCCATCAGGAAGCATTTTCTTTTATTCTGTGCAGTTTTCTAAAACAGCAGGGACTTGTCATTCTTTAAGTGTGCCCACCAAGACCATAGCTTGCCCTCAAATATTTTGAATATAATTTGAACTTTTTATTTAACAACAAGTCTCAAAATAACCCATTATGTCATTTGCAGGGTGGGGAGAGGTAACACTGTGTTATTTATGTAAAACTTGTTTCAGCCAAGAAAAACATATTTATCCCTATCTTTCTCACTCAAACATGGTGATTAATATGTGCATCTGATTGAAGTAGATGAACTTGTAGCTTCAAAAACAAAAACAAATTTTGTCTGCAATGAAAATTGAGCTTGCAAAACTTCTTTAAAATGTTTCTTGTTCCAGTAGCTGTGGCATTTCATACTGAGAAATTAGCTTTTTTTAACTGAAAAGAGGTTGCAGTAGTTGTCTGAAATAATTTGAGCCTGAAGGTTCCCTTTTGAGAATAATCATTCTCTATTAGAAATGTGAAAATAAGCATTAGCTGTAGATCTTGAAGATGTGATATTTTCTTTGGTGAAGGTTAACATAACAGTGTGTTCTAGAGTATGAGTGCTTCAGCAGGCACAAGTAGAAGGTTTTTTTGAATGGTGTAAGTTTATGTCATTTGAGAACTGTAGCTCATTGAACCTTGAGGAAAGAACAGAATGAGTTTTGAAATGAGAAGCAAATTTTTGTTTTGTCTGTGTTAGTGAGAGCTCTTAAAGAGCAGCTTATGAAGCTTGAAAAATAGATATTTGATTTTAAAGTTTTACTGCCACAAGTTGTTGTTCTTGATAGCACTGTCAATTTTACAGAAGATGAAACAGTTTAAGAGATGGAAAATGTCTTCCTGCTCTTCTAATGGATTTTTTTTTTTAATTGTGCTCATTTGGGTGAAATCAGAATGAAAGATTTATTCCTGGAAAGCTTTTTCTGCAGTTTGATTATTACCACAAAAATCTTTCCTCTTTCTTTTGCAATTTTTTTTTTTTTTTTTTTTGTCCTTTCTTGGTGTCCTGGTATCCATTTCAAAGGGTCAGATTTCAGCAAGAACAATAAAGAGCCTGAGACTGGAAAGTACACACAAGTCTGGCAAACTCATCTGCATGAGCAAGATCGTTTGTTCTCAAGCAGACATCCAAAGTAAATGATTGAAAGAGCTGCTAGCTGTGAAGGATGTGTCTTGAAGGGGAAAGGAGTGGAAACAAACCAGGTTGTTAGGAAAAAAAAATAAAGGCTGTGCTTTCTGAACCTCTCCCTGCTGGGTCACATGCTGACCTTGGGAGATTTTAAACAGTGTAATGGGGCTGTTTCCTTTTGGCTGTCCTTGGGTGATGCTGTGGTATGGGAGGACAGCTCTGTTCACACTTGAAGAACATTTGTTCATAAAATGTTGCTTAATACTGTGTACAGGTGAGATCCACCAACTTCATAGGAGTTTGTTAAGATTTATAAAAAGCTTTTAGAGTACTAGCACAATGTTTGCTCTGCATGTGTAGGAAACCCAAAGAAATTTAAAAGTAGTTTTGAGTAGCAAATTTGTATACTAAAGGGTTTTTTCAGTGATGTGTGGTAAGTTCTATCTCACACCTACAAGCCCGCTAAAACTCACGTCTTGCCTGGTTATACCTTAAACATTTGCTTGAAGTGTGAGTACTAAGATTTCTGATTCTAAATGCATTTAATGTGGTTCCTTTGACTATATGCAGATTTTTAGTGTCTCTTCCAAGTATTCAGCTTTTTTTCTTGATTGGCTGCATTGCTCTTTGTTTCCACTTGCATTGTTCTGTAGCTACTCCTTGAACAGTCTGGTAATCAGGCTCTAGAAAGATCTTTGCAGAATAGGTAACAATATTAGATTTTTTCCAGATGTAAGTAAACCTTATGGTTATAGTTATCAAAATATGCTACAGTGCAAAGAGAATAATACAAAATTGAATACCATACTTAATACACTCTGGAATTACAGTAATTTCCATTAATCAGTGGGTCAAGCACTGCAAACATTGTAATTTGTGCAAAGAGATGTGTGCAAAGGTATGTATGGGTGAGAAAATATTTAATCATCTCTGTGTGTATGTATATACAGAGATAGATGCACAGAGTTATTTGGCCAGATATTTTATATACACACCCCATGTATCCACGCATATTAAAAGAAGGTGAGAGCGGTACTTTAGGGTTTGAACCAGAACTACTCTTCTAAATTAGTCTGTCATCTGAATAAATAGACCCCCTTATGTATGAGTGCCCAACATATGATTTGCCAGAATTACACTCATTAGCATTCATCTCACTGTTAGGAGTAGTATTGCTGAGTTTAATTTTCCCTTTGCAATGATTTTGAGCAGTGGGTTAAGGCCTGCTTACTGTATAGCTGGTAAAACTAGT
Organism: Rhadina sibilatrix; assembly: GCA_013400275.1. Taxonomy (NCBI): domain Eukaryota; kingdom Metazoa; phylum Chordata; class Aves; order Passeriformes; family Phylloscopidae; genus Rhadina; species Rhadina sibilatrix. Next base: position 114,118 of record VWYO01022391.1, on the reverse strand, counting down.
TTTTATTGATACTGCTCCTTCAGTGGAGCTCATGAGTTAAGACTTGCCTGGTTAGTAAGTGGTCACATCTGAGTCATCTCTCACTGGTGTGCGGTAGCTTTAGCCCATTCTTAAACATGCAGTAAAAAAGCCGAGCTTGGTTTGTGTGGTGATGTCAATTGCATTGCTTTTTAACCGCTTCCTGTTAGCCAGCTGCTGCTTGACATTTCAGTGAACTGTGCAGAAAGATAGGGGATCGCTCTCGAGGCAAAAGATAATGTGCAGCGGGAGTAGCAGACAGCAGCTTGCAGAAAGAAAAAAGAAATTTTGCTCAGTTTTAGAGATACTCTTGTATCCTCTTAAGTTGAGTTATGCTTTTAATTCTTACAGAGCTTGTGTAATACCTCTTCTCTTGTTGTAGTGTGAGGAAAAGTTAACTGATTGTCCAGCAAATAAGTCTTGTAATTATTTTTTCTACAGGAAGTAGTTCTTGCAAGCAGTTTATCAACAACTTCCTATTTTTTCTGTGAAGTATTGAATGACTTCCTGAAGGAGGCCAAGATGGTTTTCATTAGTATTTGTGGGTGTGTTTGAGGTGTTTATCCATCTGGCAGAAGGAAAGATTGCTGTTACACATTTCTTATGTGGTCCGTACAGAGCTATGGCTTTGGATATTTTGAAACCAACTAGTTTTAAGACAGGGAAGTTTGTTGCTATGATTTTTTGGTTTTTGTCTTCTTTTTTTTTTTTTTTTTAATTTCCTGATGTCAAATATGAAAAATATCCAGTGACGCTGTTAAATTTCTCTTGCATCCTGTTTTTGCCCCTGACTGGTACTACCCGCTACACCAATAGCCTCTGCTCCCACCCCACCAATCTGAGTTTTCAAGGACAAAATATGTTCATTGGAAAAACTGCAGCTGCATGTTTTATTGAATACCTTAATTTAGTGTGGAAGTACATACTTGGAGTCATCAATATGACTTCTTGTGTCTTTAATTCTACAGTTCAGGCAAGCTGGTCAGTAAAATAGCTGTATTGTTGGAAGCCAAAACCGTAGCCACTGCTTTTGATGGCTTTTCCACTTTTGAACATCTTTGGTTGCTAAATTCTATTTATAATATGTCAAGCTAGTTGCATTTTTATATTGATGATTTGACTATTCAAGAAAATACTCAAAAGACCAAAGATCTCCCTGGAAAAAGCTGTGAAAAAAAATGGCAATGTAGACACTGTCAGTTTCAGAACATAGCCGAAGGAAAAACATTAGCTAAAAAACATTCAATGGAAAGCTTGCTGTGGTATGTTTTTGAGAATTTAAGTAAGGGAAGACAGTCACAGTACTACTAAGTGTATATTTTTCCTTCTGCTTCTTTCTTTGTAAAGTCCTATGAAAGAACAACCACACAATTTGCAATTCTACTGAAGATTTCAATATCTCTGAAAGGGCTGAGGAAGAATAAGGGCAAACATGCTTCATTCTTGTTAACACTGAGACTGGGCAGCAGTGGAAGCAGTGGCACACATTTTCTTGTGTTGGTCAAGCAACAATATCCATGTATTCAGTACCCTGCTGCACAAGGTGATTTTATAAGACTATTCCAAAAAGCAGTTTAGATATGATTTCAGGTAAACCAAGAACATCTCATGGTTTTCACTAATGTATTTCTTTTATTTATAAGCATATTGACATTTATTATCTTTAGAAGAAAATAGAACTGGGGAAAAGACAGCATCCATGGCACCTAGTTGGAAGTTAATAATTAAATTCTCTCTGAGGATTTTTTTTAATTAGTTGTTGATCTGAACCTTTCTTCTTCCCACAGGTTTTGTCTTTCACATATCTCTCATAAAAATAGTCTTTGTGCTTTATAGTGTCTGATTCGGAGTTTATATGCTTAGGTATCTCATACTGCTTTGTAGCACTGCTTTCCTATCTCCTGAATCAAATTTGAGATCAGTTTTGTCTTACTGGTGATCTGAAAACTTTTCATTATGTTGAAAGCTATAATTGTGACCAAGCCTTAACCAGCCTTTTGTAATTAAAAATACTAAAGTATCTCTGATTAGTTATAAGAAGTAGTATTTGAATACAGGTTTAATCAGAATTCTGTGTTTGAAAAATGATGCTTCTGCAATTCTACTTATTAAATACTTAATCTGCTTATATTTGAGTTAGAGTTGTAGCATTAAGCTCTATGAGTGTAATTACACTGCTATGGAACTACTCTGTTTTCTGAGCTCTTGACTTCTAAAGACAAACAAGAATTTGATTAGTATCAAATTAGATACTTATTATTACAAATTATTATACAAATTAGTATCTTCTAGATTTTTGTCCTTATACTTTTTTTTGTTTTGTTTTGTATGTGGAAGATGGCAAAGAATTACAGTAGAGGGGTTTTTAGTAGTTGTTTGGCTTGTACTACAGGGTAGTTTTAACCCCTCAGTCACATGATGGAAATTCCTGCTTGATAGGAAGCAGTAAAATAATAAAAGAATGTTTATTTGAAAATTCCCATGAATGTAAGACTGAGCACTACTACCTCATATTTTTGCAAGAGGCTTCTAATGGTTAAATGCTGTTGAACTGATAAATGGCATGTTTGGGTAAAATCATATCAACTTTTACAAGATTCATCTCTTACTGTCTTATCTTTCTCCTTCTGGAAATGAGAAAATAACAGCAGCTTTAAAATTTGAAATGTAAAGCCCCCATTTATACTTTACTCAATTTCCCTCTGCAATTGTGGCACAACAGCTGCAAATTTTTAAAAGCTGACACAGCAAGCAAATTGGATTTTTCACTCTGGTTTTAGACTAAACCTTCAGAGAAAGTAACTTATTAGCCCTGGGAGTGCTGAGATATTTAACATCAGGACCTAAATTAAGTCACATGTAAAATTAAAGCTGAGTTCCTGTTGCTCTCAAAGACACATTTTCCCATATCAGACATAAGCACTGGATGTAAGCACTTAGCGGGTGATGCCCAGGAGAGTAAGAGGTGTTGATCAGGGCTGAGATAGAGGATTAACTGTGAAGACTAGTCTGAGTTACAAGCAGTCCTGATTAAGACTAGATGCCTCTCCTCTGCAATCAGCCAAGGAGAAAAGGAAATAAAAATGAGGTAAACAGCAACTGAGATCTGTCATCCCAAACTAGGGATGTTTGTCTTCTTTTTATATGTGGCCAGAGCATTGCATGTGTTTATCTTCATAGCCGGGAACAAATTCAGGTGCTGTAACTAGATTTAGTTTAACCTTTTGAAACTGATAGCTGCTCCATTCTCATATTAATTTGTGTCCTTGTGTTTTTATACATTCCAACATACTTGCATTTATTGTTTGTATAGTTCTCATATACCTGTGCAGTAAAACTCAATAATGGTGGGTGGAACTTGCTGTCTTTTGCTATTTCAGTAAATGTTCCTTTTTTTTAAGGTGTGGTTTTTTCTTTTCTTTTTTTTCTCTCCCCCGGCAACAAGCTGTGAGTGATTATGTGAACACTGATATTTACCTTACTCAGTTTGTCATGTAAATTCTAAAGAAAATTTCACTTGGTTGAATGCAGGAAGTTTAGAGGAGATTTCTGTGAGTAGCAGTCCTCTGGTAGGTGCCCCTAAGATATAGGCTGGGTACCAGGTGGTTGGCTTAAGAGAATGACAGAATTGTGTCTAGGGGAAATTTAACAGCATGGGGGTTAACATGATGGAAAACAAATTCTTGGGGGGATGTTGAATTGGAACATCCAATAGACAGATGCCATGTACTGACTGGATACTGCCCCCCAAACAGTTTGCTAAACCTGTTTTTGTTGTCTGGCTCTATTGGGAAATTTACCAGATGAACTGTATTTTTTGTTAAGCATTTGAATAGGAATCTACAGCATGGAGGAAATTTGTTTTTAATATGAAAATGGTACCTCTTAGCTGCTTTTTGCTAAATAAAACGAGTTTTATTTGCAGAACAAAAGTTTTTGTAAGGCGTGACTAAGCTGTGTTGCTGTTTGATGGCCTCCTGAAGTCCTTCTTGGAGTCTGTTTTCTGGGATTCACTCTGTTGCTGTTTTATTTGGCTTTTAACTAAGTTACTTCAGGCTGTGTTTCAGGCAAGTATTCTAAATTGCTGGTTAAGTCAAAGTAGTAATACAAAGCTGCCTTGTAAAGTAAGACTTTTACCAGTATACTGCCTGTCACTCATGTCAGTTGCTAAGGAGACAAAGCTGTCTTGAAAACAGTCTTGGACTTTGCTTTAATTTTGCTAACGAGGCTTTGCTTCCTCGCAGTGAAAGACCAAATCTCTTTTGTTGAGTCTCTGACATGCTGTTTGGTAGCTTAGATCAGTGTTAGGAGTTCAGTGTAGTTACTGATAATTACACTGAGGTTGTGAAGCCAGTTTTTTTCTGTTGAATTGTTTTATAGGAAAGTCAAGTAAAGGTCATTTATGATTGCTAGTTTATCTCCAGTGAGTTCTGATTTATTGAGAACTTTGTTAGAAGTCTGTCCACACTATGCAGATTTGTTTAAACAGTGTTACAACTTCAAGGATGCCTTTCCCTTTCTGATTCCCTTGTTGCAAGTAAATTTTTTGCCTTTACTGGATATGTTATCAAGTTAGACATCTATGTCTGAATAAACCATATGAAAGCAAAGAGGCATAGGTTTATAGGCAAAATGGAATTCTTTGAATAAAGGAAATAAATGCAACTCACAGGTATGTTCTCTTATTGGATCTCACTTCTCAGTTATTTTTTCTAATTTGTTGTACTTATTTGAAAAGTTTGGTTGTCAAGTCCTCTGCAATTACTTTGATTTCAACTTTTCATGTAGTCTCTTTAGAATGGTGAAAAATAGAGTAAAAGAGAAATTTCTTCCTGTGTTTGCTAATTATGCTGTTGGTATAGTTAATATGGTTAATAGACCTAAATGTCCAATGAACACATAATTCACACATAATAAGTAGTAATTTTTATTTACAAAACTCCTGTCACTCTCCGAGCAGCCAGCTTTGCATGAGTTAAGGATATGAAATATATATGCTTAAAAAGGTGTCATCTGATATATAAAAGGCTGTGACAAAGTTGCTTTGAAGCGTGTTCTATGCCATCTTTAGAGGCTGTTTTTGTATATGTAAGAAAAACATGTTTGCAGAAACAAGTAATACTGTACTGTAACTGGAGTTTAGGTGTCCATTGACTTCAGTGATGGTCTGTGGGTCATGATGAATTGCACTCATTTAACAGTGGGATATTTTAAATACTTCCAGTTTTTAGTGAAAACAGTGAATAGCACATTCTGTGTGTTACAGGGTTTTATACACAAGAGCCTGAGGAAGCTAAAATTGCCTGTGTTCTAGTTCATGTATGGATAGAGTTTTGAGAGCTTTTTGTTATGCTGCTGTTGACAGAATTATGTTATCATCAGTGTGGACCTGTGTTTCATTTTTATACCATTGGCCTCTAAACACATGCACACTTAATTTCTGTCCGTGTATATAACTTACTTCTGGCCAGTGAGTATAACATTTGAACTGAAGTATGCATTCTCTTTCATAACTGGTACTTCAGATTTTCACTTTTTCTGAGATTTTGATTCTAAAACCAAGCACACCTAAGATTTTGGAACCAGATAGTGAGTAACAGAGGCCAGAAACTTTCAGATTTGTAGTGTTAGAAATGTTCATCTTTATGATTGTGGGGGTTTGGCTTTGTCTTTTTATTCTTCCTGTAATAACAGAAAAAAAAAAATCTATTGGATATTTAACAATATCCTGGTAATTTAGACATTGGTCAGACATAAGGAAGAGAAAATGTGAAACAGACCTTAGCATTCTTAACAGTTAGTTAAGAATTAACATTTTAGCATCAATGTTAAGAAGGTCAAAGGAAATCTTAATTACATGCTTTTAAAAATAGTTTGCAATTCAAAATTATCCCCATTTTTTATTACGCTGTCAGGCGGGTCCATGATCAGCTTCATGTTATGCAAATTTGTTGAGAAACTTGGACAGTTCATTGTTTTCTTAATTAATTAAATTTCAGTTTTATGTGGTAATGTATCCAGGAAAGAAGAATCAATCAGTCAGCTTCATCACTGTGGTGCCCATTTTCCATCTTTGTTTTAGTGTTGCGTTGGAGTAGGGAGCGTGGAAGCAGAAGGGGGATGCTTTTTTTTTTTCTTCTGGTGCAACTCTTTGTGTAGCTTTTGCTGACAGCTATGGTTTGAATCCTGTTTACGCTGTGGTGGTGAGCAATTCAGAGATTGTGGATGAACTTTAACTGATGCCTTTGCTCTGCAGTCAGAGTAGAAGTGTAGGCTCCTGTCTGTGCCAAACTTTACGCTTTTAAAATGGCCTCAAATGCTTGCTCTCTGAAACCTAAGGGGGACGATTTTAAGTTGTTTCCAAGCTAAGGTAACAACTAACCAAATAGTTGAGGGAGTGGCAGTAAAGTGAAAATTGGTGGCTTTTGTCATGGATAAAATATATGTAAATCAGTTTATGGGAAGAAGTCTTTTATATATGCAAGAAACTGTTGACCTCTTGTTTTGTGCAGGCAAATGTGCATGCATGTTTTTATGGAATTTATTTGAAATACAGGAGATCCTGGTGTTGATGCTTTTTACTTTGCCAGGATCTTTGCATGATTTGCCTATAACTTTGTAAAATTCTTTATGTGAAAGGTATAAACAAACCTACAATTTTACTGCTATGTGGTGCTTTTACTTCTTAACTAGTTTATATGACTTCTTCCTGATTTCTCCTGATAAATGCATTTGATAGTTACTGCCATTACCTGCAGCTGGGACATGAACTTACCAGACCTTAGAATATATACTTTACTGAAGTATACAAAAACTGGATGTAACCATTCAGTTACACACCCACCGTTGATTAACATTTTCCAGCCTCAACTACCTTGTGTAGACATTTGTGCACATACTGTGTCTCTTCATCTAGTCAAACTGCAGGATACACTTTAGATAAAAGGTGTTCTTCTATTGTATAGGATACAGTTCAGTTCTTGGCTTCCAGATAAAAATCTTGTGTGTTCTGCAAGTTGCAGAAGAATAAAGAGGATGCAAATTCTTGTAAGCAAACTCCAAAAAGTTATGTGAAATTAATATATACAGACTGCAGTGCAGTAGCAACTGGTGCTGTCACACTGTGCTTTATAGCACAGTCCTTTTATTTGCACTTCATTAGGACTAGTAGGTTTTCGTTTAGGTATCAATCTTGCATACCATTTGAGGTAGTATTTGTGCTAAAGAAAAAACCATGTGTTTGTCAAAGCTGTTAGGCTGTTTAGTTCATGTTGATGCCCAGCATTTTACATTAGTGCTGGTGGATCCTACAGCAAAACTGAACTGCAGATTCAAATGATAGTGTTACGTTGTTTATCATTGAAGTATCTTTCTGAGTAACACATCTAAAGTATACTTAAAATCATCAGGTGAAGGAAAAAAATGAGAAGATGATACATGATAGAAGTGAAGACAAAAACCAGCAATACTGGCAGTAGGGATGCAGTAGAAGTAGCTGTGCTGTTCTCCCTAAGTCTCCTTTTGCTGTTCTTGAGGTGCTCGAGATGTTCAAGATGTTCAGTTTTAAAACCTAGCAACTGCTGGGCCCTGCCAGTGTTGCTTTTGTAAAACAGCTTGTTAACAGCATCACTTGAAACTGCCCCCATTTATACAAACCGAGTACAGGTGCGTGTCCAGGTAACTGTCTTGTTGCTAGTAGAAGTCATGAGCAAATTTTTTGACAAGATTAAGCTGGGCAAGCATATACTCTTCAAGCAGATACTCTGAGAGCTCTGCTGCCTTCCAACTCTCCTCCAAGACTTGTGTTGTTTCTGCCTGAGGCTCCTTTTAGCACTGGCTGCATGTTTTGGCAAGGAGTCTGTCTCACTAGTTGTCCATCCACTGCATGAAGAAACGCCTTCCATCTCTGCTGAGCTTGGCTCCCATCTGCATTCAGGGGTGGTTAGTTCTTACTTTAAATGTGACAACGAACAGTTGGTACGTATTTGTTCTGTTCAAGATTGCTGTCTTTTCTTCTGGAAACTACTTATTTTGAAATTTGAGGAGTCCTAACCTGCTGGATCATGCTGGAATGGAAGCTTTTTTCAGTTATCCCTGCAACCCATCTTTTTTGTATCCTTAACTCATGCATTTTCCAATTTTTGTTATTTTTCAAGTGAAAGGTTAGGAATGTTTTGCAGCATTCACCATTCTGAACCTTCCATCTAAAAAGTAAATTTATTCTTACTGCCACTTGTCCTTTTATGCTATATACCGTTTTTTTCCTCCCCAGTTCTTTGCAGTTAGCACTTGATCAAAAGTAAATTTGTATCATTGGTGAACTATGGCACTGCTGCTGCTTTCTCTTGGATAGGTTCCTGTGTAAGTTTGCGAGAGTCCCACCTCTGGTGCAAGAGCTGCTGATTCCTCCTTCCTAGTACTTGTGTTTGCTTTATAATTTGTTACTGGTAAATGTTTCTTTGTGTCATATCAGAACCTGTCCGGATCCTGTAGCTGCCTTTTGTTTATTTTAATAAAAACCAACAATGCTTGCTGTTTCGAATTAGATCTTGTAGTCACTGGTTTCTGAAGCTTAATGACTACTGTGATTGCTGTGTCCTCTATATAAATGAGGGATGCAAATACTTCTGTTGGTACATTCACCTTGAAAGAGAAAGGTCACCTGCACTTGTGTCTGGCTTATATTTGGGAGCTACTTCAACCAAATGGAAGTATGCTGGTATGATAAAATGATGTGTATGTGCTTTAAAATACCCAAGCAAGATTAATTTCTAGAACAAAATATTTTGTGGATGATAGTACACATGTACTGTCATGATCTACCAGATGTACTGAACCTACTCAATGTATGTAGGTCTTAAATTGAATGGAAATGCATTAAAGTGAACAGTGGCGGTGTATTTGGAAGATAGTTTATGTTTCTTCATATATACCCAGTTTCACTGAAGCTGAAACAATGATAATTCCATGCTTTGGAACTATTATTTGATATTCTACTAATTTTTGCTGCAAAACTGCTTCTGCCTATACCATGCTTTACTTCCTAGTGTCTGAATACCAGATGCTTACACCATATTTTTCTGTGTCATGCAGTATGTCTACATAGCACAACAGTTCAGTAATCAAAAGGGAAGTATTTGGCTCTCCAGAGTTGTAATTTTTTAAAGATTGTCAACCATCTGTAGCTGATTTTGTTATATTGAATATGTTGTTTCAAATGTAGCAATTAGTAAATAGATAATAAGGGACAGTTGTATGAGTCTGAAAAACACCTGAGTAATTAGCTCAGTGGAGGCTTTCTTCTCACACCAGTAAAGGGTGATTGATTCTGTGTAGACAGTTCAGCATTTTTCAGGTCTTAAGTTGACTGGAAGTACAAAGAACAATGAATCAACAAGTGATGTAGACATGGTTTGGGTTTTTTCCTGTTTTTCCCCTGAATTTCACAACCATAGCTGTTAGTGTTTGTTAGTATTACTATTCAGCCTAGTACTTAGTGAAGGTTGGTCATCCATCCAGTCGTCTGCTGAAAGCACACAAATGTTGCTAAAGCTTATTCATGTCAGAAATGACCTGTTGAGCCAAGTCTGAAAAACATCCAAGGTTGGAGATACCACATCCTCCTATTATGATCCTTCATAATAGGATCCTTCATAAGATGATTTCTCTGCAGGACAGCAAAGTATCTAATGCTCCTGGTGGGCACAGTGATTTTGTAAAGGGGTTGAAGTTTCTCTACTAGCCAAAAAAAAAAAAAAAATATTCTTTAGGGGGTATTTTCTTATGAAAAAAAAAAAAAAAGGCAAATAAGGAAGTTGCTCTATTGTGGTTGCATAGCAGGATTTTGGTCTTGGGGGAGCTATAGGGATGATTTCTTTGAGAAGTTACTAGAATGTCTCATGAGATGTCTTCCTCCATGTCTCACAGAGCCTATGCCATCTGGCTCTAAGAAGCTGGCAAGGACTGAACCCATCAGTGACAGAGGTGGTTCTTCTGGAATAATGTATTTAAGAAGAAGGGAAAACAACTGCTGCAGAACAGCAATAGCTGAAGGGAGGAGTAAGAGCATGTGAGAGGAACAGTCCTGTAGACCCTAAGGTCAGCACAGAAGAAGGGGCAAGAAGGTGCTCCAGCCTCTGGAGCTGAGATTTCCCTGAAGCTCCTGCTGCAGCCCATGATGAAGCAGCTGTGCCCCTGCAGCCCACGGAGGTCCATGGGGATGCAGAGATTCACCTGCAGCCCCTGCAGAATCTCATGCCAGACCAGGTGGATGCTTGTGGAGGCTCCTGGGTTGAGGTAAGGACAGAGAGAGAGATCACTCACCAAGTTACCATCACAGGCAAAACACAGTTATGCAGGGAAACAACTTTTAATTTATTGCCAGTCAAATCAGAGTGGGATAATTTGAAATAAAAACAAAATCTAAAAACTGCCTTTACCCCACGCTTCCTTCTCCCTGGGCTGAACATCACTTCTGACTTCTCTACTTTCCCCCTGACAGCAGTGTGGGGGGACAGGGAATGAAGGCTGCAGTCAGTTCATCACATGCTGTCTACTCAGGGGAAGGGCCCCTGCTCCAACATGGGGTCTCTCCCACAGGATGCAGTCCTTCACTAACAGCTCCAACATGAGATCTATCCATAGGCTGCAGACTGCTCCTGTGTGGGTCCTTCCCACAGCGCAGGGTTCACTTCAGGAACAGGCTGCTCCAGTGCAGATGCCCCATGGGCTCACAAGTCCTGCCAGCAAACCTGCTCCAGTGTGGGCTTCTCTCTCCATGGAGCCACAGGTCCTGCCAGAAGCCTATTACAGTGTGGGCTTCCCACAAGGTCACAGCCTCCACAAAGAAATCAGAAGTGATGTTCAGCCCAGGGAGAAGGAAGCGTGGGGTAAAGGTAGTTTTTAGATTTTGTTTTTATTTCAAATTATCCCACTCTGATTTGACTGGCAATAAATTAAAAGTTGTTTCCCTGCATAACTGTGTTTTGCCTATGATGGTAACTTGGTGAGTGATCTCTCTCTCTGTCCTTACCTCAACCCAGGAGCCCCTTGTTACTTTTTCTCTCCAGCAGAGGAGAGGAGAGAGAGCGCAGCTTTGTGGGCCAGCAGGGTCAGCTACATTTTCGCCATCTGTTTCATATACTTCAGTTAGTCCTGTGTTGTGATATCTCATGACCACCTTACATTGAGTAAGTTCTCATTGAGTAATGACTGTGCTCTACTCTACAGTGTAGTGTGACTTCAGTAATTCGTCCAGGGATCTGCCTTACTGTAATACCTGGTTAACATATATCAGTTTTCTTGGTTGTTGCTTACAGTTGTGATCATATTTATGCAATTCCTTTTAGATTTTATGAATCTCTGAAAGGTTACTGGATGTGTAATACAGTAGTTGCATTTCAGTCAGCATATGACATGGTTTCTTAAATATATATGTTGAGTGCTAAGTCATAATAGCAGGGAATCCTATTCAAAATAGAAGAAGTTGCTCCTTGTCTGTGAAATCATCCTCTATATTTGTACTGTCAGTGTACTGTAATTATAGGTGTCTGAACAAGCTAGAACTGAGAAGAGGAAACTAGATAGAATAGAGAGAAGCCTAATTCCATTGGGAAAGTGTGTCTGAAAAGGTAGTTTGATTTTGGAAAGAGGTCTTACAGCACTGACTTCTCATCTGATTCCAGAGTGTGGGTGTAATGTGAGCTCATCACACCGGAACCCGGGGCTTGTCTTTTGTCAGCAGTGGTACTCCCTGATTCTTGGTGCTACAGTCAGACTTAATTTTTCTCTTGTGGTTGTTGAACTTGCCATGGCAGATGGGATGTGAATAAGATGGGAAGACTACAGAGCCTAATGAGGTTAAAGATGTTAGAAGAGGTTGAGTTTGAAGAGCGAAAACAAGCTTTGTTTATAGATTGTGCTTGAGGCAGCCTCTGTTTTTTTTTAGCTGAAGCTGTGCATAGTTATTGTGTAATTGTTATAAGCCATATATCAGCTTTTTCTGTGAGTATATTTTTTTTCAACTAAACTCATTCTCTGATCAGGTCATGGTGTAACTGCTCAGAGGAGGAAGTGAGGTAGATGCTTCCTGAGAGTTAATTAAGCCTCAGATCAGTTATGGTAATAAAGAGAGATGCATGTGGCACCATTCCATCTGACATCAGAATCTAGTTTTACTTTTTTGTCAAAACAAGCCTCTGTTCCATAAAGTATTTCGTTTACACTTGGGATGTACTTGAATGGGATTGGGGATTTAGAGGAGGAGCTTGTTAGTTGTATGGTAGCTTATGGATTTTGGTTTGGGGTTTTTTGGGGGGAGCGTGCATTAGTTTTTTGTTTTATAGTTTGCTTATTTTTTACACTTACTGTCAATACTATTCTCTGCAATTCAAAATCGCATGCTTACCATTTCCTGTGAACAAATTAGTGAATTCTATATTGCTTTGTTCTGGGCAGCTTTAGTGGGTATTTGATCCCTTTGTTTTGTCTTCAATAAATATATTTTAGGTTTAACTGATGCTGGTTTTACTTTCTTATCCTGTGATGCAGTCAAACCATATTTTAATGAACTTCATAGTGACTGAACATAAAGCTACATGTACATGAGAAACAACGTAAATTTTTTTAAGGCTTTATTGAAATGCTACTTCTAAATTCTTGACTAAAGCTTCTAAGCAGTGTTCTTTTGATACTCTTGCACTGTGGATATTAAACACAGTCATTGCAAGAGTAATTGAGTAATAATGTTTATTCTTATCTGTCTTGAATCGAGTTGTATTATGAACATCCAGAAAAGGGGCCCTTTAGGTTTTCTGTTAATCTTTATGCACATCATATCAGCTGTGGTGATGCTCAACAAATATAACAATCCTAAATGTAAAATTCAGAGAGCTGATTGACTGCAATCCTCAGGAAGTTAGTTTGAAAACTGTATGAAATTTCACTTTTTAAATTGCATATGGAGGTGTTTGGTTAAAAAACAAACAAAACCAACCAAACAAAAACAACGCACCACCAATCCCCCCCTTGTGTAGGCTCCTGTAGACATGTGATCATAATCTTCTGTTTGTGGAATTTACATTCTTGTGCTGTTTTTAGAAGCACAGGTCCCACTGAATAGAGTAGCCTGAAATATGGTGTAAGATGGTATCTAACTGAAAATGTCAATCTTCTGGTCCAAATACATGATATATCTGTGAGGTACAGAGGAAAGAGTGTAGAAAAAATTAATAATTCTTTAGGTTAGGTGGGGGGTTTGGGGGGTCATTCTTGGTGGTTTTAATTTCTTTTTAGTAAATAAACCTGTACATTAATTTGTAGCTTAATATAAACTCCACAAACAGAAAAAAAAAAAAAGAGGAAAAGGAATTTTTAGTGAGCCATATGGAGAAAAAGAATTAAAAAGCAGTCAAATTTGTCTGGTTTGTAAACTTCTTCAAGTTTTATTGCAGCCATCTGTGTAGACTTACCACCTTTCTGCTTCACAGAAACTGGACTAAGGTGACACAATGGTTCTTCCAATCTCATCAATACATATATTAGTTACCTAGGACTGGCAACTAAAAATAAAAGGACAGTCCAGAAAAAAAGGCATACTTTAATGGTTGATACGTATTATACTTTGCTGTGATCCAGTATGTGTTCTGTAGCTAATTCATTGAGATTTGAGCTTGGTTTTATTCTAACAATATGCATAAACTTGGCTTTGCTGCAGTTACAGATTTGATGTGTGAACTAAATTTAGCTGAAATGAGCAAGGGGCAAGGGGTGTGCGGTGGTTTTGTGGTCGGATTTTTTTTTTTTTTTTTTTTTTTTTTTTTTTTTTTTTTTTTTTTTTTTTTTT
>VWYO01022391.1:0-100241 GCA_013400275.1 Rhadina sibilatrix | reverse complement strand
TTTTTTTGGTTTTGAGGGTTTTGTTTTTTGTTTTTTTTTTTTTTTTCCTTTAGTTAAAAAACTTGAACATTGAATTGAGCTGTTAGCTCACATGATGTGTGCTGATGGGCTAATAAAGCTGAAATAAAATTGTGTTGCCTTTGTATATAATCTTTTGCTTCCTTGTGATTTATTAGAGTCCAAAACTTCTAGCTTAACTGGAAGATCTGAAATAGTGTGGGTTTTTGGAGGAGTGCTGGGAGGAAGACAACTTGGATTTTTGTTACTGCATATAAGCCTACAAGTGCTCAACCAAATTTCAGCCTGTTCAAGACATTAACAAGATCTAAAATCTGCACAAAATGAATAATGTTACTGTAGTTAACTTTCATTGAGGGAACAGAATATTAATTTTAATTTTTAATAGTGTAAATTTTGTACACTTGGTATTAGAAAGTTACTGTAAAAAGAAGTGGACTGAGTTGAATTCATTGACTGATCTACAAGTGTCTTTTAATCCTGGAATCATTTAAGTTGGAAAGGACCTCTGAGGTCATGGAGTCCAGCTGTTAACCTGACACCACTGTGTTCACTATCCCAAAGTGCCATATGTACATGTATTTTAAATACCTCCAGGGATGGTGACTCCACCACTTCTCTGCACAGCCTGTTCTAATGCCTGACAACCCTTTCAGGGAATAAATTTTTCCTGATACCCAACATAAACCTCTGTGGCACTACTTGAGGCCATTTCATCTTGTCCTGTCACTTGTTACCTGGGAGAAGAGACTAATCCCACCTGGCTACACCTTGCTTTCAGGTAGGTGTTAAGAGTGATAAGCTCCTCTCCTGAGCTGCCTTTTCTCCCAGCTAGCCCCAGCTCCTTCAGTCACTCCTCATAGGATTTCTGTTCAAGACCCTTCCCCAGCTCCCTTGCCCTTCTCTGGACACTCTCCAGCCCCTCAATGTCTTTCTTGCAGTGAGGGGCCCAGAGCTGAGCACAGGATTTGAGGTGTGGCCTCAGCAGTGCCCAGTGCAGGGGGACGGTCACTGCCCTGCTCCTGCTGGCCACACCAGGGCTGATCCAGGCCAGGATGCCATCGGCCTTCTGGGCCACCTGGGCACACCCTGGCTCATGTTCAGCTGCTGCTGACCAGCACCCCCAGATCTCCTTCCACTGGGGCAGCCTTCCCAGCCCATACCCCCATCCTGTAGTGCTGCCTGGGGTTTCTGTGACCCAGGGGCAGGACCCAGCACCTTGACCGTGTTGAACCTCATACAATTGGCCTTGACCCATCAATCCAGCCTGTCCAGATTGCCCTGCAGAGGCACCAGCAGATCAACACTCCCACCCAACTCGGTGTCACCTGCAAACTTGCTGAGTGGACACTTGACTTCTAATCCACATCATCAGAAAAGATATTAAACAGGACTGGCCCAAATACTGAGCCCTTGAAAACCCCAGTTGTGACTGGGTGCCAACTGTATGTGACTCCATTCACAACTCCTCTCTGGACTCAGACATCCTGGTGGTTTTTAATCCAGTGAATGACATGCCCCTGTGAGCCATGAGCAGACAGTTTTTCCAGGAGAATGCTGTGGGAAACGGTGCCAAAGGCTTTACTGAAGTCCAGGTAGACTAAATCCACAGCCTTTCTGTCATCCACTGAGGGGGTCACCTGGCCATAGAAAGAGATCAGGTTGGTCAAGCAGGACATACCTTTCATAAGCCTGTGCTGGCTAGGCCTGATCCCCTGATTGTCCTGCATATGCTGGGTGTTGGCACTCAAGATGATCTGTTCCATGACCTTCCCAGCACTGAGATTAGGCTGATAGGCCTGTACTACCACAGCTCCTCCATCTTTTCTCACAGAGGGGAATCACATTTGCTGACCTTCCATCAACTAGGACCTCACTAGTTCCCAGGGCTGCTGGTAAATGATGGAAGGTCACTTGGTGAGCATTTCCACCACCTTCCTCAGGACTCTTGGTTGGATCCCATTTGACCACACGGACATATGTCCATGTGGTGTAGCAGCTTGCTGACTGTTTCTTCTTGGATTATGGGAGTTTAATTCTGCTCCCCATCTCAGTCTTCAAGTTTAGGGGGCTGAGTACTCTGAGAACAACTGGTCTTACTGTTAAGAGGAGCTGAGGCAATGAAGGCATTAAGTACCTCAGTCTTTTTATCATTCTTTGTCACTATGCTTCTTCCTGTTTCCAGTAAAGGATGGAGATTCTCCTTAGCTCTCCTTTTGTTGCTAATGCATTCATAGAAGCTTTTTTTTATTGTCTGTAGCAGCAGTAATCAATTTGAGTTCTAGTTATGCTTTGGTCCTGATTTTCTCCGTGCATAACCTATGACACCTTTGTAGTCCTCGTGAGTTGCCTGCCGCTTCTCCCAAAGATCACAAACTCTTCTTATTATCATTACTTCTGGCCAGATCTGTCTGTTCAGCCACACCAGTCTTCCTCAACAGCTTGTCTTTTTACTACATGAGGATGGCCTGTTCCCATACCTTTCATACTTCCTTCCTGAAGCATGTCCAGCCATCCTGCATTCCTTTGCCCTTTAGGATGGCCTCCCAAGTGACTTTCTCAGTCAGGCTCCTAAACAGGCCAAAACCTGCCTTCTGTAAGTCCATGGTGGCAATTCTACTGATGCCACTTGTTATTTTGAGAATTGATAACTCATTCTGTGAGTGCTGTGACCAAGATGGCCTTTGACCACACACACCAGTCCTTCTCTGCTCACAGCTGGTCCTGAGGAACACCTATCCCTAGCTGGCTCCCTCACCAGCTCTGTAAGGGAAGTGTCCTTCACAGACTCCAGGAATATCCTGGACTGTTTCCTCTCTGCTGTGTTGTACTTCCAGCAGACATCTGGTAAGTCAAAGTTCCCCATGAGAATAAGGGCCAAAGATGGTGAGACTTCTACCAGCTGTTTACAGCTGTAACCAGCTGTTGTACTTAGCAGCACAACTTTTAAGTTGTAGGTCTGTTGCAACTGTGTCTGGTCCAGGTAAAATCAGAACAAGTATTTTCTGTTTTCAAAAGCTTTTTGTTGTAAGTACACCTGTGCAAGCAAAAGCTCGGATGTTCTGAACATCTGTGTCAGTAGAATAAATTACAGAATGCAAACTTTATTAAGAAGGGTAAATGCATAAATTTGCTCATAAGTGTATCCACACCATACTCTTGTTTCTTGGTTGGATGTTTTGTTGCTGAACATGTTGGAAATTCTTGAAGCACACTTACCAGCAAAATTGAAATATTGAGCAAGGTTCAAGTTCATACAGCATGTAATGTGAGTCAGGGTTTAGAGGGAGACTGAAATAGAGAGGAACTGAAAAATTACGCAGTATTGGCATTTCTTTGTTTCTTTCTTGTGTTAAAGAAAAGTTGTTCAAGAGCAATAAAAGAGGTAATGATTTAGTTCACTTTTAAGTAGTAATGACACTTTGAAATTACAATTGCATGCTTATACAGTACAATCTGTTACGCTTTTTAGTGACAAAATTAGCATGCTACTGCTTTATGTCCTATAGTAAAGTTAGGCTTGATATGGAGGGCTAGGAGATGGGCTTGGGTTTTTGCTGCAGTTTTTTTCTCAGAAAATACGCTTGGCTGTTTTGTTCACCGTAGGGTAAACAGGGTGATGAAGAACACTGAGTGTCAGACCAACAGGTACTGATGTAGGGAAACAAGAAAACAAGAAACATGTAGGTACAGGTCTGCTACTAAAGGAATTTGTCATGGTTTATTCTTGGAAGAACTGATACTAACAGAGAATTCAAGCCTGTACCATTATCTTCAGATATTCTACTAAACAGTTAAAAGTGTGAGTAAACAGTAGTTTATAAATTTTTTGAAGTTCACTCCTTTTCTAAAATCTCTTGTTCCTTTTGTAAATTGTTACAGCAGTTGCAGTTCACCTCAAACATCAGAATAAAAAATGACCTTGTTCCTTGCTACACATGGCTTCCTTTTTGATTTATGACTTGTTCTTCCAGTTGACCAGCTTGGTTTAACTGCTGTGCTGTGTAAAACTAAAGTAAACTTTGAATGTTTTAATTAACTGTCATTACTATATGAGGATAGAGCAAATATTTTCAGTGTATGTTTCTTTACAGAAAGATGTATTCAACTTACTCATCTGTGAATCTTTTATTCTCCCATATGTATATAATCAGATACACAGATCAAAATACATACAATTTGATTTTAAGCAGAAGTCAGACTTGTAATACAAAAGCATGTTTTGAGAAATAAGTGCCATTAAAATTCTCAGTGCTCAGTAGAGAACTTCAATGGCTGACGCATCCTTGGAAAAAAAAAAAAGCTCAGCACAGCTAAATATTTTGTGTAAATTCAGTCAAGGTCTTTGTATAGCATGAAATTTCTCTCAAAGTAGAAATTATCAAGTGTGCCTGAGATCTAAAGGTGGTAGTTCTGATTCTGGAAATTTTCATATTTGAAGTCATTTCATGTGGTTTTTAATAGTCTTTACACAGTAACTATACAACTTTGCCAGACAAAATCAGAAAGAAAATCCCAGTTCTAAGGTAGGCACTTTTTTTACGCTTGGGTTGTAAGCTATTTTTTGTTTCTAGTAGCACTAGATATGCCATTGATGGCAATATCACCCAGTAGCTGCAGGAGAGAGACAATAATTACTTTGATTTCCTTTTTCAGTATTTCTCTGTTTCATAATACAAGCTTTTTGATTGTAGGGTTAATTGAAGCTGATCTACAGGTTTCTAGAGGTTGGCTACTGCCTTCTTTGGTGAAGGATTTGGTATTAATAGTATTAAGATTGATTACCAGAAGTCTAGTATTTCAGCTCTTTATTCAGTCTGCTTCTGTTTGGTGAGTCCATTTTAATTCCAAGATTATGTTTTGCTTTATTATGAGAAATGTTGGGAATGGAGTAATGCAGTAAGGCTTCCTCTGGAAGAAAAGGGGAAGGGTCAAAAGGATAATTTCTTAAATCGATGCTTATAGCCTGCTGTTTAGAGGCAACCAGTGGATCTCTATTGATTGGGGCAATTCAGCCGTTTATAAAGAAAGCCTGTGCTTATTATTGGTTTGGATTTGACCTCTGATTAAGTCCATCAGTTGCTATTTTCTGGGCAAATAAGTCAGCAGAGGAAAAGAAATTGGCAGTTAAGATTGCAAAAGCTCAATGTTGTGATAGGTTTGAGTCTAAAAATAGTTAGATAATCACAATTCCATTTTTTGTTTCTGTGTGAGTGTTTTTATGTCTGTTAAATAGAGTTCATACTAAAAAACTTCATTTTTTGTTACATTGAAAGCCTTTGAACTCTTTTACTGGTTGCTTTTGCGAATCACAGTCACAAAACTTGTTGGTTTGACTCATTTATCAGATTTTCGACTAAACACACAAATCCAACCTGGCTAAAAAATTCAAGTGATGCCCACCTAGATAGATGCACTTTCCAGCTACAGCTAGGGAATTTGGAAACACTAGAGACATCTCTCACTCAGTTTGACCTTCTTGATAAAGGCCATGTGATGTAATCCATCAGTTTTGCTGTTGACAATATTCTTAACAATTTATTCTTAACAAATAGTGGTCTATTTAAATGTTGACTTCCAGTGAAATCATGCAAAGACCATGCAGGAGAAACTGTTTGTGCCTGAAATGGGGATAGGACTCTGAAACTAATTTTGCTTTTGAGAGATCAGATGGAATATTGGATTTTGTTTCATCAGAGAAATAAAAAATTAATGGAAAATAATTGGAAATAATGTTTGTAAATCTGTTTGTAATTGTAGCATTAATTCTTCCCTCTGTTGAAGGTATAAACATACTATTGCTTTTAGTGCTCAAACTTTGGAGAACTGAACCTACTAAAGTACAGAGACCAGTTTAATTAAGGAAAGAAAAGGCACAGAATTTGAATATTCCAGTGAAAATGAGGTTAAAATATTTTAATTTCTTTTCTTGAAAATGGTCAGAGAACATGTGACAGATAAAAAGGAGTCCCTGCAGTATGTTTATTGACTTTATAAGTCAGTGTAATCTATCAAAACACCTTGTAAAGCCAATTTTAATTGGCATATAGAAATCAGTTTGAAACTTCCCACCTTGTGGAGTTAAGACAGTCATGTTTTGTTAATTAGCAACATTCAAATCAAAATCAAGTTAGTCACTTCACAGCTGGTTTTGGTAGAAAGAGGCAGTGAGTGGTTTAAATCTGAGGCCCAGTTTTCTTGACAGGGATTTCATAATATTTCCCACCCATTACTGTACTTATCTCAAGCTTCAGATAAATGTGTGTCTGTAGTTCTGCGGCTTCAGTAATGGCCTGTTTGCTGAAACTCTGTTTGGAACTTCCTTTAGCATAACTTTCCAAATTTGAGAGGTGGGTTATACACTGGATTGTAAGAAGAAAAGATGCTCTTGTACTGTATTACCTAGATTTAGTGATCAGTAAATGGAATTGAAGACCAGCATCTTATGATACTTTGGCAGTGGTTGCAACTCTTTTTAAAATGTACACTAAAAGCACTTAACTACTTGAAAAGAGGAAAGATGTACGTGCTCCTTCCTGAAAGTGAAACTGGGGCTGTTGTTTATAAGGAAATTTGGTTCTCTTGTGGTTGTGCCAGTCTGATAGGCTTGTAATGTTTCTTTCTTCCTGAGGGAAGCAGAGGAAAACAATTGTACAAAGACATGTTTTAACAGTGTCTTGCTCAGCATGACAGTGGTTAGCCATGTTTTGTAGCCTTCTGGGAAGCAAGGGCCTGGGCATTATCCATGAGGCCAAATGATGAGAAATTTTGAGTAAATGGTATGGGGAAATGCATGCTGCATACTGAAATTATTATAAAAGTTATTACTGCCTGCGGGAACACTTCACAACAAAAGCATTAATTAAAAGCAGTATTATCCTGGCAAGACACGGAGAACAAGATCTGTTCTTATAACAGAAACATAATTGCAGTCTTGTCAAAATATCATTAGACCCTGTGGCGATTGAAGGAGCATCTTTCCAATGTGGTTTGACTTCTTGGATTCCATTTTTTATGCTTTAAGTAATCTAGAAGTTTTCTATCTATATCTTTTTTTTTTTTTTCCCAATTTTTACAGTCAGGTTGAATCGTGTTGTTTTTGTGAAGATCAGAAAAAAGTGAAACACGTGGGACCAGGTGCCCTTCAGCCTAAAAACCCCTTTAGTTTAAAAAGAATCACACAGTGTTTTTGCAAAGCTATTTTATCCTCCTGCAGTGTAAACCTGATGGCTTCTTGGTATGGGAAAATTAGGAGATGCGTTACAGAGGAAAGCCGTGATGGTTGTTAATTTAATTTAACCCTCCAGTGTTTTAGAAGGCTGTTTTGAGCTTGAGTCACTGAGATATGAGAGACTATCTAAAACAGGTTTTATCAGCAGTGCTCAGCATGTCATTCCTGCTGTCATGTTATTCGAAAAACACTGCATGTATGTAAATATATCCTTTTGGAGGCTGTCTTTACAGTGAAGCATTGTTGTTTAAAGAGGATGATTATTTTGGTTGTTGAGTGCTAGCCTGTTGAGATACTAGCAACAAAAAGAGGGAGTTCAAATACAAATCTTCATTATATTAACTATAAAAATTTCAAAGGTAAACTCATTAAACAGCAAGTCTGTACAGAAAAATATAAGCACATCTGTACACTGATGCCTTTTAATGTTTATCTTATAGTCTGTATATTTTGGTAACTGTTAGGTGTATGTAGTTGTGGTTTATAGGCATTTAGAGCAGCCAGTCATGATTGACTTAAAAAACTCAAGTGCTCTTGTCAGAGTTGCTTGGCGATGTTATTAAGACTGCAGTTCTGCTAATCGCTTACATCTGGCAGTAGTTTGAGAAGACATAGTTTAATTAATTTACATCTTTATTTGTTATTTTTTCATAAAGCTACTCAAGAAATTTTGAGATTTAGTAGTAGTGTTCTCTGAGTTGTTTCTTTTCATCTATTTCAGGCTGTGGTGGAGTCAGAAAGAATATTTTAAAATCAAAACAGCTTGGTGGATCCTAAGATATCAAAATACAGCTTTCTGAAGCTGGTTATAAAAGTGATTGAACCAATTTACTGTTTCAAATAAATAGTAATTGAATCACTTCAATTCCTAAAATTCAGCAAGTATTTTGATAGTTGGTATGCAAATGTTTAAAAACTTGAATTCCTTTTCATGACTGAATTACTTCATGAAACTTGTTTATTGTACAAAACTAAGGTAGTCTGCAATCCAGTCTGTCTGCAGCATTCAGGGTAATTTTTGTTCAAATTGGTTTTTAATTGTGAACTTGTCAGGCTTTAAACTAATTAGAAGTTCCCAAAACCTTACTCTTGGGAAGTAACTTGAAACTAGTAACCTTGACTAAGGTGGCTTAGTCAAAATTTAGTGTGACGTGAGAGCTGTTGCTCCATGTTGACATGAACACTCTCCCAGGCTTTTTATTCCTTAGTCCCTTTCATCTTGGATGTCTGAAATAGCAACTTTAAGAATCCCGTGGCTCCTATGTTATTTGAAATACTTGGACTTTCTAATGACTCAGTTTCCATATGGATATGTGAATTTTAGTGGTAGTCAGTGTTATACTGTGTGTGTCTGTATGTGCATGTGTATTTTGAAGTTTCCTGATTTCAGAACTGCTGAAAAAAATTAAAATGTGTAAAAGCTTTCATGGTTTGGAAACTGTAGCCTGTAGGAAGAGATTAGTCTTAACAATGCAGCATTGTCTATTGAGTCAATTAAGCATGTAGGTTTAGCTAGCTTGGGAACAAGTTTCAGCATGTGACATTATAAATAGCACTCTCTCATAACAAATGTAAGCTTAGTATAAGTGGGCCATAATTTCCCCTGCCACTTTACTAGGGTTTTTTAGGCAACTGTACTCTCAGAGAATTTTAGTCTTTCTGATGATTTTCTTGGGGTGCTAATACTGTGTGCCTAAGGGGTGTTGGATCAACGTATGGCTGATTTTCTCAAAGTGTTGTCCACCTTCCTGACTTTCCTGAGCACATGATTTTTATTTGTTTTTTTTTCTGTTTATCCATATATAGAAATGGAACCTTGTGGCCTAATGGCTGAGAAATCACTAAGAGTATTGCTGAACCTGTACCTCTTCTCAGTAGCTTGAATACACCACCTAATTGTTTGATCTAGCAAAAAGTAGTAGCATTTATAAGAAATAAGTATTTCTGTAAATTATCATAGCTTTTTTCTTAAAATAGAGCATCATCCTTCAAGCTAAAGTCAGCATCCTCTGAAGTAATAGTTTTCAAGAGGTGATCAGTCACTGTCTGGTCACCTTCTCGATGTGAATTGATGTTAAAATCATGGCAAATGAAAGGGTTTCTTGTGTGCAGCAAGCAGCAAACTGAGGACCTGTTGTCTTTGTAGTGGGTGGTGCCTTCTACATCAGGCCTGGTTTCATTGCTGCTTATAATTTTCTTTTGTCTTCTGGATTTGGACTCGGCTTTGTACTAGAACTTTTTTTGCTTCTTTCGCCCCCTCTCCCAATTCTGTTGGTTTTGGTGGAGAATTAATTCAGACTGAATCTCCTTCAGCATGAACCTCAGATCTGATTTCTCTTTGCATTTATGAAAAAACAGTCAACAGAAATTCCAGTAGCTTTCAGTGTAGACTTGTAATTTCAGGTAATATTTGTAATGTACCTAAATGGATTCCCCAATTGGAAAGGTGAAGCTATGTAACCTCTTATGAAATAGTATTTTGCACTGTTAAATGCTGCCAGCTTTGTCTTGTCCCCTCCCTACCTTCTAGAAGTCTTAAAAACTTTCCGTAGAATGTAACAAATGTGATCCCTGTTAAAAATAAAGTATGTTACAGTCAAAACATATATGATTTTAGCCTTGATTTAAAGTATAGCTCTCATCAGCCTTTCCAGTTATTGTTTAACTCACATTTAAAAGACCAAGTTCTGAAATGGAGTGCATTTCAGAAGGATGACATTCAGCTTTTGGACAGTGTAAGCTGGTGGTCTCCAACATGGGGTGTGTATAACCCAAGTGCTGTGAAAAACAGTCCTGTAGCATGAAGAAAATGTATTTTGGACCATTAATAAATAAAAATTAAGAAGTAAAATAGTGCTTAGTTCATCTTTAGCACATCCTTTTCTTCTTCCTGTATCTGCATATGTTTTAAAATGTACATCATGTATTATATGTATATTATTTATAAACGCACAAATATTGTGGATGCATACTCAAAATTGTTTTATTGATAAGATTTGTGGTAGAGAAGTTTGGAGACCACTGGTCTAAGCTACCTTGTAGCAAACGTTTTGCCATGTGTATTTTTGTTGTGTTCTTTGTCCTTCTCCTCTTTCCTGTTGGAAAACCTCTGCATTCTCTTATAACTTTGTATTTAAAATATCAGGTTTTCATTTTTTAATAGATCAGGTTTACCTCTGTGCGTGTACGTGAAGTTGTCTGGAATTGTAGTAAAGATTGCTTTGGTTTAATTGCTCTGGTATAAAAGTCTTGGAAGTTGCACTTTTGTATTATGTCATAATTTACATTTCCAAGAAGTACTGTGCACTTTTAACAACATAGTGTTAGATTTACTGGTTTTTATAGGATAAATCAAAAAATAAGGCCTGTCACAGCTTAAACTAAAAGCCTAACTTAGGAGGTCATTTGTCATACTGATGAGTTGAGACATCCATATTATTCAAGTGGAAAACGTAAAACTGAATTATTTTGACCTTCATCCCTATTTTTGTCTATATTCTTTTCCTTTTATGTTTTGTGTCAATTTATGTGATTTTTTTTTTTTTTGTTAATTTGGAAATTATAAGCTTATTGACCTCTTGGTTACATCATAAGTCATTAAATTAAATGAGACATTTAAGCTTTTTGCCATGCATGAAGCTCTTTCAATTCAAATTTTAAGAAAGATAGGTGTTCAGCCTGTTTTTAGTAATTTTTCTATAACTTGCTCAAAAAAGGCAATAGGTCTGAACATATTTCTTCTGTACAGTTGCAGGATATGTGTAGGACACTTGATCCTACAACCACTCCAAGGATTCTTACATTGCTTGAGTCTTGTGTCAGGGAATTACTCAGCGTTTTCGTAAATTATGTTTTTGAAGGGGGCTGCTTTCCAAAACAGTCTTGGACGTCCTTCCTGGATTATATACAGCAGAAAGAGGCTGGTTACAGTGCATCTATTCCTTGGCCCAGTTGTGTCATTATTAAAGCATTACAGCAATCTGAACCTTTAACATAAAAACTTACAAAACAGTAGTCCTAAACTTTAGCCTTTTCCCATGTTACAGATTTGAGTGATATCTTGGTCTTACTGCTGCTTGCAGAGAGGGCTTTTTGTTCATTTATTAGTGTATGCTGTTGGTTTTTTTAGTTTTGGATATTTTGGAGCAAAGCTTTGTCATTCCTCTTAACTGTGGGGACTGTAAGAACACAGAGGCTGCAGTAAGCTGATGTTGCTCCACATTTTTCAGATAATATATTTAATTCCTTAGATAGGAATGGGTTAATATAATTATGAAGTAAATACTTGTCAGAAAATGTGATTACATCAGCAGATCCCCCTAGTGTGGTTTGGGTAGGTGGTGGCATAAGAAAGGTTTTTTGCCCTGTATTGCCTGAGTAACGAGAGCGGGAGAAATGCCTTAATGTTATCGCAGTGTATACCATAGAAGGCTTCTTGTCTGCATAGCAACATCAGCCAGAAGGATAAGAATTTCTGTATTGAGGGGTTCAAATATGTGCCTGGTAGCAAAATAGCACATTACTGACTCTTGACCCAATTCTTTCTCCTCTGGGGTTTTATTGTCATGGCAAGTTCCAAAGTTAGGTGATGTGTTGGTGTTGCAAATGTCTCAGGTGATCTGGTGTCTATGCTTTCTGCTGGTCATCGTGTTGTGTACCCAGCATTTGTATGAGAGTGAAGGAAGGCTTGGGTTTGGTAGGTTTTATGTGTGCTGGCCTTTGTGGCCCACCTCTAAAGAGGCTTGAGAAGGTTGATAAAGCGTTTTGTCAGAAGTGCTATGCCTTATTATACCAGCTAACAAAAAAATGGCAAGTGTTGGTGATAAAAGCTCTCCTGCAAAAGAGGAAAAAAGGTATTGTGATTTTGTATCTCTCTAAAAGTTTCTCCAGTAAATATTAATGATGATCAGATGCAGCTCTTCCCTACATATACTTTTTGCTTTTTATTACAATATTGCTATTATATGGATTTTTCCTTGCCATGTACACGTAAACTTTTTGAAGTAGTTCTGGAGACCCCATGAAGTGTCTTTACTTTCATTATATCTTTTCACAGGTGAACAAATCCAAGTAACTGAGTCAAAATCCCACTTATACTTCTGTGCTTTTATATGAGCTATAATGTTCCTTCTTTAATTATGTGTTTTACTGTTTTCAGCTTAGGATTCTGGCATTCTCCGTATTTTGTTGCTGTGTCCCAATAGAGCGGGTTTGTTTTCCTTAATGTTTTGTGAACAGAGGCAACTGGTTAAGAGAAAGCCTGTTGATTCCACCTAAGAAGATAAAGCTGTACTATGAATCTCTTTCTTACTAGGTATTGTTAAATCTTGAGAGTACTTAAACAGCTTGAAATACTTAGTTAGTGGGGCTGTACATCTTCACTATTCTGGAAGTACTTTTGACTCCTTGTAACATAATGAACTCAGAACAGCTGCAGGGGAAGGTTCGGCATCAAACACACTGGCTGAATTTTAATTGGCTTCATCTGTCCAAACATATGGGTGCTGGCACTAGAGACAGAACTTGACACCTACAGTTATATAGAGAGGAAAGAGCCTGGCTTGATTTTCAGGGTGGTAAGAAAGCTTCTTGAGCAATGCTGAGAATCAAAGTTTTATTTGTAAGGCGGTATGAAATTGTGTCCCCAAAATATGAAGCCTCAGAAAGTTAATTCTTCAATATAAAAAATTCATACTACTTTCCCCTACTTGGACCAATACTGAATCAATTTTCTAGGATAGAAATGGCTTAGAGCTTTCAGTATATACACTATGAACCCATATGGGTTTATACTATGGGTTCAATATTTTTATGTATAAGAAAAACCTGAATAATTGGCTACCTGTAGATTGTAGATTTGAATTTATAGAAAATGGGGAGTGTATTTAATCAGCTGTCTAAAACACAAGGATTGTTTTGCTGCATCTCAAGATGTCTTCATTACTTAACGTTCGGACCTAGAAGTAAAAAAGCGTCTTTAGTGTGATACTGCTATGGAACTGGAAAGTGCTACAAATCTGAATCCTGATTAGTTGGCTTCATTTTCATCTTCATTAAGATGGTGTGACATATGGGTTCCACTTGTTTGAGTCCAGAGATGGAGCAAGTAAACATCTTAAACTTTTTCCAGACCAAGGCAGACTAGTATCTATGTATTTGTATGCCAAAAGAAAGCAAACTTTGTGGGTTTTCCTTTGAAAGTACAGAGGCTTGCAGGCTGAAATTTTTGAGTTTTCCAGAAAGAAATCAAATGTTTTAGAATGTCAGGTTTCTAGGCTGCTCAAACAAGTAGAACTTGTGTTTTAAAATGTCTCCATAGAAATTCTTTCCTCCCCCACCAAGTTCTTTCATATTTAGTTTCTATAACCAGTGCACTATTGTGAAGGAGGGGAAATGCAGGATAACTGCGGGGAAGCCAGCCAATCACTCCAGCATCAGAGCAGACTCCAGGGCTTGTGGAGGTAACCTTTGTGACCTTCACAAGGGGCCTCTCCGAGGAGAGCCATTTTTCCTGCCTTGTAATGGTAAAGAAATAACTTGGCAATTCCTTTGATCAGCAAAGCAAAAACAAGGAGAGCAAGGAGCAAATGGGCAGCTTTGTGCACAAAACTGCTAAGTCAGTACTGGCATTCTCGGAGCTTAGAAAAGTGTTACCGTCTTACACAGAGTATGTACACACTTCTGCAGGGTACTGGGATATTTGTTGCATATTTAGAAAACCCTTCTCAGTTTGAGACTAAAGGGAAATCTTGGTTGTTACCAGTTACGGTGAAGTAAAGGCATTTCGTCTAATAATTTGGAATGCGAGAGTGAGGAAACATTTTTAGTTCTTGGAGGCTAAGATTTTCAAAATGGGATTGCACAATGCTAAAAAAATAATTCTAGCATTGGGAAGTGATAAATTTCTTGTATGCAGCTAGCATATATTTTTTACAGTAAAGCTTCCTGCTTCGCAGCTTCTGGTGATTTTTTTTCCATTTCTCAGTTGATAGTTACAGGGAATTTCAGATGCATGCTTAAAGAAAGAACTGTAGTTTTGCTTTGCAAGTATGTAAGGTTTTGTTTTGGCTCGTACAGATTGAAAATCAAACCTGTTCTTAACACTGGGAGAATTTTATATCAGCTTTTAGCTTCTCTTCTCCATTATATTCTTTCACTGTTCTTCTGCTATTGATACATGAATGCTTCTGTGTCCTTCTGTTCCTGTTGGTATTCTGATAAGTTGGGTTGTGCATCTCTGGTAGTTTTCTGCTCATCAGATTGGGTTCATTCTCCCACCTGAGCTGAAGTGCTATGAGTTCTTTCTCTGCCTGAAAGTAGGAGAGGGTTCATAATGTTTTTATTCAGTACTTCCTTCCACTCTGGTAAGAGTCTGCCTCCCAGTTTAATCTCCCAGACCAGTATATTTCTATCCAGCAGATTCACCACTTCATTCATTCTCTGCAAGAATTCTTCCTGTGGTTTGTAAATTTGCAGATTTTGACCTCCTTTCTTGGCTGCTTCAGCATCTCTTCATGCAGATTGGCTCCTTGGGAGAAGTTGGTATTACAAATTGCCAGTTCCCTCTGCAAGACATTTCTTCTTTTACACTTACAGGATTCACTTTCTTTTGATGTTTTATCCTTTCCTCTGCTGCTCCCTAATTAATCACTCCCAGTACTGTGCTGAAGTGGTTCACAGTGATTTTCTTTCTTTACAGGACTGTAAATAAATAAATAGCAGTTACAGAATCAGGTAAACCATCTGCTGTTTTGAAGTGTAGTGCCCTTCAGTGTTATGAAAGTACAGAAATTACTTGAGTGTCATTATCTCACAAAATAGCTACAGGTGTTCAGTAATTAAACAGTTTATTAGATCTTTGCACAGTTCTGGATAGGATGCAAATTAATTTTTAATGGATGTGATTTATTTTAGTGCAAACTGCTCTTCAGGAGCCTTCACCTGCGGGACAGTTTTTATTCTAACATACACAATGATTTTCAGATAAGGTGCTATATAACTTAGCATCTGATGAAGATATTCAGGAAATTGATTTGTTCGAAATCGCTCATCACAGATGATTTTCTAAGTATATTGTAGCAGCGTGAGTCTATCAGCAGATTTTTCTTGTGTGCACTGACACCGATACGGTCCCAGTGCAGTTACTGTATTTAAGGGTCAAATCCCCCACTGATTGCATCGACAGAATCAGCAAAGAGCAGTTTGGCTGCTCTGTGAGCAGGACGAGGGTGCCCCAGGCTCTGCTCCTCCTGTATGTGGGAGCAGTGTTGGCAGCAGCAGCTTCCAGTCAGCTTAGTGCATGCTCTAGCACAGAAGGTGGTATTTGGCTGCTTGGCTGATGCTTTCTGTCCAAGCAGCTGTTCCCGGTAGAAGAGTAGGAGAGTTACCAGATAGACTGCAAGATTACAGGACTACTGCAAGTTACTTAAGTAAGATTGTAATCCTGACAAGCTCAGCATATATGAGTAGTCAAGTCAGTGATGAGGAGAAATGTAGCACAAAGAAGTGGGACTCTGAAATAACAGCAAGTCAGCTCCAGGGCCTGATTGACTTTCTTTCATACCTCTTCTGCTGTATATTCTTCGCTTTTGGTATACTCCTAAAATTAGCTCTTGATATACATGAAAATGTAAGTAGGCTTCTTGTAAAGAAGCGTCTCATATTGTCAGATATGTAACAGTCCTTTTCAGTTCTCATTTGAACATTGTAACAATATTCTGAAGGAATAGATTTCTGAAAGTATATATATAAAGATAACAAGGTATCAGAGGAGAGTGACCAGAATGTTTGATGTCCCAGTTTATACAACTAGAATCACAGTATCTAGGAATAGATTTATTTCTTTCTTATGTACAGTTTACTTCTAAAACGTTTTGAGATAAAGTTTAAAATTATGACTTGTGTAGTGATAATGAAGTGATTGCAAAATAAAATTTAAGATAACACTAAACAGTGAATGTTTGCTACTGAACTTCAAGTGATAAATTCTGGAAGGAAGTTGCTGTGTAAGTACCTGGTACTATAAAGTGTTAAACCACAACTTAGAAAGTGTTAGCCAAGTAAATGTTTACTTTTTTGGTTTATTCAAGCATCTTAGTTCAAAACTAAGAAACTTGGAGCTGAAGAACAGGGTGGTTTGTTTCCTTCTTCCATAATTCTGAATGTAAAAATGATGTGGGGGAAAAAAAATCTGTTACGATAAAGTTTCTTTACGTGGTGACTAGAAGCAATCGATTCACATTGATAAATACAGTTCAGACATTTTATGGGAATATCAAAGATTACTGGAATGGGGCAGACCAAAAGGATTATATTAGCTCAGTGTTCAGTTTTAGCAAGCTAAATATGAATGACTATGAAGTATTATGAGTTAAAAAATATATTGGGAGTTTCAGTCTCCTCGTGGTATATCCTTCATCTTTTGCCTTCAGGTATGGTTTACATCCTCTGATCTGAAGATTACAATCTAGAGTACTGAGTTTAAAGGGCAGAAGTGGATATACTCTGAAGTTTGCAGTGACAGTGAGTCACTGAGTGTTGTAACTGTTCATGTGCAGTTTAGGTGCCTTGCCCCGGCAGGTGAGTATCAGGTAACCTTTATACAGGCTTGCTTCCTGAGAGCTTGGCATAGAACTGGGGTCAGTACAGTTCCATTAACTGTGTTCTCTTATCTACTGCTTAAATTTCAGAAAAGCTGTGTCTTACTACTCAGCTGTTGAAATTACTGATACATGATAGTGCACATTGACTCCTCTGACATCAGGAGCATTATATTTTCCAAACATGGGTTATGAAACAAATATGTTTTGTCTTTGGAATATTATGTGCTAACTACTGAATGAGCTAAACCCAAACAAATAGACAAAACCTAGACAACCTCCAGAGCTTGCACTTAGAATTTTGTTTGAATTGAAATTTTCAAAACAATTTTGGCTGCCTAGTTGATGGGCAAAAATGGTCCTGTAGGATGGTGATAAGACTTTTGGATATAAGGAAGTCTGTCTTATAGAAGAGATTACAGGAACTCAGTTTGTTCAAGAGTTCAAAGTGACAATACTTGTAGAAAAAAAGCTGCTTCACACTCCAGGGGATTTCTAAAATAGTTTGTGAATTTGCAAGCAAAAATTCCAGAAAGCTGGAAGCTGATAATGATAGCTTTTGGAACTGAAAGGGAGTGGAGGAAAGGGATGGGTCATAGGGAAGTGCTGACTAATGGTGAGCAAACACAGTAAGGGTGTTCTTGTATTACTGATCTCACTTCCTAAAGGAAAGTAAACTCTATACTACCCAAGTGTAAAATTTGAGCTGTGGAAATCTCTAAGCTGGACTGTTAAGAAAGTGGGGAGAGGCGATGCTAGAAGGAAAGCTTGATTATAATGATGTTAGCCATTTAAAAACCCACACAATAGTCTTCTGAGACTTAGTAGTAGTCAGTAGTGTGTGACCTGTAGTCTGATCTCTTGTGTGGGTACAATGTATTTGTATCTTTAGGGAGGCCTGTTACTAGTAAGCATGATTTTAAATGCTAGACATATATTTGGTGAGAACATGGTTTTTAAAAATGGATGACAATAAGTAAACACAGTGTTTTTTTCCCCCTCTCTCATGGCAGCAGCACAATCCCTTCACCATCCCCCTCCCCCAGTGACAAATACTGATTTTCATGATTAGTAGATGAAGAATGCAGTGATTATAAATTTGGGATTAATTTATATTAAGTTTAAGTGTTAATGTTAAGTTATTTAGGATTTTTTTTGGAACTTCAACCCTTAAAAATCTGCTGAAATTTAGTGAAATTAGGAGATCTACGATTTTTGCTTTGTGATCTGTTTTGTGTCTAAGGATAGGGTTGAACAATTTCTAAATAAGTACTTCACTGTGTTTATTGATAAAGTGTGGTAATTACTAATTTTGGCAAAGACTAAACTGTTAGTACTTTAGGAGCTGTTAGTAATTTTAGTGATATGCTTTTAAATAAAATCATGTGCTTGGCACATTTCGTCATCCCTATTTGTAATCCTCTCTGTACCAAAAGATACTCAGAAAGCAGATTAAATTACTGTGAATCAAATACATAAATGCTGAGGTATTGGTATTTATTATGATGATTTAATGAAATAAATTAAAACTTTAATTGTTTCTAGGGTTTGAAAGCTAGGGTTTGTTTTGCTGATGATGGACTGGATGACCTCCGGTAATCTCTTCAACCTTTCCGTTTCTGTGAATACCCAAATTCTCTCTAGTAAACTAAAAAGTAAATTAATATTTCCCATTGATAACTTCTGAAATATGCAGTGAAATTTGAGGTCAAAATTAGCTTTAGTTTCCTTTGCTTGTTTTAAAATGGACCTTTGAATACTGTTTAAACCGATGCTCCTTAAACTCTTTGTGAATGGTGAAGAGAAATGTAGAATCTGAAACTTTAAAATCCTCAGGTTGAAAGCATTTTTTAAAGATAAATGTAATAGTTATTATATTTAAGTCTACTGTACATTTAAATGATAACTATAATAATTAAAATTTTACACTAAGTAGTTTAGTTTCTTCTCAGGCTTTTGCTCTGTGTTTTCTTTGCCACTGTAAGTTAAATAGGTAAATAAAAATAACTTTTCAAAACATAGCCTTCAGACAATATGGTGTATCTGGGGTCAAGAAATCTGTTGCCTCTGGTGGATTGCAACTTGTGAAATCTGTCTTCAGGGAGTTGAAGGGTGGGGGAGGAAAAAGAAAAATCTGCTGATGAAAAACAGTATATGAGATTGCCATTGCCTAGGGTTGACTGAGCAGGTATCTTTCAAGTACTGATTCAGGCAGCAACTTGCTGTTGGAAGATTCTCTCTTTGTTTTACTTAGCAATCTGAGTCTTGAGGGACAGGAATAATTGCCTCCTACCTCAGCAACACGTGGTGGTTGTCTGAATTGTAAAAATAAAAATCTCTTCCTGGAACATAAGAAGGAAACAGTCATAAGTGTCATAAGGAGGAAACAGATGACTTGGGTTTTTTTATGAAATAAAGTGCAGCCCTCATATGAGGGAAAATATATTCCGTAAGATGATTTGTATGACTAAAACAATGAACATCTGAACAGATGATCAACTTAAGGTGTGAAGTGTGAGCTCTGAAACATAAATTAAAAAGAGATGTTAATATCAATGATTTTAATGGCAAGAAAAACAGTTCACTTTGTAACAGAAAGCTGTGCCTTCATTTCCAGTAGATCCTACCTAATGGTTCCCTAAGAGTCAGCTCATCCTGCCAAGGCCATCTGGGAGCGATCGTTGTCTAAACACTCAAGCAACCAGTTGGAACTGCCCTCTGAGACTTCCTACTTAGAGCAATAAGGAAACAACCTGAAGAATCTTTTTATCTTAATATTTTGTTTTCCTTAGTGGTGGTTAGCCTGAGGGTTAATCGACAGGATTGCTAGCAACAACCCCCTTTAGATACTAAGACAGCTGGCTGTAGCAGCTTTTATTGCAGCATGCTTAGGCAAGCCTCTCTGACTTGAAACCTTCAGGCAACAAAAATAGGGTGTTTTGAGAGGGGCGTAAAATTGCCTGGCTTCTCTTCATGCAAAGAAGCACTTAATTTCCCTCTTGCTTTCTTTGTCTCCTTTTAAGAGAGAGTAATAAGATAGAATCTCAGAGATAAAAGGACACAAAAGTGATAAAGTATTCCATGGCCCATCACTTCTGAAAATCATCTGCCTTCCCTTAATAAATGTGAAAGCTAGTGTTTGTGTAATCTTGTCTTTAGTGTTACAGAAGGCAAAATGGTTGCATCTTGAGGAGGTCTTCTGCATTTGCTAAGCAAGAGTGTAGGAGAGTATCTGTAAAGTCAAACAAATATAGTAATTTCACTTGAAATAGCAGCAGAGACAGTTCTTCCTTTAGATTTGCCTTCCTTGGTGATATATCTTTATCTCTTTCATTGAAAATTAAGGAGAGAAAAAAAGATGAATTCTGCATGTGCTGTATGACGGCCATGGGAAGCAAACTTCTTAACTTTGGGGACAGGGTAAAAAGAAAGAGAATTTTCCTTTAAAAATAACCTTTTTTCTGCTGTGGGGCTGAGAAGGGAAGTGTAAATTAATCTGGTGACACAGAATGTGATCACAGCATTTTAGTCCTTTAGAGATTTTGGAAAATAATTGAACTGGTAAAAAGACTGTAAAACAAGGACTTCTCTTTTTACTGTCTATAATAATGCTATGTCTTATAGTTTTCAAAGTAATGGAAAATGCTCTAGAAATGAAAATGTCCTTGTATTCATTATTTGTTCCTGAGGTTCAGAATTATTTTTTTTTTTTTTTTTATTTGGGAAATCCACAGAGGAATCCAAGAATAATACTTTCGAGAATCAATTTTAAAAATTATAAGCATTGTAAGATACCAGCCCTACTTTTCTGAAATGAGGTCCTTAAGTGCAGGGCAGGAAAAAGGGGCAAGAGGAAAAAGAAGAATAAACACAAAAATAAGCATGTTATTGCTTCCATTTTTGCTTTGACAAAAGGTAGTTGTTTCAAGGGCACATTATTACAAAAGTGGTGCTACCTTGGCAAACCTTTGAAAATCATATCATGCTCTCATCTCTTCATGTTAATCATGCATGTGTGGTCAGTCTGCACACTGCCCACACATCCATTTTAGCATTACATGCTCTGAATTGAGGACTTTTCTGTGAGTACTTTCCTAAGAAGTGCAGTGCTGTTCTGCAGCTTCAAAACAGCGTGGTGTTTATACTCAGAACAGGAACCGTAGTTTTGAAGTCTTTGATGTTTGTATTGTGCACTGTCTGCAGGCAAGCCAGTGCTAATGAAGGCTGCCTTTGAATATGTTAATATTTATTAATACTGGTATTTATATTGTTTATTTACTATTTATTAATATTAGTATTAATATTACTATTTAACACTAAATACTGTGTTTTGTGTAAAAGCTCTCTATTTTGTGTATCGGTGTCCACAGCTTCATGGGCCATGCTTTCTGGAATTTCTGGTACCTCTTAGTATCTTGCAATATTCAGTCACCTTAGGAATAAATTCCAGAGGGATTGGTAGAAAAAGTGTCTGACTGGTAATGACTGTGTGAGAAATCTGTTTCTTGACGAATTAGACTTTTGTCAGATGCATTTAAGCTTCCCTTTATTGCATTGTTCTAGTTCAGATTCAACCCATTGATTTGCTGGAAGAATTTCTGCTGACTAGGACTGTAATTTCGTAAAATAGCATACGTGGTTTTATTTCATGCTTAGGTTTAAGGAAATTAAGCACTGACAGGCTCTTTTCCCACCTGGTCAACAGGATGCTTTTGCCTACCATTCTCTTACCTTTTTGCTTTTGTTCTATTTCAAAGTTAATGAAATCACAGCTGTGGCACGACAGGATTGCACACTGAACACATCCATGACAATTTTAGGGTATGCTTTTGCAGGCTGAGTGAAGGTTAGAACTACCTGTTGTCATTTCACCTGTGTGCTCCCTGGCATCGTATGCCTGTGGTGCAGTTTGGTGAGAACATGGCCAGTGGTGTAGATTGAGTAGTCTAACACAAGCTTTGTTTAGTTGATGCATTAAGGCTGCCAAGCAGAAAGAAGAATAAGAAAAACTAAAAAATACAGCCATTTTATATATTGCAGGAATATTCAGAAAATTGTATCAATGCTTCTAGTTCTTTTAGGCAATTAAACCATGCCTGGAGACATTACCATCTTTAAGAGATAACCTGTTACAAATTTTAGGGCCTTTTTCTGATGCTTTTGGGAAGCAGTGAGATTAGGAAGTTCTGAATTTTACTGTCATGTGTTTCTATATAAATTAGGCTGTAACAGTCCTGAAACCTAAGGAAATATTGCACGTACATGAGCAACACAAGTGGAGAAACAGTGCTTTCCCCAGCAATGGGTGGAATATAATCTCTCAGCAGATGAGATTTTCATTGCCGTATAACCAGCCTTTTCTTTTGCTGGATTTAGTTAGATTTTTTCTTTACAAAGCCAGTTGGAAGGTCCTTAAAGGGTTTAGGGCCACTTTAAGAGTGTATCCTTGTCTAAGAACGGTGCAAATTCAGGAAAATGTTTATGGAGGACTGAGCTGAGGGTAGAGGTAATTGCTGACTGAGCAATCTCATCTCCCCTTCAGGCTTTTCTCTACTACTGCTGCTTGGAATTGAAATCATCTCAAATAATGCATTTAAAGTAGAGATCTGTAATTTTGTTACAGCACCTGCAAAGTCAGCTATGCTAATTAAAAATGGCCTATATATCTGAAGATTTAGACTCATGTTTTAATCCTTTCCAATTCTCAGATTGGAAAGCTATGGAAAATTTACTTGTGGGAGTCCCCCTAGCTCATCAGCCCTCTCAAACTGATCTTGGCCTTCTAGCTATTGCCACTTTCTTAGGAATATGCATCCAGCTCTCTTCTTGAATTAGTGGATTCTGCCACTTTCACAGCTGTCCTGTGGTCACACCACCACATTAGTATTCTGTGTAGAGCTCTGGCCTCTGCAGAAGTAGGTGTACTGATTTCTTCTCAGTCTGCTAAAATGATAGCTAAGTGGGTATCTTGGAGGTACCCTACACTGCCTGTGCGCAGGACAAGTCTGTATAAAATTTGGCAAACAGGTTAGTTGATTTTTTTTTTTTTTGACAATTTATGGTAGCTTCAAGAGCAGAAATACAGTTTCTCCTGGCATCACCAGGAAAGCAAACTTTCAGTATATACATCAAGACCTGGCATGCTGAAATGTACTGGTGAGCACTCTAAATTAATTCCGGCATTTATGAGGAGACACTTTCTCTCTACTCGTCCTTAAAGTTAATGGACACGTATAAATAAAAAGACTTTCAGAAAGTTATGCATTATGTGGATTAAAGAAACTAGCTGTTAGGAAGACAAAGGAAAAATGAAAGAGTAGAATCTATATCTCATTCATTTAATGTAAAACAGAATCATAGGTGACTAGCTTGTCAATGGAGCAGCTGACATTTGGGGTTTAATGAAAAGTTTAAATTTGACACCAAAAATAGAACATAATTAGGTTTAGTTTCATTTGTGCACTTGCTTATGTTACACAAAGACTTTCCTAGCTGTCCTCAGAACAAAAAGTATTCAATGCCACGTCAACATCCTTGGGAGGTCTGTCATGATGTGGTCAGTGGTATGTGTTCCTGTTTTGCTTTTCCTGAAATGTGATTTCCAGTGAATTCTTAACAGTCCCAAAAATCTGAAAACCAAAATCCAAAGTTAGTCATCTCAAGTTCACTAGAGACTGAAAAGAATTTTCTCACAGACATAAAATATAAGTCTTGTCTAGATTGTTAAAACACAAGCATTACATTATGGAGAGATGCTTGCATAGGTTTTTACAGTGATGCTTTTATACTTGGGAACAACTTGTCTTTCTGTGTGTTTGAGACTAAGTTTTTGAAATGTCCTTTCATGAAGAGTCATGTCCAAATGTACTGAGAAGTGATGGATTATTTTTCTTTTATGTGTAGATCAGACTCCTTATTTTTTTTCTTATGTTGCAGAAATTTCATGCAGTATGTTCATCAGAAACTGAGGATTAAAATATCTGTTCATTCTCTTTTGCTTTTCTTCCTGACATTACATTTCTATTGCACACGACATTACATTTCTATTGCACACTTCAGTAAAACAGTCTTGAATTTCTGACCTGCTTATGTTAATAATGTCTCTCCTAGGAAGATCTGGTTTTGTAAAAGGGAAGTTCTAATTACAAATGATGGTGCATATATAAGGTGACTCTATGCTAATAAAGGCAGAAAGGCTGAGGAAAACATATGATTTTGTAATGACTGAGAATTCTTTTACACAAATGAAGTTCTCAGCATACGCTGGGAAGTGTACCTGCCAGTGGGGACACTGGAGTTGCAGTACATGCTAGAGAATATCAAAACTGAAGGTCTCTTAGATAAGCCTTTCTTGAAGCATTAAAGTAATTCTTTGAGTGTCTTTTTTGTGTTAGTTCATTTCTGGAATTAGTTAGTTCATTTCAGGACATGTCTTTTCAGTGCAGCAGCTGGAGAATAAATGGGAAGGTATATTACACTTTGTACAAGGGCAGATGAGTTCTCTGTTTTTAAAACGATGTTATTAGTCTACTAGGGTCCAAAGGGTTCTTAAAATAAAANGTGATGTTACCAATGTCCTTTTTTTTTTTTTTTTTGGTCTCTAGGTCTTCTGCTTCTTTCCCAGTGTACTTTAAACAAAAACTCAAAATCTTCAACATCCCTCTCCCTCAAAAAAAACAAAAACCAAAAAAACCCAAAAACAAAACAAAAACAAACAAACAAAAACCCAAACAAACAAACCAAAAACCAACCAAAAACACAAAACGAACCACCACCACCACCACAACCCCAAATCTTAAACTCTAAAATTAGGTTTGAATTTGAATCTGACAAATCTTCAGGCATGTGATAGTGTTAAATGCCAGTAAAGATTTCTTTCAGTTGGAAATTCTGATTCTTAGTAACTGTAGAAATGCTCTTTGTGTACACAAAATGAGAACAGTTTTCTTTTCTTTGAAGTTGTTCTTGTCAGAATGCAGATAATTTGTATTTAACTGTAGAACTTGAGGATGAGTGAGGAGATGCAACTTGTGCTTTTCGTAATGCACAGCACTTTCAAAGTCCTTTTTGGTGGACGATGGTGGGTGATGTGTCTTGGAACAGTCACTCTTCTTGATACTAGAATTGACATAAGTTTGCTAACAAATGCTTAGTATGTGGTGGGTGTTTTAGCTAGCTTTGTTTTTCTAAGGCCTGTTACCACAGACCTACATTTATGTATTCCTCCACGTATAGGATTTATTTAAACATTTCATCCATATAAGTGGAGGCCTGTCTGCTTTCTAGTCCATCAGTTGCTGAGCATTATTTGGAATTTGTAAGAAGGAGCTGATCTGTTGTGATGTGTTTTGGGTGGTTTCTTAGTATATAGCATTCAAACACTCAACATATGTAGAGCAGGTAAGATACATATGAAGGCTGTGATTTGATGGAGGTTGAAGAGAAAGATTTTGAGGGGAGGTGTAGAGGAAATGGATATCTAGGTCATGAAGCACTGAGCTGAGTGGGAGGGGGAAATAAGTTTGCCTTATTGAACCAGTCATATGGTCAGGATGATATTAATATAATCAGCTTGCTTATTTTGAGGCTTTTCCCCCATGGCTCTTGGCTCTCAGACTGCTGATTGTAGTTCAGTTGGTCACATAAGGAACATGCTGACTTTTCTCAAGTGAAACTGAGAAAAGCTGGAAGCGGCTGCTGCCTAAAATAGCTGTCCTTGTTAACAACTCTCTATGAATATTAACTGTACTTTGCATGGTATGCTTAAGCCGTCTCAAGGAATTGGTAATGCTGGCCTTTTGATCAAAATTAGAGGTACATCTAAAACTGCTTCTTACATAGTCCATTCATTTGTCCCATGTTCAGATATGTTTCGAAAAATCGGTGAATGTTGTTGTTTCAATGTGTTTCTATGATTAACTGTAAAAATGGTTCTGTAATGCAGGGAGAAAACATTTTTCCTTCTATTTCTTACTGTGCACTCAAATAGCATATAAAAACAAAGTCTATAAATTATGTGCCTTACATTTTATTCGTTCAAAGTGTTACATGGATTTTTACAAGAGTTAAATGGAAATAATGAATGTGTTATTGTGGGTACAGTGGTGTTTTCCCAGTTTCCACTATTCCCAGAACTGAGTTGAACAAATACAACAAATCAGAAATGTAGGGGAGGAGTAGTACATGCTGGTACCATAATTTAAACACATGGTCTGTGAAGCATTACAGTGCGGTGTTTTTACATCTGTATTATCTTTACCTGTTTTCGTTGCTTTGCAAAACTGACCAGCAGAAAAGTGAAAAATTGTTCTCCAGCATGAAGGTTTATGTACAGTCCAGTATATATAGAGCAGT
Source organism: Rhadina sibilatrix (assembly GCA_013400275.1). NCBI lineage: Eukaryota > Metazoa > Chordata > Aves > Passeriformes > Phylloscopidae > Rhadina > Rhadina sibilatrix. The sequence goes on along the minus strand of VWYO01022391.1, from coordinate 74,039 downwards.
CTTTACTGTGTTGCACCATGTTTTATAAATAAATAAGCTTAAAAAAGAAATAAAGAAGTCTTGCTGTATATGGCATATTTCTCAGTGAAGCTGAATATTTGAAAACCTACGCAACCAAAGATGCAGTATGCTTAATAGTACCTTGTCGAGGTTTAACCCCAGCCATCAAACAGTTTAATTTATTGGTGTGTTGATCAGAGGGAGGTCAGGTTCATCCAAAACATAGACCAGTACTAGCCATGGTGAAGAAAATAACCTCTACCCCAGACAAAACCAGCACATACTGTATTAAGTGAGCTGTATTGTGACCCTACTACAGTGTCTCTGTAACTCTTTGATCTGGAATTGCTTGTGTGCATGTTTAGAGAGGGTAAATATACATGTCTTATAACTTTTTTAAAAGCCACTTCATAATATGTCTACCTTGTATCAGAAGGTTAGATTAGAATGTGATAAGTAATTCGACAAAAGTAATTATTTTGGTGACTACTGCCTCATTTTATGTTCTTCTGAATTCATTACTTGTGGTTTTGCTGAAGTATATGAAAATGGGCATTCCATGTAATCCAGAAAGGCATAATTTTAAGGATAATTTATTTAAGGAAAGAATGCTGTCAAGTTAATAATGCATTGGATTCTAATTTGTAACAATATTATCTGAATATTATTTTCAATTGATGCTTACTGATTCAATTGATAAATTATTGGATAGCAAATTTTGCTGTCGGTGTTCCTGTGCATTTGGAGTTGTATCTTTGTCCCCATGTACTTCTCAGAGCAGTGTTGCTTCGTGGCATCAAGATAATGTTGATGCTTGTTATGAATAGACTGCATTTGTTGCTCATTAGCAAAACATGCTAATCACATACTCCAAAAGTAAAATAATGATTCATTAAATTTTTGTATTTTCATTGAATTGAATTACTCCCATGAGTGATTTGCCATTTTTTTCAAAACAGAAATCTAAGCTTCCAAAGTTCTGCAGAGGGCTCGGTGGGTTACTTGACAGTCCCTCATCTTTTCTCATGAAGTTGAAAGGCAGCTGCATGTCCCTTTCACTTTACTGCTTTGGTGTGACTGGTTACTTAAAATACTGCGGGGAGATTGTTCAGGTGTCCGTGGTGAGGAGAGCAGTCTGTCCTATAATATGAGGATGTGGTCTGTGCACACAAAGTTTGGGAAGACTAATGTTTTCATACTAGCCAGTTAATTACCACTCCCTAGGCCCTGAATATGAACTCTTCATGCTGAGGTACTGGACTATGCTTGAGATTCCAGATATAACTGGCTTGGTTTGAAAATCTGTGAAGTCACATTTTAAAATGGCAAATAACTGATCAAACAAAGAAGGAAACAAGTATTTGGTTCAAGGGTACAGCATCTAGTTATGGTACAACAGTTTAGATTATGGTATTCATGATGAACCTTACCTCACCATTGCTCTAGCTCTCATTGCTGCAGCTGTTGCTTGGGAAAGTGGTGGTGGCCAGGGCAAGGGTTTGAGCATCTGACATACACTGATGCTTGGAGAGAATCCAAACAGTTCTTGTTTGGTTTTGAATGTGGCTGCTGTTGGCAGGCTTAACTTTCTGTTGTTAAACTTTCTGTGCTAGCAGGTCATTGTTGTGGATGCATGACTGTCCTAACTCTTGCTTTGTTTTGTCTTAGTCACATTGATCAAACAACAACATGGCAAGATCCTAGGAAGGCCATGCTTTCCCAGATGAATGTTACAGCTCCCACCAGTCCTTCTGTGCAGCAGAACATCATGAACTCGGCATCAGGTAAGCAAAATTTGTATTTATGCAAAAGATCATACGAGTAAACCACGAGCTACTGTAATCAGGGGAGAGTGAGTCCAGATTTAATAAATGTTCTTCTTGTTATCCTGGTTTGAAACTTTAAATTTGTTGATGCGTGATTTATCAAGCAAGAGGCTGATAGTTGAAGTAAGAGAATTTACGTAATATTTATGTTGTCAATAGAAAGTACACTGTAGTTCTTTGATTTGTGTTTTTATTTTTTCAAATGAATGGTTCAAACTCCTAAGGAAGCAGAATTTTTGTCTGTTTTCTTCTGACTAAAAAAAAATGCTGTTAAATTGATAAAGACAAGAATTTCCATTAAATTAGTATCAATTTACATTAAAGCTTTTGTGCTTCACAGTGATCTTCTACCTCTGTTTTTTCACTGACTCAACGTGGTATACTGTCATTTGCTATACATTTCTACATTTAATACAAACGTACAATTTTTTCCTGTCCTCCCTAAATGGATCAAGCAAATACCTTGAAAATCTTTTTTAGAAGCATAGATGTTTTGGTTTTCTTCTTGCGTTTCTGTTATTTCTAAAATCCAGTAGTATGGTATTACTTCTCTGGCTGGGGAAGTCTGATTTCTTTTCCTGGAATATAGAATCATTTTTCAGCTGGCCTGGAGTGGGGAGGCTGTCACTAGACAGCAATGAAATGTTTTTGTTCTTGCCATAGAATCTACTGTATGTTTTCAGAGCTCTCTCATCTGATTATGCAGAAGCAAGCAGATAAATTTGGTGCCTTGCTAGTTTGAGTGCTTGGTCTTCCCCTTGCTTTGTCACCTCCTGTCTGTCACTGAGGTTCATGTTGTATTTATTTTCTCACAGTCTGGCTGTATTTTGTGTGTGTCTGCTGTTCCTGTACTTCCCAAGGGTTATTCTCTGCTGCTGCTTTTTGTGGTCTGTTTAGACAGCTTTGTTTCATGCTGCAATTCATGTGCTGCAGACAATACTGAAAGATTAACCGGCGTGACCAAACTGTGCTGTTCATGACTGAGTATTAGAGGGGAAGTTAATCAAACTTTTTGCTGGCTAGGCCAGGAGGCTGGATTATCCTGAAACAAATGAGTCCTGTTCAAGTTCAGGAAGTTGTGATTCACAGCAATTAAGGTCTCAGGCTCTGATGTGAAAATAAAATAGTGTGATTATTTTTTCTGTAAATTTATCCCAGGAAACCTGCAGCAATAGAGGTGGTGTGTTTTTGCAGGGACACTTCTAAAGGAGGGAGAATAGGAGAAAGGAAACAATTCCCTTGGTCTGTCCTGCCTTTTTGCTTTTTTGTGCTAAAACTAGACGTTTCAATACTGACATAAGTTCTGTATTTCAAGATAATGCCTCAAACTTTCCATTGTACCAAGAGTTGACAGGAAAAAATAGTGATAGTAAAGTATGACTCAGTTCATGTACTTAGAAAGAAATGAAGGGTCCTTAACAAAAAAAAAATAAACTGTTAAATTGTAAGAGGATGGTAACAAACTAGAAAAAAAGCTAGCAATCTGGACACAAGGATTATTTTTGAAAGAACATGAAGAATTTACATGTAGTTGCCTGATGTGTGTGAGAGAGTAATGCTGCATAGGTATTGCTGTTCATGCAATAAAGAACAGTTGAAATGTGCAAGTGGGTTGTCTTGTGATTTGAGAAAGCACTTCCTTGGATACAAGTTCATTGAACATTTATTTTTAATTTCACAGATGATACTGTGTTGAATATCAACTGAAAATCCCGTGAAGTTTCCCCCCCCCAGTGCTCTGAATCTAATAAAGTGTGTGAAGGACTCAGAACTCCTGTGTATACTGAATTACTCCACATGTGTTAGGTTTTTTAAGCTTAAGTCAGTTGAGGTAGTATGACTTGGAACTGGCTCTTTGGATGCACTTGCTTACCTTTACTTGCTATTAACAAAAGTCTGCTTTGAATTAAGTAATACCAAACCTGCATTTATTGGGTGCGATTCTGTTTCTGATACTTGATTTGGCAAATGTTTATGTACTAATTTTAAAATATGACTGTATATTTGTTTTTACTAAAGTCTCTTATACCTGGTTTTGTTACTTTTTATTACTGAATAACTTATGCTTTCTGGGTAGCCTCTTGAATAATCTTTGAGAGAAATGGAAAAGTCAAGTAACTAACTATGTACCACTTCAGCACAGTGGAACTTACAGTCATGATGTTGGCACTCAGATTTAAGACTACTTAATGTTCTGATTTGGGTATTTATGCTCAAGAACTGGGAAATCAAGTTGAGACCTTTAAGACAGAAGTTTCCTGTTATGAAATATTGCTGGCAGTGAAACATAACCTAGTGCATGGAGCCTTTCATGAAAGATATTGGGAAAGAACGAGTGTAAGTATTGTGGCAGCTGGAGATCACTGACTTGCAAAAAGGTGTCTGAAATGCCACAAAGGAGAATATTTTCTTTTCTGTATAGACCTTGTATGGTGCTTGTTAACTTTAGCCCTTAAAGTTACTCTCCACGTTCTAGTGTACTGCCACAGGAGCCTGTAAGTCAAGTTGCTGTGCTCAAACGTTAAGAGAGATTTCTGGGAGCTGTCTTGAGGGCCTTTAGAAGCTTTAACCACTTAGCCAGTGTTAGAGTTCTTGACATTAGCTAGAATCAAGAACAGGAAAACAAACGGAAGATGCAGAGAGAGAAGAGAACTCTGAAAGCTTATGTGTGGAAGAGAACTCAGAAAGCTGGTGTGTATATATTGGAGATAAACCTGTTGTCTTTTTGGATAAATAGGGGAAGAAGAACTCAGGAAAGATGTGATGAGGGCAAGTCAAAAGATTGTTAAAATATAAAAATGGGAACAACGTAGTTTAGCATGAGATTGGAATCTTTAGGTTATCTATCTTAAGAAATTCCATCTCTTGAGACACTTAAGACTGGATGAGAACCCAGGTATCTTGCTGCGAATTACATTTCTTCAAGGAAGTTATGAACCAGAACCAAACAATCTGAACCAGCTTTCTCTTTCCCGAGCATGATTTTTGTGAATGAGTTATTCTGTGTGTGTTAGTTAGCTACATCCTTTATAGGAAGTCATCAGCATGTAAAAAGTGAGGGGGGTTTTGTCTCAGTCTTTCTTAACTTAGCCTGCTACATGTAATCAACTAGGATAGTTTGGGCCATATGTGCACAGTGCTCTTTTAGATGGCATTTGTTGGTTAATCTGTGAAATAGGTTTGCATCTTCACTTCAATAATGAAGTGGAAAGGAAAGGAAACAAGCCTGTTACTTGTAAATATGCCACATGTGTATAAAAATTCATTGTAACTGTTGTGATTTTTTTGCGTTCTGTTTCTAACCATTTTTTCCCTAAAGGAAAACAGAAAGAACAGAGAAAAAGAACATAGTTTCTTCTGTCTTGATATAAAACAAACAAAAAAAGGTAGTAATAATGGTACGTTGTTCTTCTTAGGAACATCTCCTATATACATTTCCTACTGAGGTAAAGTTATACATTTGTAAATAAACAGTGGCTGTTTCATATACAATTACAGTTGATATATCAGAGATGGGATAATTGTATTTATATCCTTCTGTTCTTCAGATACTTTTACTTACTGATACTTGAGTCATGCTTGACAGCACTGCATCCTATAGCCTCTTCCGCTTGTGCATAGACCTTAGATAATTAGCTTTGGAGCACATTGTGCCTTTGTCCTCTTTTGTCTTCATTCTTATGTGGCAGTTTTGAATTGAGCTTTCCCAGTAAAAGTTTGTAGACCTAGTGCAATTCCGTTGTCTCTTAAGGTAAGGCTGTAGTGCCACATTAAGTGTTGGTAAGAAAATGAACACTTGAATTGGTAACTCTCAGGGGACAGGAGGGTTATGTTAATAACTAGAACAAATTCTAGCTCTTCTCTTAGATCCTTGCTTACTTCAGTTGCAGATTGCTCCTATGTAGCCAGTCATACTACAAAATTCTGTTTTGTGTACAATTAGCATGATGATCTGTTGTGAAGGTCGAGTTTCTAAGTATCTGCATTACAGTAATGTTCATTTCTTTCTTCATCTGCAAAAACTACCTCTTTTTAAATAGTGTCTTTTTATACTAATTTGACAGGATAAAGTTGTACTTTAAGTAAATTTTGTAGACTTCGAAATAATTTTTGTAAGTTTTAGAACCACAGTGACTGAAGGGAAAAAGTTAGGTCTTGGAGATCAATGTGTGTATTAGGTGAAGGTGATTCCTATTGTTGAACACAGGTATTCTAGTTCCTAGATTGTCCATGCATATTCAGTTGGTAGATAGATACAGATGCCCTCTTACATGCATTGACCTATTGATAAAATATGGCTTTGTTTACATTTGTTTTAAAATTATGTGTTAGGACCTGCGGAGTCTTGCTAGATTCACTTCTTATCCCACCATAGGTGGAATCTCTGCTACATTTTTGACTTTGTTTCTCTTCCAGTTGCTTTCTTTTTGCCAGCAGCAAGCTCTGCTTTGCATTCCAGATTCCATGGCATATGATAAAGTTTAAAAAAAAAACCCTCATAAAAAGTGGAGACATTCACCAAAGAGACATGGACACAGGCTTTTAAAATTACCTGTTATCTATATAAAGTTACACCATTGTATAAATATTTAGTTACAGAGGTATGGCTTATCAGTAGTTCTGTAAGGAGGGGTTACATTTGGAAATGAGAATTTAAATTTTTTGGTAACTTTGTCCTTAAAACTGCCACAGTGCAGGCTGAGTTCCCTACCTAGAAGGGTTGTGTCTCCCTGTGCAAATTATTTCATAGAATTCTAAACTTACAGTTGTGATAGCGTTCAGTTGTCATAGAAAGTTCAATGTCATAGTTGGCATAGAAGATCAAGTAGGAGACCATGTCACAGGGATGTTGTTTGTGCTAAATATTTACAGAATTTTGGAGAGGAGACTGGAGAAATACTTGAAAAAGAGATATTTTTGCACTTAGTAAGCAGACAGAAACTGGCCCAAGGAATAACTTGTGATAGAATCACAGACTATCCTGATTTGGAAGGGACCCACAAGGATCAAGTCCAACTCCTGGCCCTGTAGAGGACATCCCCAAGAGTCGCACCCTGTGCCTGAGAGCATTGTCCAAACAATTCTTGAGCTCTGTTGGGATTGGGGCCATGACCATGTCCCTGGGGAGCCTGTTCCAGCGCCCAGCATACTTGGAGGCCAAGGGGCTATTCATAGCCTCTCTACCTTTTAGGTCTCTATATGTATTCAGTGCTTTATTTAAGAGTTTCTAGGGTGTGCCAGTCACTAAATGGGCTACTTTCAGCAGCCAACAAGATCTGTCCATCACCTCAGGCTAGGTGCCTGGACTAAATGGACTTTTGGCTAGACTCCGTATATACAACATGAACTACAGTAACTATGGGAATTTTAGTGAGAAAGTCTGAATAGCAGCAATATAGGACTTAACATTTGCGAACTAGGTTATCTAACACTGAAAATTCTGTTCCTATTGAGCCTTTTGGGGGAAAATGGGCATGTAATTGCAAAGGAGTTTTCCTAGGTGCTCTGGGTGAATGTGTCTCCTATTCCTCAGCATGGGTTTAGTTCTTTCCTCTGGTACTTGCCTCTAATACAGTTTGTCAGGTTACCATTTAGAAAATCAGACCTATCTTCTAGTTCCACAAATACAAAACCAAACAGGAATTACAGAAGGCAATAATTTCAATTTTTGATCTGCATTTTCAATATGTAAGGGTGACAGCAGAAACATGAAGGCAGTTTGTTGTTCAAGAAAGAAAGCTACATTATTAAAAGTTTCTAGAGATGAAAGCTGTGCTTCTGCAGTCATTTATGGCATTTAGCAAGGAAGGCTCGCTGCTGTGACAGCCAGATGAATAGATGGACTTTTCTGTCCTGTTCCACATCTGTGCATTTTATTTAGAAAGGGAATGTTGCCCAGGTAACGTTCTAGTAGTAAGCTAGTACTCATCAGATCACTGAATCTCATAAGCAGCATTATTCCACCAGGTGGATGGGCTGATCAGCTCCTGGCAGCCTTCTTCAAAGGCATTTTGTTCTTACTTGCTGCAAAGGAACATGCTGGACCAGTACAGACTTCAGTGTTCAGCAGGACTGACACCCCAAGGCTGGTTTTGTTTTTCCAAAAGCCAAAGAGGGTTTTTCTGGCTTTGCAGTTCACAAAGAAATTCTTGCTGAGTTTCTCCAGGGAGGGTTGTGTGACTTAGCAGGACTCTGAGAAGAACAGTAGTGAGAAAGGTCTGCCTGCATGGCTAGCGTGTTGGCTCAGCAGTAAAGGAGTGGGTTTGGTTCTTTATTGGCTTCTACACTTGGATGATGGGGGGCATGTCTCTGTGCTCCTGTACTCCAGTTTTATAAAAAAGCATCTCACTGATTAATTGCCTGGTCTTTGGATATGGTAACAAAATACAGCGTTCTTTGCACTGGAGCTTTCATTTCTCCATCGAAGTCCTTTTGTATTGTGAATAAGTTAGGGTTCAAGAATTATTTGCAGTATTGTCACTCTTTCTTGCCTGTTCTGTTCACTAGCTTCTGATAAAAGCTGAGGTACTCATTACTTGCAGACAACATTTAAAGCTTATGAGCATAAGAGGTGGGAAGAAAATGTCTAGTGTTCACTGGTTTTCCTCACTTGAAAATCTGTAGCTCTAATGATGGAGTAGTGAAGTTCTTAGAGAAGGGCTTTGTGTTCTGAGCCAAAATGAAAGTTTAAATTAGAAATGTAGTTTGCGAGGGATCTTAAAAGACCACAGTAAGAAATTCTTGTCCTGGTTATGCCTTGGGATATTACTGGCATGCAACTGAATTATTTTTTTTACTCTTTTTGATATTTCTCCAAGAACATCTTTTGAGATTAAGTAAACAAATCTATCCTCCCCACCTCTCCTCCCAGCTTTAGATTGAATTCTTCAGCAGGAGCATGACTTCAGGACAAAGTTACAGTCAAGAACTAATGTAGTTTGAAGATGGATATAGTAGACATTTATCAGATAGACACATTTTTTGGGTATATCTGAATTTCATGTGTGAAATAATGATTGTGTATACTTGATGTATCTTACATTATACAGAATAATCTGTTAGTCCAAGTCTAGCACCCAGATGGCTTCTGCTGCTGTGTTACACTGAGGAAGAGTAGAAAGACCTGAAATACAATGGCTTGCTGCTACAGCAGGTTTTGTTCTAATTTTGTTTACATTCTTAACATGTGTAGTGAATCTTTTGTTGTATAGTGTGAGGATTGTACTTAAATCTAAAATACAAAGGGAGATCTTCTTGTATCTAATTTAGATATTTTTTAAAAGTCCATGTCAGTGTAAGTATAAAAATTTAAAACCATGTCTTGGTAAAACACCTGCCAGATAAGATGAGATAAATACAACTTTTTAAAATAGTTTTCAGTTTAAGCAAAGTATGGGTGAATGTACATGATCATATAGAGGTACGTGATCATACAGAGATGGGAATGAGGCGTTTAAGAACTGTATAGGAATGAAAGCTGCTGATGAGAACATATGGGAACCACTCCTCAGGCGGTGTTCAGACATCAGCTGTGGACTCCACAACATCATTATGTACCTCCCTTTGACCATTTTCCAGAAGTAGTTTTTCCTGTGTGTGTGCCTTTCTGCTTGTAGAGGCGTTGCACTGCTGTTCATAGCACTGTGTCTTTGTGGCTGCTCATGGTGTTTTCTTGGCTTTGCTTTGTCATTGCTTGTTTGCCTGCCTTGTTCTTCAGGTTTGCATTTTTGTCTGCTTAAGCTCTGAATGCTTTCACCGAAACTTAGGGTATGAGGTAAAGGGGAAATTAGTTTTGTCACTTCCTTTTTTAATTGTTTGTGAAAGACAGGTATATTTCAGAATCTCCTCAGTGTTAGCTTGTTGCTGCTGCTATGATTAAGACATAGCAGCAGCAACATAAGACATTAAGACTGGATGAACTTTCCTATGTGAGGTAGAATTATTCTATGCTTCTTTTTCCTGGTGCTCATACTGGTTTCATTCTGGCAGGCTTGACTTATTGCTGGTTTTATACTAGAATGCTATAGCAAAATTACGAGTCAAAAGCATATGAAAGGATGCAAAAAAGTTTGAAAATTAAAGTCCAAATCCTAAATAAAAATGATAGAAGTGTTTCCTGTTCCTTGGTTTCCCACCCAGCACTTCTTTGCCCTTAATCCCAGAAATGAGCTTGAAACTCTTCTGTTTCATGTACTGTTATATATGTAAAATGTTAAAATTTTTTTTAGATCAATTTCAGCTGGAGCAAACGAGCCCGCCATCAACTCCTTCCTTCTATATTGCAGGCCCACTCCCCGATGGATGGGAACAAGCTATGACCCAGGATGGAGAAATTTACTACATAAACCATAAGAACAAGACCACATCTTGGCTAGACCCAAGGCTTGACCCACGCTTTGGTAAAAGTTCATCTCAATTCAGAATTCTTGATTTGCTTCAGTTCGCTCAGCTTTAATTTTGCAGACATATTTTGAAAACTTTTTGTAGTACAATTAAAATATATCTTGAGTTGTAGAGACCTTATTTAATTTTTTTTTAAGATAAAAGCTATTAGCTTATATCCTTCAGGACTGTATGTTACCCAAGTTTCTAATGCTGCGGGTTGGTATTTTGCCAATATGATCCATACAGTTCCCCAAAGTGGTGACATTCAGAAATTACTTACTGAGACAGTTTCAGTCAAGCTCACTCATCCCTTTAAATTAGCAAAACTTTACCACAGAAGAATCTTTTAATTCCTAAACAAATATTTGCTTTCCTTTGTGCTATCTTAAGAGGGCATTGTTAAATAATAGTTCATGCTGTTTAAATACACTTGAAACATATACCAGCTTATAATTCCAGCTTGTCACAGTGATTATCCTGACAGAACTTTCTGTTTTAAACAAGATGATTAGGAATTATTAATTTGGTTGCTCCTATTTTAATAGCCTTTTTGTGGGGTAAATACTATGTAATATTGGAAATAGAAATAGTAACCTAGTTATTGCAAAGACTAGATGAAGAAATTCAACAAACCAGAACTTTTATGTATTTTTTCAGTAATGTTTTTGATCTGTATGAAGAGCAAAACTGCAAACTTTTCAATAAAATATTGGCAGTGATGACTATGAGTAGAAATCACACATAATGTGAAGACTCTAAACTACTTTCATAGATTGACCAAGTGATATATTTAATATGGCATTACAATTTCTGGTTTTTTGTAAAGCCATGACCTGTGTGTGTCAGCCTTATTAGCTTGCCCTTGATTTGTTTTCCCAATAACGTACTATTTTCAACTCCTTTGGATTATAGTTATTTTTCCAGAGCCATGGAAAAACAGTAGGAGTAAGAAAAAAAAAAAAAAAGAAGAGATCATTGTGGTTTTCAGGCTTTACTTTTGGACTCAGTGCAGCTAAATGAAAACAGTGTGCAGATCGCTGAGTAGGTCAGGCTGAGGGGATGCAAAACCTTTGAAGCTTTACAGGGGTTGACCTAACAACAACTGTGGGCCCCTTTTGGGAGAGGCATTAACTCCATGAATGCCATATAACTACAGAGCTACAAAACTCAACAGGCATTGTTCTGTTTTGTTCTCTGAAATGTCTGTTAGAAATTCTGCATTTTTGGTTTGTTGGCTTGAGTGCTTACTTATAACATCTATTTACTGTTACTGAGAGCACCAGATTGTCACACTTTGTTTATAAACTGCTCACCAGTTTGTAGACAGGTTGAACCACTATGCAACTTGAGCCCAAAGGTGGGGTGTCAGCTTTGGCAAATGTCCATGCTGGCTTTAACACCAGCCAGAGCTACAGGCCTGTTTGCGTGTTGCAAGAGGAGTGTGTGGGTAATTTGCAACCTCACGATTACTTACTATGTGAATAAAGCTGAAAAGGAGGCAGTCATTTTGAAAATTAGTGTTACCTTTTGCAATTATATTTACTCAGGTAGTCTTGCAGGGTATCTGTTTTTCTTTACATGCATTATTTTATAGTTTCCAAAGATGAGCTGGAATTAAAAAGGGGTGTGGAAAATGCCTTTATGGACAGAGGCTGTGAGTGAGATGAATCTTGCTTTTCACAACTATTTTGTAAATAGAGTGTTCCAACTGTAAGGGCAAAAACTGCTTGTCTTGTGCATACTGAAACTCCATCAAATGTTAAGGCTGTGCAGTTAAACTGAAAGAGGTTAGAAATGTCCAAAAGACTGATTAAGGGTTTCTTGCTGCATAGCTTCCTTTTTTGGGCCCACTGTGTATGTGTATCCCAGACAGGCTTGAGTACATGCCAAGGCTCTTTATTTTGTGGTCGGACTTTTAATCTGTTCCAGACCTTTTCAGTCAAAGAGCTCAAGTGTAACTGAAAGGGGCAGGAAAAGGAAAAAAAAGCATGTGGGCTCTTCTGATCTAGAGTGACGGCAAATAGAGACAAGCTGCTAGCTGCTGTTGAGCTTGAAGGAGTTTTCCTTGAAAACCTAAGTTGTACACAGTATATTGTGGTTTATGTTTTTATCATTTGAGCCAAGAAAATACGAAATTCTATTCCTGTTGCTTTCTTTCTTGTGACCTCTTTAATTCACTCCAGTCAAGAAGAAAAAAAAAATCTGTTTGACAGTTAAATTACTGAGCCTTGCATTTATTTATCATGTGGAGATCCTTGACAAATATGTGCTGTGACCCTAAATAGCATGTGAATGACTCAGAAGTTTACCTTTCTGTGCTTAATATAGGTTGAATCTTCTGTTGGTATTTTTCTCCTGAGGATAACCATACCCTTTTCTATCACTGTGCTTTAATATAAGGGCTTGATTTTCAATGTTTTTGACTATTAATACTTCCAAAGCAGGATGAATTCATTTTTGTCCTTTTGAAGCTTTTGGTTAATACAGTGATGCTAATGGTGACTGAAAATGAAGGAGGAATTAATTTCTCCCTCTGCCTCTTTCACCAATCTTAAGAACCATTGAAGAAAACAAAGCTATTGAATGGTATGTGCAAACATACTCCTCTGTTCCAGTATTCAGAAGCAGAAGGTATGAAGAGTCTTTGCCCTTATTGCTTCTGAATTCCCAGCTTCCAGGGAGACAGCCTTTATGTCTCTGTATGTTCCTCATCAGAGGGAAGCTTTGCATTCATCTTTATTTTCTCTAGTAGGTGTGGATATAGCTCTTTTTTTAAAATAGTGCTTGGAATTTTCCGTTATTGTGGCTAGAAAAGAGAGAGGGGAAGGAGAATCAGTTGGAAAAAAATATTTTAGGTGGACTGACTTGGTATGGGGCATTTTGGTACAACATTCATGCTTTTTAACAGAAAATAAAAGAATGTAGTTAGTATGTATTCTTTCTTGGAGCAGGCTTTTATGAATAATGCATCAGAAAACAACCTCTGTCAGAATAGCTGTGAGGCAGGCTGGGTCTAAAACCTGAGTGCTCCAAGTTGAAGAGGGGAACTTCATTCCAAGTCTCAAGTCTAACATCTTTGAAATGGGTTTGAAGTCTTTGGCTATACCATTTGAGTCTCAGTGAACACTTGTGGCTCAGACTTTCATCCTCCAGGTCTGCAAATTCAGTTTAAAACAGTTTCTTGTTAGGGCAACTTACAAACTTAAATATCTAGGAAAGAACTAAGTATGAAAGGAGGGTCGTCTTATGCCAAGCTCAAGCAGTCATAAAAGATGACATGGGATCAAAGGAGTTGGGGATGGAAGGGGATTGGTCTTTGGGACTATGTCAGCAGGATTCTTATCTAGTGGAGCATCTGGTAAAAACATGCTGTCCTACCTTCTCAGTGCCTTTGCAGGCCTCACAGTGAGAGGCTTCAAATTGTATTTATTTATTTATTTATTTATTTATTTATTTAGAAGAGAGGTTTTTTCTTGAGGAAATTGGACTGTCAGATTGAACTTGTCTTTTGGACTGTTTTATTTTTTCTGCTATTCAGTGGTCATTCTTCACAGATCCTGCTGGATTTTTAAGCCTTTCAGATAACATAATGCATTCTCTTGATACTCAAAGTACATTTGGATAGAAAGCAGGTCAGCTATGCATTCTGAGTGGCTGGAATTGGTGAAGTAGAAGAACATCTGCTTTCCTTATAAAGTCAAATTTCCTAGAACCAGTTGAAGTTTAAAACTGTTCTGCTTTTTTGCTGTAAGTTTCCAAGAATTGGTTTTTGTATCAAATACCATTAAAGGGATTTTAACTTATTTAAGTTTGCCAGTGATACGACTTGTTTTGAACTGCAACCTTAAATAATTTGCCCTTTGAGGGTGCTTAATATATTAAATTCAAAGATGAAGTTAAAGTGGGAAAATACTGGAAACCAGCAGTTGGTTTCTATGTCTGCTGGTTTAAGTTTGGTGTGGAGACCTTGCTGCACCAGTAGTCAGACAAGTGTCTGGAGGGATTGGAGTAAAACAAGATATTGTTTCAGTTTCCTTGTTATTTTATTCTAAACTTGGGTTTTAAAGGCTTGTAACTAGTGGTCATACCAGTGTTGCACACTCCCACTCTCTTTCCTTCTGGTCTTTCAATTCCTGCAGCTGCGATAATGGGGTATGAAGCAAAATATGTGACCTCAGGTTGAAATCACTGCCACAACTTTATCACTGCCACAACTTTATCACTCCCACTTAGAGATAATGTTAATGTTCTTTGAAGTTCTGCATGAATTTTGGATGAGGGGGAAGGCAAGGCAAGACAGTGTTTAATATCATTATGGAAAGTGCCATAGGGGCTCTGTGTACAGTAGCTGCTTGACTACATAATTAGGAAGTGAAATAAAACTGATGATGACAGTATGATCACAGAGAATGCACACCAGGTTTTTCTGCTTCCTCTTTTTTCTACTGTAAAAACAAGTGAAAAGAGCTTGTTCAGAAACCCTGTAGTAAAATGTACATTTCATTGAAACATTTATCATTTCTGTTTAAAGAAAAACCAAGCAAACACACACAAATAGCTTGAAATTCTATTAAAACTTAAGCTTCAGAGTATGTGCTAATTTTTAAGTATCAGAAATTAAAGGAGATATTCCATAGTCTTGTTTCCTTATTCCTTACTTGTCTAGCACTTTGTTTAATGTATGTTCCTTCAAATTAGTTTGTAGGAGCCTTTCAAGACACAGATTTTTAGACGAGATAAAAACTGGAGTTCTGGATTGGAAAACTGAGGTTTGGCTTTTATCTGGCCAAACAAACAAAACCCTAGACCTTGTGTCTGATCATAGTAGCATTTTAGACTTCTTAAGTTCCAGATCTGCCTTCAGTTTTTTGCACAAAAACCAGAGCATGAGCCACAAATGGTTTTGATCTGCAAATGCAGTGGCGTATCCTCTTTACATATGCTGTAAAACAAAAGAGGATTTGACTCATCTAAAAAGGTCTGGTGGTATTAGATTTTTCACTTCCCTGTCTCTGTTTTTCCAGAAGAACAGTTTCAGGAGATCACTTAGGATGGGTAAAGACTTCTGTATTTTGGTGTATGTGTCAGAGAAGTGTACAGATGAAGCAGCATCAGTTTTCAGTGAACCAGTGACTTCTGTCAAAGCCTGCTGCGAATCTGCAGAGGCAGATGAAATTTCACTGGTAAGCATCCCGTGTAAAAGGCAAGTGCTGCCTTATGGTAATGACGATAAATAATTATTTGTTGTGTGTGATTATATCAGAAAGTGGAATGTTGATTTGTTTGAAAGCAGGATGTATTTATACCTCTTAAATGAACTGAGTTCACTGAAGAAATCACTAAATCTATCCACAAGTATTGTGTCAGGATGCAGGTATCTACATTAGGTAGAATATTTCTAGACTATTAAAGAGAGCGAAGCCCACACTTTTCTTAAGAATTTATCAGGACGGTAGGTTTATGTAAGTTTATACCTGTTTTGGGGTTTGTTTTGTTTTCAGAGTAATTGAATCCTGTTTGAGAAAGATTTATTGCTAGTGATGAGTGGGTGCCAGTAAAAATAATGCATGCTTGCAGTGTTATGCTAAGCAGCTGTGATAGTGAAAAGAAACTGCACTCCTAACAGGGACATTTTTTCCACCATATCCTTCTAACACAGCAGTTTGCACTTCCCTATTAATGAACATACTGTGTTAAAAGTTGAAGGTGAATCTTTCTGAACACAATTCATTATCTGTAATCTAAATATATATACATGCAGTAATTACACAGTCTATATCTAATCATATATGATCTTAAATTCAAAGACACATCAGGTTTCTTGTCTTTGAATTCAGTCATGTTGAAACATGATGGTCGTTTCTTATATATAGAAGTTTACTTTTGTATAGAAGTTCTTATATATAGAAATATATACAAGTATAGATTTCTTGACAGAAACTGTTGATTTTTTTTTTACGGTAGTTTTTACTGGATTTTATCATTTCTGATGTGCTTATGACAGAAAATAAAGATGAAGATGTGCAGATGCATATATACAGGGTTTGTTCCACTCAAGTAAATTAAAGGAAACCTGCATTTAAAAAGATATCACGTTATTTTATAAAAAATTGTAAAGAAGCTTGTTTTTGGTTAATTAACCCAGGAGGTATCCCATGGTGATTAAACAGTGAAACCCTTCACAGCTAATAGCCTTATGTAGACTCTTCGCTGATTAAACTTTGGTCTACCATGTGGACTAGCTTTCATTAAATATATTTTGACAGACAATCAGTGGACAGACATATGGGACCTTGGTGAGCTCAGATTCCTGCACTTAGTGTAGTCTTCAGTGTTTCATACATAGAATTTAAATTTAAATAACATTAGTTCAGGTTTATTCTCATAGTCTGTCCAGTGCTGTGTGTCTTACATAGTTCTGAAGTACTAATACTTACGATGTCAGTTGCATTCTGTAAGTCAAATAATTTAAAACTTGTTTAGCCTTCCAAAATTAAAATTGATTTCTTTTTAAAAAGTGAAGAAGAGCTGTGTAAATAGTTTAAAGAGAGTTTTAGTAATAGCCATTTATTTAAAGAGTTTTGTTTTTTATGTGTGCACTGAGCAGAAGTTCCTAAAACCCACTTACTTAACTTTGCTACTGAATATCATTTATATTTGCTTTTCTGGCTGGCCAGACTATTTTAGTTCTTCTGAAACTGGCATACATTGAGTGAAAGTGCTTTATGAATACTGCTGTTTACTGCTATGGGGGGAAAAGAACTGACACAGCATTTTACTCTGTTTTAGTAACCTGTGATTCAGGCGTCTGTCTGTACATGCTGTAGAGTCTTACTGTGCTCGAGTCAGTCTGGCTATTGCACATCTACATTTGATGGCACAGAAAGACTTCAAGAGTAATGGCAGATTTATCGAAGAAAAAGGAATTTAATTTATATTGTTTTAACCAGCAGGTATGATAGTGGTAGTAAAACAAAAAGAAAAATATTAATTTATTTTGAATGAAACTAGTCGATAAATGCGGAATAACCAATTTGTAGTTTGGACTTGGTTCTGTAATAGTATTTTTATTGGATATCTTGCTTCAACCAAAAGTCCAGCTCAGGAGTCTGTGATTATTTCTGTTTGCCGAAGACAATAACTTTTGTTTGTACACTTAAAGCAGCAAAATGAGCCCAGAGAACAGTCTATTTGTGGTTTCCCCCATACTGTAAGATCCAGGATTAATCAGAGACTGAAAGCAATGGAATATTTTATTGTGCTAATTTTTATTAGCGTTATGAAACTGTGCCTGGGGTTTCCTTAGAGTAACATAGCAATACATTATAAAGAATACAATCCAGAAACATGACTTACATCCTGATTAAATAACAAATTGTTGTACCAAGCCTTTCTCCAAAAGCCCCTTGAAACATGCTTTTATTACTTCTGATACTCTTTCAAATTCTTTTTTTCTTCACAGGCCTTTTAAATTTAATCAAAGAGGATTTTTGCTTTTGTTGAATTGTTGCAAACTAGCACCAGGTAAAAACCTGACTATAGCCAAAAATGATGCACAATAACTGTCTAGTTTCACAATGAAGCTAGTTCTTTTTTTTTTAGTTCCCCCAATGAAAACATTGATTCTTATTAATAAGGACAGGCAGCTATAGTATGCGCACATCCTGAGCTTTTTTGTTGTTATTTGTTCAACTAAATAATGTCTTCGAATTTGCAGATTAAAATTAGGTTAACTTTGAAGGGTGAAATTATAAGTAAGAAAGAAACAACATCAAACATTCATCTGTGTCTGCTAAGCATTAGGGGTGCAATCTCTGCATGTAATTCTACATAGGGGAGAGGTGCTGTGTTACTGCAGACTGTCACTGCCCTGGGACTTGGGATTTTCAACTGATGGAGGATCCTGGGAGAGAAATTAGCCTTTTGTGTTTGAATTGTTAAAAATTTGTTGGCCTTTTCTCTCTAGCACCAATGCCTGGTAATTGTTTCTCTCCCTTGGTTGTTTTTGTTTGTTTGTTTGGTTGGTTTTTTTGGGTTTTTTTTGGTTTTTTTTGTTTTTGTTTTTGTTTTGTTTTGGTTTTTTGTGGGGTTTGTTTGTTTGTTTGTTTGTTTGTGGGGGGTTTGATTGTTTTTTATCATGTGTGTAGACAGCAGTCTAAGCTTTTTTCGGGAGTTATTAGGTATTGTCTGGTACAGTACAGAAAAGGCATTTTTGCTGTTGAGAGTAGAACATTTAATGTGTAGCATTTGAAGACCAGTAATTTTCTCAAAAGATGTTGCAGCAATTGCAATTGACTGTATTCTGCAGATTGTGAAGCCATATTTTAGGATGAGATTTTTTTATTGTCTTAAGTTGCCCATGTTTTTTAACTTGTCTGCCCCTCCTCCTCCCTCAAATCCCCCTCTTCTAGAAACAAAGACTTGTTTGTTCCTGCTCTGCCTGTGAGGTCTTTGCAGCCTCTGCTGTGTGGGTGCAGAGCCCCTTATTTAAATGCTTTTCATAGCCATGGAAGGTAAGGAACAGGATGCATTAGAAACTGGTAAGTCCTAGCTGACAGATAAAATGAAGCTCTTTGCCTTTGAATTCGAAGTACTTGAAAAAAGCTGTGCATGTCAGGATCATTACAAATTCATGAGGTGTAGAAAAAATAAAATCTGCCATCTGAGATTACATTAATAAACATGTTCTTTAAAGTACAGATTTCTGCAGTCATGTCCTGGTAAGTAATGGGGAATAGGAATGTAAAAAAGAAAAAAAACTCACCCACAAAACAAGCAAGCAAAAGAACTTGAACCCCAAAGCAACAACAAAGAGGTTTAAAACCCTCTGTTTTCCCCTGTCACTTGAAACAAGATGTGTTTCCTCCCCTCTTTTTGCTGAATACTGTGTTGGAAATTATAATTGCATTCTTCTTTGATTTTCCCTTGAAGATAGCACACTTGTGTAATCACCAAGGTGTATGAAAATCATTGATACTATTATGGTTTTTTTACTAGTTCTTCACTTGGATATGCTAAATCAATAAAATTCAGTTGGCAGCATCTTCTTCTAATACTTCTAATATCCTTTTAGTTTAATTTCATGGTTAAAAGAATTCGCTCATATAAAAACATCTCTACAATCTGTGGACAGTTTAAAATGTTACGAATTTGAAGTCTTTCTCACTTTTGTTCTTGAAAACATAAAATGTTCAGAAACATCTTTTCAATGGATATGTGAATAATAATAATAATAGTAATAATTTAGAAACTGGAATGTTAGATTTCATTTCTGAATGGTTACCAAATTGTATCATTAAATTATCCCCTAATATTTGAATTTTTAGTGTACACTGAAGTCTCAGTATCTTACGGTATTCCTGCTGTTAGAAAATATTCATTTCAAAATGGATATTGGAAGACATTTTGGGGATCTAGGATGAGGGAATAAAATGAAAAACATCAGGAAAACATGATTTCTTTCTTAAAGTTAAAATTGCATAGTCAATAGATGAGAAGAATTTAGCAAACAGTGGTCAGAGAGAACACGTATAATACAAGCAGCTGTCAGAAGGACACGCATATATAAAATAAAAAGAGCAAAAGTGGCATGAGCAGGAAATACAAAGCTGCCTATTTGTGGAGAAGAGATACTTGTATGGTGCATGCAGGAAAAACAAATTCATAATATGTTGAAGGAATGTTAGTGATACTGCACTGAAGTGTTTAACTAAGGTTAGACACTGTTGAATTTTTATGAGATTATCTGTAACATGACTTGGCTGTGAACTGCACTGAGGTAGGACTCTGAAACCATGATTATATAATTGGAGACTAGACTATAAAGGGCGCTTTTTAAACCAAAAGAAATTGACATTTTTCAGCTTTGAGTACTCAAATTTTACAAGCTAGTTTGCTTTTAACTTACATGTGCTCATTTCAAGTGATGGTAATTTTTCTCCTTCTTGACTTTACACTGTAATTGACCTTCCATCTTGTTTAATAGCAGGATTTGGATCCTGGGACTTCTGAGGGGTAGCACAGACTTTGTATAGGGTTGCAGAATTAACTAACAGCAGGAGAAGGCTATTTTCTATTGTCCCCTTCTAACCCATTCATTTCTGCTTATAAGGTGAAAGAGAGTAAGATATATAGAGCAAAAGGCATGGTCCTGGTTCCAGATTTGAAGAGAGAGAAAGATCTGTTCCATATTCCAGCACTGTCATATCTAGCTTGTCTAAAACTGCTGGATGGGCTGCCTTTTTGCATTGCTTTCTCTAGCTTCAACTTTGCTTTAGCTTTGATGAATGAAGGTTGTCTAATTGCTGTCAAGCTTCCAGCAGATACTGCCCAGTGGAGCTCCTGGTGCTTGCAGTTAAGTATTCACTGCCCACATCCTTACAGGACTGCTGTTGATGCTGTTAGAACTTTTGCTTAACAGTTTCTAGTGTCTTGGGGCCAATCTTCCTGTCACTGCCCCAGAGACCACTGTTCTTGTGGCAAAGCTGGTTAATTGGCTCACTCTGGTCACCTTCTGTCTTGAAATTCAGTTCTGATGGTGAAGTAGTACTGGCTGTCTCGTAACATCAGCTGCTTGATTTTAGGCTTTGATCCACAGGAATATCATTTTCCCACTTTTTTTTTTCATGCTGTCTCAGGATGAGACTTGTAGGTTGGAGCTGAACTGCAGGCCTAGTTGTTTCTGCTTGATACTGGGATCCAGTTTCTATTCCTACTTCACAGGTTCACTTACCTTACAGAAAGCTTTATCATATTAGCAATCACATGTACGAGGCTCTTTAACAAGTAACTGCATGAAATACTATTTCAAATTACTTGACAGCATTTTACTGGCTATTTGACAGCATATTATGTTGACTGGACTCATGAAAGTATGACCCTTCTGCCCATTAGACTGTTGAGTCTGTGCTGGATCAGTGGATTAGTTGAAAGGGTTGATGGCAGAGTTGGGTCTCTAAGTGGTTTATTATCATGTGATAAATATATGTTGGCTTTCTTGGAACAGAAGAACAGCACTACTGTACCTCAAATTGAACACTCAAAAGACAGTGGAGACTGAGGGGCCTTTCAGTGAAAAGATGATACAGATTTTTTTGTGAGAGAAGTCTCCTTTCTTATGGTAGTTAGAAATGTTAGTATTCCAAGAGTCCTCTATATGGTGGAAACATTAATTCAAACTAATTCTACAGATTTTTTTTGCCCCACTTCACCGTCATCCTAAAAGAAGCTCTCTCCTTTTTTCTTAGTTTCTGTAAACCATAATCCTCATTCCCAGGAGAAGTTCCTGCTATTCTCCCATCACTGCTTCAGCAAATGCATTCTGCAGAATACTGTGACTGTTAACAGATTCAGTCTACTACAGAGAACACGATGGAGAGCTTATTCCAAACAGTCAGCCTTTCCCACCCTTTCTTTCACTCTGGGAACTCTAGTGCTTCTGTTGACTTTAACCATATTGGTATTATGTGAGGGAGAAGTCAGGCCTGTCAAATAGATGCATCCCAGTCCTGTGTTATTTTATAAAATAAAATTGTCTTAGGCCTTGCTTTTACAGGGGAAGGGAAGATGTATTCTCATTGTGCATTATGCTTACAAGGTTACATTTTTTGTTCTCCACTTCCCAGGAAAAATGCAATGCGTAGTTCTGAGGGGTAAAAGAAAGTTAAGCGCTAGCAAAAATGTTTCCTGTGTTGATGTCAGTATTTATGGCTGTATAATTTATCTGCTATTTCTGTACCAACTCTTAATTTTGCCTATCAAGAAGCTCTCAATGAAGTGTCTAACACTAAAATCTTGATATGACAAGTATGCAAATGCTTGTTACATGACCTTGCACCACAATGGGTACTTTTCATTGTTCTCGATAAAAGTGGAATGATCCATTTTGTCATTCTGTGTGTTCTCAAGTTAAATGAACCTAAGATTTCATATGAATCAAACAAGTTATTTACTCTTTGTGTCTGCAGTGAGAATAGTTTATTAGAAAGAGGAGAGATTCTTCTAATTCAACTTGAAGTATTTTACTACCACTTTTAAATGTTACACCAGTTGGAACATTAAATTCTTTTCAGAAGCTTTTAGAACAAGTATATAGTCTTAACCATGAGACTGTTGCATTAATTTTACACACATCAATTGCTCACACATGAGCACACATTTCACACTGAGCATCAGTGTTACAGTGACTGAGTACTGGTTTGTACTGTCATGCCTTGTAATTTTGTAGATTTCTTTTAATATATACCTTTCATGGATAATACATTCCTTGTGTGTATTTGTTTGAATTTATTTTTTAAATGTTTATTGTTTTGGTTCCTTAGCCATGAATCAGCGAATCAGCCAAAGTGCTCCAGTCAAACAGCCACCTCCTCTGGCTCCTCAGAGTCCCCAGGGTGGTGTGATGGGGGGGAGCAGCTCCAATCAGCAACAACAGATGAGACTTCAGCAGCTACAGATGGAGAAAGAAAGGCTGAGACTGAAGCATCAAGAACTGCTTCGGCAGGTGAGGCCACAGGTTAGACACCTACTTCCACTATTTCTTTTGTATGTTGTGTTCTGATTTTTCTAAGTTGTTGTTTCAGTGAGTCTTGAAGACCAGCAACTGTACAAAAAGCTTTGAGATCTAAAACGGTCTGAATTCATTCTCTTACTCATATCAGCTTGGTGGTGAAGGTATCTGGTTTTTTAGACTGAAGGATTTTGCTTTCTTCCTTCATTCCTTCCTCTAACAAAACTCTTTAAGAGCAGGCTTCATAAACTATAAGGATGACAAGATGGACTGTTGATGTGATTGGATATTCCTCCTGAGAATATATTTCATATTCACTGAGTTCCAAGTCATGCAAAATTACTTCCCACAGCTACTTTAGTTCTCCCATTTAAGGGGAGGAAAGTCTTCAGTTTTAGAACCTGTTGCAGTCTGTAGGATTTTGAAGTATTTTTAAAGTTTATATAAGATACATTGAGGAGATGCCTTGTTGTCACAATCTTACCTGTTCAACAGTGGAGTGAGCATGGAACAACTGAATAACTTGTGCTGCATTTTGAACTTGTGGTTTTCTTATGCTGAAGAATTTTGAACTTCATAATAAGGCTTCAAGCTATGTCTTTCAGTATTGTCTACTATATGGATATGGCTTTGTTATATCCACTGTATGGATATGGCTGTAGCAAATACTAAAGTGTAGGGCTGGACTTTGCAATCTCTGGATTGGAATTCGGGCTTGATCTCCTTTTGACTCTAAGCCTTCTGCTTCAATTGTTCAATCTGAATGTTTTAAGAGTTGCTACCATCTGTGCTAGATACTTAAGATATTTCTTTGGGGTTTTGACACTGCCAGAAAAAGCACTAATCTTTTCTTTGAGGAAAACCTTCTAAAATCTTTTCCTTTTCACTTTGGGTGATGGGCCTTGTATCAGAAGAGGATAATATCTTAATGTCCTCAAAGACAGCTTTTCTCTTTCTTCATCACCTGCAGTATTCTGTCCTGGAATCTGACTCTCGTTATCCCCTTTGTAGTCAAGGACTGTTTTGTAGGAATCTTCAGCATCTCTTGGTGTAAGATGGGTCATCTTTACAGCCATTACTTTTTATAGTACTCTAGGTAAGAATACATTGCAAAGGTGGCATCAGGACTTCCTCTCCGCTTTAGCACCTGGGCTTCTGCTGTTCCTGCTTTGCAATTAATCCACAAACAGACGTTTTACCCTGTGCTAGCATGCTTCTAGGTAGGCCTTCTAATTGTCTTCTTGCCTCAGTTGTCATTGAGAACCTGACTAACTTTGGAGCAGGTGACAACCACTTCTCTTCATGTTGTTCTCCTTAGTCATTAAGCTTATCTGTCAAATACGCATCCTTGGTAAATATGTGAGTTTTGTTTCACTGTGTCATGATTTTCACAGTTTAACTCCCTTATCCTGTCTCATCTGGCCTGTCTCGGGGGCTTGATACTACAAGATGGTGTTTATAAGACAGCCTGCATAGGTAAACCATGCAGCTAAAGTAATTTTTATCCATCTTATTTTTACTCTTAGGCATTGCGGAATATCAATCCCAGCACAGCAAATTCTCCAAAACATCAGGTAGGCTCTTAACTGATGTTTCAGCATAATTAGAAAAATGAAAGCATTAAATCAGGCTAGCAGGGAACTTTTTGCTACATGAAAACATTGTAAAAAAGGAAAAAGCAAACAAAAAACCAAGCTCTGCCATGCACGTTTTTGAATCATTTTTCTGGTCACAGCCCTAACACTGTTTCTAGGAGTGCTGCATTACCACAACTTTATATCAATATTTAAGAGCAAGCAAGGAATTCATTGCACATTTTTTTACGTTGAAAACAACCTTCTTGTTTAGCCTTCTTGAGGATACTGCTGTTCCAGTCCTGATGTCATCAAGATGTTTATTTAAAGCAAACTATCTAAGGTAGTAGTTGGTGACTTTTGAGTACTGTTCATATGAATGTTCTTATCAGTTTGTTTAAGCAGGTATGATCTTAGGGAAGGATATCTGTTATCAGTTAATGAAAAGTCTCTTGAAATATTTATGATTTTAAAGCATGCACAGTATAACAGAATTACTTACTAGATTAGACTAACAAAATAATTGCTATGCAGATATAATTTTTCATTTTGACATTTAACTGGCTCTTGCACTGATACATTTTCTATATAGGAAACAACAGTTATGAAAAGCCTTTCAAGCTCAGACCAAAATAAAATTGTTAAAAGTGTGAAGCATAATAAATACTAAATAGTTTAGTGTGGTCTTCTTTTAGTTGCTAAGGAAGTTGAATATAGAATGAATCTTTGGAAGGGTGGATTTATGGATATATTCAGGGAACTTTGTTTACTATTGCTAACAGTGTTTTAATTTACTGGTTCTTAGTACAATATTTATATTGGCTTGTACTGTACTTTGTTTTTTAAGAAAAAACCTCTGTATGCACTAGGCAAGAAAAACAGAATAAAAGAAAGTATCTTCTGTGTGGAAGCCATGAGTACTGGTGTACTGTTGCATTCTGAAGAGTACCACAAAACTTGTATGTTAGGAACCTCAGACCTTGGTGCTGACACCCTGGAAAAAAAACTAGCTTGTTTGGCAATACCAGAGCAGCTCTTAAACAGAAGCATTTTAATCACGATGTAGTAATTTGATTAATTTACAAAGCATTAGCCACATAATGATTTTATCAATCAATATTAGATCCTATTCTGGAGGAGAAAGAAAGGTGCTCAAGTATTCAAGAGAAAAATAAAGGAGAACCCCGCCACAGCAGTTGAAAACACCTTATCTTCTGTCATAATTAGGTCATTCATAGGGGATGTTTTTCTTATGGAATGCCAGAAATGTATTCTATGTTTTCTTCTATGTCTGAGGCCCTGTCATACCACTGTTCACTCTTCCACTATTTTCTTCCTGTTGCCAACTCAAAAAAATACAGGAAATGGAGACGTTTGTTACCAGTTTCATACTTAACTCTGTAAGATGAGGTTTTTGGAACTTTTTGAAATTATGGCTTTAAATCCTAAAAAAGTGCAAAAACTCAAAGGGACTATACTGGTAATTCATTAAATATATGTGTAGTGGTCACTCTGCTTTATTTGGAGTGGGAACTGATGAAAGGGTTCATACAAAAATCCGTCTATATTTAAACTTGCTTCCTACCAAACATCCTACCTCAGATCAGTTTTATTAGTCCGCACTTGGTAATGAGTCAAGGTGTGTGTGAGTGATCCATTGGGTAGAAGAATGGGCAGTCATGTCACTTTTAAAGTTCTCTAACACTGGACTATTCGTGTTGCACCATCTAAATGTATTTTTTGTGTTTTCATATCACCTCAGTAATGTAACGAGCAGCCAGTCACAGGTAGAAGAAACTGCTCAGGGAACTGCTTCTGGATTCTGGTTCTCTAAATGCCTCTTGAGACCTTGTACTGTAGAGGCAAATGTAGCCTGTCTTCTCTGATGATGCTGCTATTGAAGTCCTAATCTGTACATCTGACAGGTGACACCTGACCAGTGAATCTGGAAAATGTATAGAACAAAAATTTCTTTGTTCAACTTCTTCTTTCTGAAAGGTCTTTCTTTCTTTTCGAATAAAATTAATGAAGTTTGGAGGAATTATCTGCTTTCCTGATGGTAAAGCTGTGCTTGGTGGCAGAGTAATTGCTTCTCCTGCTAAATTTTAGATGTTCTTTTAAGGAATACTAAAAATTAAACCTTCCTATGTTCAGTGCTCTTAGTTCTGGGAAGGCTAAGTCTGTTTCAGATAGGGATTGCCAAGGTCTTTTGTTTGTAAACACCGGCATTCTTGAAGCTTGCTTCTAATGAAATCTCTTCTATAGATGGATTAAAAACATCTGAGAAATGTTACTTAACTTCTAACCTGGATCTCTGACCTTTTCATGTCACACAGTCACTATGTTAGAAGAGACTGGTGGAGGGCATCTAGCCCAACATCCTCATCCTTCTTGTTTTCCCCAGGTAACCTGGATACAGTACCATGGTTGTACTGATATCTACAGTCAAGTTTTTTTGGTACTGAGTAACCATAGTGTCCCTGCCATGACATGCTAGTATCCTATGGTGACACTAACACTCCGAGTGTTAGGTATGGAAGCTTTAGTACCTTCTGGAAAGAGTAAATAATTGCGTGTTTTTTCTAGCAAGCACTGCAAGAGACTCTTCTTGCTTGAATGAAGATATATTTTACTGAAATTCTAAAAATGTCAAAGGTATCGGTAGCAAAAAATTTAATTTTCAGGCTTACTGTGTATCAGCAAGAACTCTTCATACATCCAGGAAGTTTAAAAATACAAAGCATCTGTTCAGTTACTTGTGCTCATCATCAGTTATTTGTGAAACCTTAAAGATGCCTATCTGTCTTAGTAAAGAGATTGAATGACTTGACTTTCACTCCATCCCCACTAGCTCTGTTTCCATTTTTCCTGCAGTTAGCATCTGGTTGTCAACAATTTCTAATGTAGAGCAGATGTCAATCAAGTTGTGTATATGTCACAAAATTGAATAGATGTTATGTAACAGATTTCTTCCCTTACAGTGTACTGTGGAAAGAAATAAAGGCAAATAATGTCGAGGTACTGATGGCATTATTCTTGGATGTTGTGCAGACTATTTTCTTGTGCTGAGATGTCTTATTTATCTGCTGCTAATATTAGAGTATTTCCTAGTAAGATCAGCATTATTTAGTACACATTTATGAGACAAGTTCCTCTGTATATGCTTGCTCATTCTGTATCTGCTGCTTGTTTTTAGCTTGTTTCTTAGCTTTACAGATCAACAAAATAATTGTATTGCTTGCTTGTGTCTGTAGATCTTTATGGATAAATACCTTATTTAAAAGTCTGTATAGTAAATCAGAACTGCATTCACTGGCAGTGCTGGTTGTCCTGATTGAAGCAGTGAATGGTGCATTTCCCACTCAGTCCTCACAAATTTCCGAATTCCTCATTGCTGAGTTCATTTGTCTTCCCTGTTTCTTTTGTGTATGTGCTGTAACTTTGTGGCCCTCACAAGAATGCAAACACTTAATCTGAAGAAGCAACTGGTGCTGTAAGTCTGTCCATAAGTGTTGTGGTCTTCTCTTTCCCCTAAAACTTCTCTCCAATCCCAAGAAAGCCTGTGGATCATCTGAAAGTCCTGATGGTTGGATTGTTGGGGGCAGAAACATTACAATTGGCACTTTTAAAGTAAATTTGCAAAACCAATTATCAGGATATATCAAGCTAAATTGAGTAACATATCACAGGTTTAATACAGTAAGAATACAAGTAGGTTGCACAAGTCATCTGCCTTTCCTCAAAAGCCAGTGAAGGTAGAAATGCTCTGAAAAGGGTAGTTTTATAAAGTTAATTTGAACATGGTGTGAATGACCTATAACTTCCTGTAAAACTTAATCTGTATGGAATTATGAAAAAAAACTGTGGATGAGGTCAGCCAGATAAATTACACAGTGCTGACCTTATTTTTAAAATTATTTAAGGAGATGACAGATCATTTTGGTCTCTGTGTAATAAACAAAATTCAGCTTTTGTGCTAATAATGGGAATACTAAGCTTTTCTTTTCCCAGAGGTACTTAGAACAAGTTTGACATACTTAAAAAAGAGGATGAGATCAATTCATAGAAATCTAAGACAGAATTTTGTCATAGTTTTATTTTTGCCTCCAGACTTCAAATACTTTTAATAAAGCATATCTTTTAAAGCATAAATTGAAAGCCTGGAGTTCACATTGCTCTGTTTGGAGCTGGGAGAGACTTGGACACTCCCATACATTTTTTTAAGAATAGAAAATATACAACTTTTTATTGCAAAAAAGGTTTATAAGGAAGGAAAATTGAAAAGACTATTTTTCAAGCAACACAACTGTAACTTCCATTTTATACAACTTTTAGGAAAAATAATCTTAACATATTCTTTAGGCCTTTAGGAAACTTTGCTTATCTTGCAGAATGATTAAAAATTGCCCTGTAGTTGTTTCTCAATAGCTTGTCTTTTTTGGTAATTCCTTTCCCTTTAAGGCTCCCAGAATGACATAAATGTATTACTTGGATGAGTAATAACATTCTTTTGAGGGGAAAGTGCTTCTGACTTCTGAAAAAGTAGCAGTAATGCTACTTATAAATAGTTAAAAATAGTTTCAGTTTTGCATTTTTTAGCAATGTTGTTGAAACAAAGATAAAAGTAGTACTACTTTTAAAAATACTAGTTTTATTACGTAGTACATGCCAAAGAATAGGCAAAATATAGTTCTCTCTCTTGGTTTAATTCATCTCTTTGGTGGGCCTTTAAAGAAATGAGATTTTTTTTTTTTTGGTTTTCGCTGGCTAGTGTCTTAAGCTACATTTATTTTTACCATTCTGTTTAAGTTGATGTATTGATGAAACTTCAACCTCCCTGAGGATTTAGAAAAATAAAAAGGTAACTTCCCTGTTTTTCTAAATTTCTTCTTCCTTTATCCTGACTTTTTTTTCTTAAGGTAACAGAAGAAAAATTGTGGTGGCTTTTTTTTCTTTTCTTTGTGTCAGTAGCTCATGAAAAGGGGATATGTATGGATTTTTTTATCTTCCTCACAACTGTTGAATCGGGAGGCAGTCCTGATTGGAAAGGGCACACAAAGGAGATAAAATGTCGCTTTAGTTCATATACAGAAATTACGCCATGTAGGTTTTGCTTTTTTTACCACTCTTTGTGGCACTGGTGTGTGATTAAGCTGCTTCTGCAGTCTGCTGGCACTTTTGGCTTCTCCAAACCAGGGACTGCAGCCCAAGGAAGTAAAGATGTAATGTACAGATCAAACCAAGAGGGAAGGGGAAAAGGACAGAGCACGTGAGTGAGCAGTTCTTGAGCCATCTCTGGGATACTGCTCTTAAGAATTTTTACCTTCAGATAACTGTTGGGAAGCATTGCAAGAAAGAATGCTTTTTTCTTTCTTTTTTTCAAATGGACAAGTCTACCTGTATGTCAGGTAACTTATAACTGATACAAGGTTGCTAATTTAGCTGTGAAGTAAGATGTCATTATGTAGACTTTACACTTGGTTTTATTACATAAGCAAATGAAAATAATATGGATAAGCCTTTAGAAATTATTAAAATATGCTTTGTTAACAACATCCTGTGATCTGAAAATGGGGATGGTGTATTATTACTGTTTGTTAGAAGACAGTGGCCAAATAAGTGGTGATGAGCTGAGGGCTGGATTTACTTGAAGTAATAATTTGGTTTTTGTGTTCATCACACCCATGGTATGCTTGTACACTTTCTGCAGAGATCTAATCCACTGTAGTGAGATTTTCTAGTGCAAGACATAAAACTTAAGGGAATATGTAGACTAGTAATCCACAGGAATAGGAATGAAGCATATGCAGATTAGAAAAGAAAAGAAAACCAGGCAGTAGGGAAACTTCAGTACACAGTCTGCTGGAAATAAAATAACCTCGGGATTTCTTAAAAAGAAATCACTTTGAAGAAGAGTTGGGAGAAAGTTAGTTTTATATTCTGAAAGACTACAGCATAGTAGTCTTTGAGTTCATCATTGAAAATGGATGAAGATCTCTCATTTTACAAGTGAGAAATAATGCGTATTGTCAAGACTGACAGAATTGGTTTTGCCTGAGATTATCTTCCCAGGCACAGCCTGGAAGTCACATACTACCAGTAATGGTGACAAGCTTGTCAATAGATCTACCAGTCTCTGCATTAACAAAGTTTAGTCTTGGTAAGACACTGATGATGTTTGACTAGAGTTGCTTGAAGAAAATTACTGTATTTTCACGTGTAGTCACAGATTACTTGTTTAAAAAGGGGAGAGGGGTCACTGGAAATTACATAAAATGTTGCTTATTTCCATCCAGCTTTTATATAATGCATTTTATGTTAACACTTACTTTCATTAATTAGTATAGTAATTACAAGCTTAATGGATAGCTTGATTCAAGCTGGTGAACATTCAGATGTGTAAAAAATTATATGCAACTTAGGTTTGCAATTTCAGAAGTGCTGTGTCTTGATCTTACTAAGAAATTACTCAGAATTTGAAGAGCTTTGAAATTTACTTAGGGAACTAATCACTGATTTGACCAGTCAGAAATTTCAAATGCATGCCTCAAACAGGAGGAGTGAATGGAAACTTTTAGGGAAAGATGTGAAAGTTTGCTGACTGAAACAATAAAAGTACAAAGGAAGCCAAGAACTAAATCAGAATTTAAAAGAAATGGGGATAAAATGCTATTTAGCAGAGCTACAGGTTATATTAGGGATCAGATAGTATTAACAAGTCTTGTGTTTGTTTAAGTGTAGACTTAGCAGAAAAATACTGAAGTGAACTAGAAAATGTTTGTGTAAACATACAGATATTTATATCCATAAATACATTTACAATGAAGTCTCTGTAATGTTGGGTATGGCTGCTGGAACTTGCATTTGCATTGAAGCCAGTACAGATTCTTGCTTTGTCCTCAGAAACTTTAGTTTAATTTCATTTAACTCTTGTAACTGGAAGCGATAAAAGCATCAATTCTCTGTAATGTCATGTGTTTATGTATCCAAAAAGTGCATTCAAATGCCTGACATGATCTCTCTTTCTCCCTCTCCTGCTGTTCTAGGAATTGGCTCTCCGTAGCCAGCTTCCAACAATGGAACAAGACGGTGGATCTCAAAACCCCGTGTCATCTCCTGGAATGTCTCAGGAACTGAGAACAATGACTACAAATAGTTCTGATCCCTTTCTTAACAGGTTTGTAGGAACAGCTACTACAGGAGAGAAATTTGATTTAAAATTCTGTTTTGTACATGTAATAGTTTATTTTGAACATCTGTCTGTGCCAAGAGCCACAGCTGTAAATGAATCTTTCCTTAAATGGCAAGTCTAGTAAAAGTTGAAGATTAAAAGCTGTCTCCTGTGGGAGGAAGTAGTCTGTTCAGACTTGTAGGAAGGTTTTTATTCAAAGTCATAACATGTTTGCCTCTGCATAATCTGTTGACTAACAGTCATTTCAAATTACTGACTCAGAGAATTTGTGAATCACTCACTGTGAGATCAAATGAACTGTGAGGCACATTTAGGATTACAGCTTGAGGTTCATTTTAAGGTTTCTCCATTCACCCCTCCCCTCCACTTCAAGTATTTAGGAGTATTTTTACTCTGCTAATGTTAGGTCTACAAATAGTGACATGTTTCATTTTAAATGCTGTATTATTTTGAAGTGGGTATTTCATTCAAGATTTAGAATCTTACAGTATAGACTAGTCTTTCATAAAACTTTTGCCTAAATCCCTCTGACTTGAAGTGTTTATTTTGTTGGAAATACTGTTCAAATTCCAGCTTGCAAATGTTTCATATCAAACATTACAACTTTAGAGACATTACTGCAGTTTGAGATAAGTGATATCTGTATTTTCTTCCCTTTGGGAAGATTTATCTCCTACACAGACAGTTATGATTAGAAAACTTGATGGTTTTTGGAGGGATTATCCTACATGGAATTCATCCTGTAGGTCGTTCTTGCGTGAGCCTCAACTGTGCTGGCTTTGTCCTAAGAAATAAAAGATTTTGACCAGACAACTTAAACCTGACTTACTCTCTTACGGGAAGCCTCTGTAGATAGATGATGGTATTGATGTGGTGCAGTAACGTTCTAGCTTGAACTTTCGGAAGGCTGTTGCCATTATACATCATACAGGTCCTCACATCTTCAAAACCTGTCTTCTGACCTGAAGGAAATGCATCTTTAGGTTTCAAATGGCCACGGCAGTGGACTGATGCAGTTTCTCCATTGTGAGTCTACACACATAAAATAGAAACTGATAGATCTTTGCCATTAACTAGAAAAGGGGGAAAAGCTAGAAAGTGCAAGTTAATGTTTTGTAATTTTATGGCAGGTTTATATTTACTGCAAATGCAAAAAGATACTGCTTATATCCTAGTTGCATATATGTTTAACTGTTTTTGGTGGGTTTTTTGGTGGTTTTTTTGGTTTTTTGTGGGTTTTTTGGTTTGGTTTTTTTGTGTGTGTGTGTGTTTTGTAGGGGGTTTTTTTGGTTGTTTTTGTTGCAAAATACTGAAAATCTGTATTTGACTTGAGTTCAGATTATCTTAATTTTCATTTTGGTCTGAACATTTGTCTCCTTCTAGGCTGGTGTATGTGTGGCACTGCACTTAATTCTGTCATATGGGTGTGGGAAAAGGATTTTTAAGAAAGGACATTTGTGAATATGCATTGCTGTCTCAGAAAGTAGTCCAATAGTTTTGACCTAAAGATCTTGTTGATATTCCTTATGTTAAAGTTCAGACTTGGAGAAATGCTCCTTTCTATCTTTATAGGGTGTATATAAAGTGCCTGGTGAGACAGTACTAAATTTAGGCCTCAAAGTTACATATTCAGCATTTAGGTTGTTTAGTATTTTCTGCTGTCTGTATAATAGAAACATAAAGAAATCTCATAAAATCCCTAACATTGGAGCAATTTGAGATGATGCTCAGTAGTGGTTTAAAATGCATAATGAAATCTGCCTTCTGTCTTCAGTACTTGCTGTCATTACGGTATATTTGATTTTTTTTTTTTTTTTGAGTGGGATATTCATCAGTACAGACTTCATTAGACTATTTCACCTTTTGATTTGCCACACTTGTTTATATATTTTTGTGGTTAGGTTTATAGTGATGGTAGTTCTCTGTTTAACTCCTAAATTGGTATTTCTTCTTTTGTATACACATATTTTAACAATGATTAGTTGAAGAAGAATCCACTCTATTTTGGGTAATACTGTTTAGTTGCCTATGGTAATTTTGCATGGTGTGAATACTAAATGAACAAATCCTTGTTGAAGAAAGAGGAAATGTGTATTGACAAGTGATTTGAAGAGAAATGCTGGACATTCCAAGTATGAGAGCAACAGCCAAAAAGTCTTCTCCACTGGAGTGATTTAGCTCAACATAGTCTCAGTTCTGTTTTTAGTATTTTGTCCCATAGAGTAAACCAGCATTTTTGTTCACAGAAGACCTAAATCATTTAATTACCAAGACTGTATTGAATGTGTGATGATTCTATTTTTAAATCCATCTATAGAAAGAGAAATATTTATAATTTATCTGTAAAGAAATGTTAGGTTCTTTTCTTGTATGGCAAAGATGTCTTTGTGGAATCAAATATATATATATATGTTTATATATATTTATATGCATTGCTGAAGGCATTCTACTGGCATCCAATGTTGAATTCATAATTTTCATAATTTTCTTTGATTGTTCATACTTGACAAAAAGGCATATACTGTATACTTCATAAGTACATCATGAGGAGGATCAGTATGTCTTCAAATGATAATTTGAACAGTAAATCAAGTTGATGTTCATTTAGGATGCAGGATGGAAAATCAGTAAGGATTCTTTCTCAGTGAGTGTTGTAACCTGAAGAAACCGTAACCTGAAGAAATACAGATTTTGAAAATATTTTGTGAAACTGAATATTAGGAGATACAGGGGGGAGGGAGGTAATGGTGGCCTTCAGCAGCTGCTTATGCAGGCCACAGCTCCTGCCAGCAAAGCTGCTCCAGCATGGGCTCCTCTTTCCTATGGGGCCATAGGTCCTGTCAGCCTGCTCCAGCACAGGCTTCCCATGGGGTCACAGCCTCCTTCAGGCATCCCCCTGCTCTGGTGTGGATCCTCCAGGGGCTGCAGATGAATCTCTGCTTCCCCTTGAATCTCCAGGGGCTGCAGGTGAATCTCTGCTCCCCCTTGAATCCCCAGGGGCTGCAGGGACACAGCTGCCTCACCATGGGCTGCAGAGGAATCTCAGCTCTGGCACTTGGAGCACCTCCTGCCCTTCCTTCTGCACTGGCCCTGGGGTCTGCAGGGCTCTTCCTCTCACTTGTTCTCAGTTCTGTCTCCCATCTGCTGTTCAGCATTTTCCCCCTCTTAAATACGTTGTGACAAAGGTACCACTGTTGTCACTGATGGGCTCAGCTTTGGGCAGCTGGACCACTTTGGAGGCAGCTGGAAGCAGCTGCCTGACATGGAATCATCTCCTCCTGGTGTATCACACTGTGATCCCTGCAGACCCCCGCTACCAAAGCCATGCTATATAAACTCAACACACTGGCCTACTTTCCCTCCCCATCCCACATTTTCCACTGTGGCTCTCTTGGTCTTGCTTGCTGTGCTGGCAGGAGATGGCAGTAACAAAGTGAAGGCATGTAAGGCCCCATGCCATCAGTTTGGTTAACTGTTCTGTCAGCAAGATCATTCTGAGCAGGGTTTGTTTATAGGATGGCTTCTGTACCAGTATTTGATTTATATTTGGGTGCTCTCTTGCCTTGACATGTGTGACTGAACAAGTAGTAATGCAGCAGTGGGAAGCAATTGAAGAATTGCTAAAGGAGTTCCAGCTATTTATAACAGCAGTGACCTAAAAATACACTTCAGTGGTTGATTAAACATGGGAACATTAGTTGGAAGTACTTTTTTATCCTTATGGAAGCATAAAAGAGTGCACCATAATTATTATTATTTTTATAATCATTATGGATTATCTGATATGCTTCGAAAGGTTTTAGCTGTGAGTGGGTGTGAAAAGATTAAAATTATGCACAAGTAGGCAGTTTTTTAAAGCTGTTTAGATATATTCTCATCAAGTTAAATTGAATCTACATAATACAGTTTTAATTGGAAAAGGTCTGCATAAAATCAGTTTTTTATTAGAATAGGGAATTTCTCATGGTAGAAATGTTTTCAAAGCCCATAACTTAGTTCAGAACAAGCATCTATTTTATTTTCTTCAGTGCTCTGCCCTCATTATTTTTGCATCTTTTCTCCTGTTACAGTGGAACGTATCACTCCAGAGATGAAAGCACAGATAGTGGACTTAGCATGAGCAGTTACAGTGTACCCAGAACCCCAGATGACTTCCTGAACAGTGTTGATGAGATGGATACAGGTCTGATTTTATGTACATTTTTAATGCATGTTTTCCAAATAACACTTGTATCCATTTGCAATGAAAACAAGCAATTCTGAAAAGCTGTGGTACTTTTGGCATTGGTTTTCTACCTTTTCCTATCTCCCCTACTTCTCTGATAGACACATTATGGTTAGATTTGTGAAAATACATATTTGTAATCAACTCTATTGGGAGGATGGCGAGGTTGCTTGTAAGTAGTATCACTTCTGTTTTTACAAGGAACTTTGAGTGTGCTTGCTTTTTGAAGTAAAGTTGTTCGGAGCTAAGAATAGTACCACTTACAGTGTTGTTAATGCTACTCCAAAACTATATTTAACTCAGATTGTCTTTTTCCTTCAAGTGTAAAAATCAGATTATGCTAAATGACATCAAAGATCTGTAAGATTTGGGTCAGTAGGTGAAAGATGGAAACAAAGGCATGTTCTTTGTACATCTGCATACAGTCAAGTTACCTTTGGGGTTTGTGATGGATTTCTATGAATCACGCTGCTTGTATGATGCAAGAGGTATTTGATTAACCTTTAACCAGTTGTCCTGATAAATTGTAGGTTTGATGCTTCCAGTATACTTAATATCCATCTTTGTGTTATAACTAGGTGACAGTATCGGCCAAAGTAACATACCATCCCATCAGAACCGTTTCCCAGACTACCTTGAAGCCATTCCAGGGACAAATGTGGACCTTGGGACACTGGAAGGAGATGGAATGAATATAGAAGGAGAAGAACTGATGCCAAGTCTTCAAGAAGCTTTGAGCTCTGACATCCTTAATGACATGGAATCTGTCTTGGCAGCCACCAAGCTAGATAAAGAGAGTTTTCTTACTTGGTTATAGGGGCCTCAGGGAGACTGAATTCTAAATCTGTGAAGGATCTAAGGAGATTAGGACATCTGTATCTGAAGTTCAGAACAAGCCAGTGTGGTGCACTTTGGCTTGTGTTCAGAAAAAGTAAATGAACAAATACTCAACAAGATTCTTTGGGTTTGCTCTTCCTTGTCCATCGCTGCTGTTATATATTGCTGACTTTTTTCCACAGTTGACTCTGAAGAACAGACATCTTCTTGATCTTTTTCTATTGCTGTTGCAACTACTGTTCAGGGGGGTGGGGAGGGACGATGAGCCTATTTGGATGACGAATGCCATTCCTTTTGTCCTAGTGTGCGCTTGCATATCATTTTATCTAAGTACTCAGATTTGAGAGTTAATTTCTGCATGTCACTGCTTGTAGTTTGCTCAGCTAGTTGTCTCCTGCTGCCTGTGGCAACTGGTAAAACGTGACATACTGGGGTGACAAGCCAAAAATGATGTATCTGGTCAAAAGAAGTCAATACTGATTTGGAGTACGACGTAAAGCAGGGCTGAAGACTGTTTGGCATTAAGTGTTCCTACTAGTAGCTCTTGCATTAGCCACAAAGTGCTCTTGTTCGTATTTTATGTTATAGTAAATCATGAGTCATTTTACATAGAAACATATATGAACTTTGATTGTTGCCACATACTCTAGCCTAACTTCCATTTGTCAAAAATACTTAGATTATTTTTGTTAGTTGGTTTAACTGTAGCTGTAGGATGGGAAGTAATTATAGGTGTTCTGGGGTTTTTTTAAATAGTGAAATCTAAGGGTTTTTTTCTGATTTCACACAGTCTTATTTAAATCTGAACTGTCTGCCTTTTTTTATACTTAAACCATGCCTATTGTAGCCTGATAAGCTAGTGAGTACATAAACCAGTATGTTTTGCCTGTAACTTTTTTTATTTTTTTAAAGGCTAGCTTTGAATGTAATCATTAGATTTCATGACCAGTGGCTTATTTTTCATGTGTACTTGCGAATTAGAATCTGATTACAGCAATGTAAAAGTTAGAATCCTTTGTCATGCATACAAATTTTAAATGCATTTTAAAGTAGCAGAACAATTTTTAAATTGCATCTAATCTCTCTTCTCGTTTTCGGTTTTGGTCTCTGAGTGAGTTCAGATTTTAAAATCCTTAATGGGAAAACAAAATTTATTGAAAGTTTCTCTTAAGTTAACATGCACAAAAATTCTGAACTATTAATATCACTGTGCATTGCAATGAAAAGGCTAGAAAACCAAAAAAACTTCTCAATAAAAACT
Organism: Rhadina sibilatrix; assembly: GCA_013400275.1. Taxonomy (NCBI): domain Eukaryota; kingdom Metazoa; phylum Chordata; class Aves; order Passeriformes; family Phylloscopidae; genus Rhadina; species Rhadina sibilatrix. The sequence continues at coordinate 36,231 of VWYO01022391.1, read as the reverse complement.
TGTAAGTGTAATAGTTATCAAGTTCTGTTTGGTGAAAAATAAGCCCTGGACACTATATGTAGAAGAATGTAAAGATATGTGTTAGATGGTGACATGAGCAGGTAATGAAGTGTATATTAGTAGTAGAGCTTAGCATGGGGTAGAGGTGAATATGAAACATTTTTATTTTAACAGGAAAAGATGTATCACTAAGTTGTCTGCAGGAGTTGACACGAGTTTCCAAAGAGTATTTTAACTGAACAAAACGAGCATGAATCAAACTTTCAGTATAAGCTATGATTTTTTGTGGGGCTTTTGGGTTTTTTTCTGATGAAAAAAAGTGTCACCAGTTAACAGCTCTATAATTAAGGGCCTGTCACCATTCTCAACATTGAGCCTTTATTTTCAAGGGTGTATAACATGACTGTAAAGATACTGTAAGCATGAAACTTAGTTTTGGAAAAAAACTCTCAGCAGGGACTTCTCCTGAGGAGAGATTTTTTTGGGTTTTACTGTTTTGCATTTTTTTAAAGACACTAATTATTTTTTAAGCTAGGAACAAATGAGCAAAACAAACAATAAAACCCATCATACTACTATTGCCATTTGGGTTTCTTGTATGCTTCAAAAATAATTGTGGTTTAGGATGACATAAAGAATGAAAAATCTTAACCAAATCCCATTTTAAAAACTGAAGCAGCAGAGGCAGAGATTTGAAATTTGCCACTATATTGTACATTTACTACTTTACATAAACATATTAGTGTTTGAGAAACACAGAATTTTGTGGCTTGTTATGGGATACAGGCAAGTTTTAAAATACCGATCTTTAAAACACATTCACAGTGATATATATTCTGCTACACCAATAATTCAGCGATTAATAGGCCACTTATATTGTGCAATGACACAGTAGCTCCTAAAGCAGTGTATTGTGTCCAAGATAGGGATTTTAGTAGCATTTTTGCAATTTCGTTATGAATTCCTCTCTCTCCTTCCCTTCAGGAAAAGAAAAAGACACTAAGTTTTTGTAACTTGAATGATCTGACATAAAACCACAACAGCAAGGAAATTCAGAGTTGATTCTATTTCATTTGTCTTCCACAGTTTTATCCAGGTGTCATAGCACATAGAGAATCACAGAATAAGCTGAGTTGGAAGGGACCCATCAGGATCATCAAGTCCAACTCCTGGCTCTGTGCAGGACACCCCAAGCTTCACACCATGTGCCCAAGAGCGTTGTCCAAACGCGTCTTGAACTTTGTCAGGCTGGTGCTGGGACCACTTCCTGGGGAGCCTGTTCCAGTGCCCAAACACCCTCTGGGTGAAGAACCTTTTCCTGATACCCAGCCTAAACCTCCTCTGACACAGCTTCAGGCCATTCCCTCTGGTCCTGTCACTGGTCTTGAGAGTAAAGAGATCTTACCTGTCCCTCCTCTTCCCCTCATGAGGATGTTGTAGACTGCAGTGAGTTCTCTCCTCATCTCTTCCAGGCTGAACAAACCAAGTGACTTCAGCCATGAGGAGTGGCTTCCCCTCAAGGCCCGTCACCACTTTCATTGCCCTCGTTTGGACACTCTCCAGTAGCTTAATACCCTTCTCATATTGTGGCACCCAGAGCTTCCCCCAGCACTGGAGGTGAGGCCGCCCAAGGCCAGAGCAGAGCAGGACAATCCCCTCCCTTGCCTGGCTGGCCATGCTGTGCCTGATGCCCCCCAGGACAGGCTTGGCCCTCCTGGCTGCCAGGGCACTGCTGGATCATGTCCAGCGTGCCACTGACCAGGACCCCCAGGTCCCTTTGTGCAGCACTGCTCTCCTGCATCTCATTCCCCAGTCCATGCACACAACCAGCTATGATGCACTGAGTGCAGACTCCTGACGTGCTGTACCTTGCTACAACAAAAATGAGTACAGAACAAATTACCTTTCCTTGCTTTTGTGTGTTTGTCACAGCTTTAATATTTGAATGTTTTATTCTCATTGTAGAAACACTAAATGGCTTATACTGTATTTGGGTAGCACTGCTTAGGGTAGATACTGACAAACTGGGAATCCTTGAACTGCTCTAACATTAATTATGTTTTGTGATACTTATTTTAATTAAGACATTTCCGTTCTCTCACTTACTAGGAAACATACCATAGAGATGCTGTACTGTTGGCAATCAATTTTAATTTGGATTTTTTTTTTTAATTCTGCAAATGCATTGTTTGATGAAGTGGTTAAAATTGTTTGAAATGCAAAAGTGTTTTGGGTAGTATTTTATACTGATGTATATATTGAAACAGAAATCATTGTAATAATTGTAATAGCTGTTAGTTTTAAATACACTATATGCAGACAGATGGGGCTGTACAGAACTGTACTGTTAACACCTGGGCAGGGCTACTGCTTGGGAACAGGTTGCAGTGTCAGTGAACCATATGGATCAAATATTGTACCATTCAGTGTTGGCGCTCACCAATGCAAAAGGAGAAGAGACAATTTCAACATGATTAACACTACATGGTAAATTAGTACTACAGTGACCTTTTCACTTACAAGCATGTTTTTTTTATACAAATTAGCAGGTGTGCCTGTATAAAATAATTTGTGTTCTGTATCATGGAAAAAGTACTCTCCACATTTAGAATCACAGAATCATGTTGTATGTTAGAGAATTATGTCCAAAATTATATATATATACTTAACAATGTTATTTTTAGATATGAGCATGACTGTAAGCTAGGTACTTAAGTACATTCTGTTACATTATTTTTCTTTATGTAATACTTTTTCAGTTGTTTTATTTGGTATAAATATATACTTTGTGCTTAAACATCTTTGTTTGTTTTTAACATTCTATAGTATGTAAAGATGTGATTTCCTTCAGTAAGATAGATGCATTGAATTGTTGGAATGCCTATTGTAGTGCGTCTGTTCTTGTCCCCCTTGTCATTGCTTTTGTAGTCATAAACTCCAGTTCTGCAAATATGGTGTGTAAGCTCACCTGAGAGACAAATGAGTTCCACTGGCTTCAGTAAAGGCTTAACATTAAAGTGTACATCTCTGTGTGCTTGCAGTGATGAAGAGACAGTGACTCTGGTGAACATCATGCAGCTTGTGTAAAACAGTACTTTAATTGCAAATGGCACTGTAGCGAGACCTGGTAACAGAACACCTGGGTAACTACTAGAAGAAAGCATCCGCTTTTTGCAGATAATGCTTGCCATCTCCGGATGGCAGATACATTTTTGGCTAACTCTTAAGTTTATGCATTAATTTGTGGCAGACTATCAATAAAGACACACTATTTTCATTTCCAAGTTTTGACTTATGAATTGTGAAATATGTAATGATGTACCTTGAAAGTGCCTGAAGATTTTAGTTTAAAATATCTTGACAGGTTTCGTTAATTTTGACCTTCTGTATAACAGTCTGGAAGATGGGGCTTTTTTAAATGTAGTGCAGTTTGGAAAGGCCAAAGTCATACACTGTTTGCATTTTAGCAGTTGCAGAGTTGTTACTATTCAGCACCAAATGCCCCAACCCTGTGGAATTTAGCACATTTGTGTGTTTGTTTTCTTAGTTAAGGGTACAGCCCTTGATGGATTTGTCAGTTTGTCTTGTATTTCTGAGTTCATAGCTAGCTTTTGTCACCCAGATCCTTTAAATTTAAATGTAACATCACACCTTCCACCTGGGAGTAGGCGGCCAGTGCCAGAGAATGATAAGGCACCAATTTTGTTTGCTGATATCACTCTCATTTATAAGGTGGTGACATATTGCAGTAGTTGAAGTATGAGTGACCTTCTGGGGCAGCCCTAAATAGACTGTATTACTGCAAAACAGGATATTTGGTACAGGTATTACAGGCTCGCTTGGCAATTCTCTTTGAAATATTTTCAACGCTTAGTTAAAAATAAGAAGTATTTGTTTCAGTAAGCCAGAAATAATATGCTTCCAAGGAAGCAAGTGCAAGTTATCAGCCAAAGAAAGCATTTTTCATCTTGGATCATCAACAGAATAATAATTTGAGATCAGGCTATGATCTGTATAGCACCTCCTGTTTTGGAGGTTCATTCAGAAATAAACCAGGGCCACTGATTTTATTTACAGTTTCAGCATCCGGAGTTTATATGTTCCTCCTGAAGAGTAAAGGTGTGTTTTCTGACCTTTGTTGTCACCACTTCTTATTGCTAACAGGGGTTATCTGCACCCTCTAAACTTGGGTATCATCAAAATAGGAAGATGTCGGTACAGGATGAGAGATCTTGGTTGATGTGAAATGGGGAATACAACTCTTAACTGAAGAACCGAATTGTCTTTAGAAAAAACAGGGGGTAGAGCTTTGTACCAACTACCATATCCAGTACTGAATGACTCTTAAATAAAACAGCCAATGTGTTTTTCTCTAGGCACTGAGGAGCACGTTAAGTGAGAAACGTATAAATAACTGACACATCTGCCTAATGGATTTTGTGGAAAACTCATGGTTTTTACTTTACCAGACATCCTCTGTCTTTAATGCAGAGGCTGTAACCTCTGTTGTGAATGCTACAGATCTAGGCTGTCACAGACTGATTTTCTCTATGTGGGAATGCAGTTGGCCACTGATGATAGAATTTTCTATATTAAATTGGCTTGGTTTAGAACATGAGAGGCAAAGTAGTTTTATGGGATTTTCCTGTCTATTAGCTGGGGGGAGGGGGTTGTTTTGTTTTTTAAGGGGAGGGGTCAGCAGCCTGAGAGGCTTTTTTTTCAATGTCCTGTAACAACAAACTAGAGCTCCATAGAAATGGTACATTCTATCTCACCTGAAATGCTCTTTCTCCTCCTCCCATATATGTCAATTCTGAGCTGCTCTAGTGTGTTCTAAGTTATTTACTGTGTTTACCATCTGTGAGGTTTGCTTTCCTAACACCTAAAGAGTGGACTGTAATACTAGGTGCTGTTTGTCCCCAGAGGAGAGTGGAGTTCCTTCACTCTTAAATCCAGCTGCCATCGTGTTTGAAGTCTGTAATACAACACAGAATTACAGTCTGACTCCAAATGGGCTGCTGCCCAACTTCTGGTACAGGATGGTTATGGGCAAGGATGATTTTTTTTGAGTGATGGTGGATTCCTGTTCTCGTTTGAGACTGGAAAAGTTTGGCTATGTCATTGCTTTGATTTCTGCAGACAGCTGTCCTAGCAGGAGCAGGGAGTGCCATAATGCCTGTTGGAGGACTCCTACCTAGCATTTAACCTGATGTTAGCCATGTTGGGGTTTTTTAAGCTGACAGAGTAATTCAGTCTTTCTCTCATAGTTTCATTGTTAGGCATGCAAATACAATTGTCTCAGCTCTTGACTGACAAGGGGCCCTTTTCAGACTTTGCCAAGGGATATAATCCTTTCATACCCATCATCCGCTGTTGAAGTGTGACCCAGAGGCCTCTGGGAGGTTCAGCTGCAATCCTGGACTGTCAATGTCTACAGTCAAAACAAGGTAACTGGTTATATTTATGTATGACAAAATCCCAAACCCACAGTGCTAAGGAATGATGTGACTATGTGGTGATACCTCAGAGCAAATTGCAGTAACTGTGATGTACCTTCTGGTTAGGCCAGTGGGATTCAGCCTGAAAGTTATCGAAGGCTGTGTAGTCCAAGAAGTTGCTGGCAAAAGCAAAGCCTGTGGGGCAGCTCGACTCTTGCCATACAGGAGAGATTCAGGCTGTATGACAAGAGAAAAGTGTCAGTGCTACAGAAGGTGACAGCTGCTAGGCTGATTAAAGCTCCCCTGTCAATGCAGCCTGTACCTGCCACCCCCTTCATCTCCCTGCCCACAGGTGACTCCAGCAACTGCTCCAAAGCCCTGGGGTTTAGATTTGTCTTTGCCAGTGTGTAAAACTGTGGCTTCTTTTTTTTTTCAAATGTTTGTTTTTCACTTAAAACGTGACTCTCCTTTTAAAGGTCTTTGTTCCTCTGAACAGCCTTTCAGGATTTGGTAATCTTTCTGTGGATATAGATTTTTCTAATTAGTATGAATGTGATAAGCACCAACTGATCACTGAGAGAAAGAAATTTCTCTTTGCAGCTTAGTGGCGAGAATGCTGGAAAATCTGTCAGCCAAACAGTAGTATCAGCATCCAAGTTCCTCTCATCCATATACTAGCCATGGTTTGGAAAACAAGCTGGTTTTACATGAAGATCCATGACTGCAGTAAGGCTAAGGTTCTTCACAACTGTCATCTCTGCTGGTGAAGTTTGCTATTGCAATGTGTGGATTTTCCTTTATCATCACCTTGAAAAGAACTGAAGCCTGGTGAGGTTCATGAAAATAGGAAGGAAGCAGACGTGTTCTGCTGCAGCTTGAGGACCGTGTTTCTTAGCTCCTCTTGGAAATGTCTCACTTTGAAGGCATCTGGTGGTCTTGGCACTTCACATGTGCTTGCATTGTATTTTCAATGTCACTAACATCTAACAGGTGACCACATTATTGAAGTGATTGCACTGGCAACATCTGAAGCAGGATAAAGATGTTTTGTAAAATGTAGTCAGGTACAACCTACCTGGGTACATGTTGCCCTGGATAAAGGCAGTTCCCACCTTGTAATGGCACATCTGACTTCCTGCTGAGCCTTTGAGTGAGGCATTTTACCATTTCCCAGGAAAGCTGTGTGCATGGCTTTACTTGTGTCCTGGGAGCTCTGAAATGTTAATGTTTGCAAAATGCTTTGAGGGTTAAACATTAAGTGCTTCCTATTAATTCATTCTCAAGCTGTGCTATTCTGGGGCTTCTACTCGGTGACATCACCACATATGAATATAATCTTTGCAATGGAGTATAAGGTATGCATCTCATTCTACAAGTTTAAACTCACAAGCACATTATAGGAAGGTCATATATTGGTGCATACCAAACGATGGTTTTCACTGGCATTTGAACACTCAGTAGGAAGGGTCAACTGACTGAAGTCAGGCCTGCTGTGCTGCTCACCAGTTAGCTTCAATTCCCTTCTATTTGGTAGAAAAGAGTGCACAGTTACCACTGGCAGATTAATGTGCACCAGTTCTTCCTTCCCTCAAAACTTTAGTGTCTTAAGTCCTTAAGTTTTCCAGTATTTTTTAGATTGAGCTTTCTTGTTGAGCTGCTTCTGGGAAGCCAGAGTGACCCTTTAGGTGTAGAAATACATTGAATGATCATGAATGTGAGGGGGGAGAAATCTTGCATCATGATAGATGTATACAAGCATAGAGTATTGTTGCATGCATCTGTGTTTGTGTCTATATATAGATACTCTATATATAAATACTGATTTCCTGCCTAAAGACAACTCAGTTTCTCATGAGCACTTTATTTGTTCTAAGCTTCACAAGAAAAAAAACCAAACCGTAAAAGTGTCATCCCAGTTACAAAGTCTGCATGGTTGCTTATTTTTAAATATTTAGGGTTTTAGGTGTGATGTCAGATCATTTCAATCAGAAAATCAGAATGAAAAATGAGAGAATATGAACACACGTGTTACTCCATTGTGCTGCCTCTCAAGAAACTACTCAAGCTGTCTTGAGTAGTCAGCTTTTGGGGACTTAAAGGCACCTTGCACACAAAAAACCCAAAACCAAAGAGCTGAGGTAAGAGGAGTGGGGTTGCCAGTCTCTGCCCCCATGAGAGAGCATGTTTTGCTCTTAAGGTGGGACCGAAGGGAAGTTGGCTGTAGGTCAGATTTGTCTACACTGACGTTTACCTCCACATGTAATGCATCGTCCGTGCTTTGCACCTTAGTGTGTGTGCGTTCTGTCACTGCACCGTCACAAGGAGAGATGTGTGTGTGTGGCTGTCGAACACCAACTGGTACAGTATAGAGCAAAGAGTTTGCTCCTAGCAAGGATTTATCCCTAATGGGTACCTCATACGACAGAGTGCCATGTTCCACTGATACACAGCACGTACTGTGCTACTTGCTTGAGCTGTTCTCTTTAAATAGAGATTAAGATTTTTTTTTTTTTTTTTTGATTACTTCCCTATCCCCAAGATCCCATGACAGTTGCTGGGGTTTCTTTTGGTTTTAAAGATTTAAGATGCCTCCGTGGGTGGGCCTAGACTGTTTTAAAATGTATTAACATGGATTTCCTCTGCACTTGAGTGTAACTACTTCTGTGCTCTGACTTTGTTGCTAGGTATGGCTTTGTTAGAGCAGCAGCACTGGAACATAAGATGACAAGTAGATGTCCAGGCATTTGAAGCAGATTCAGGATGCTTTTGAAGGCCAGAAGTCTGGGAAGAATAGAGTTAGGAAAGGCAGATCCTGCTTGATCAACCTGATCTCCTTTTATGACCAGGTGACCTGCCTGTGGATCAGGGAAAAGCTGTGGATGTTGTGTGCTGGACTCCAGTAAAGCCTTTGAACCATGTCCCACAGCATTCTCCTGGAGAAGCTGGCTGCTCTTGGCTTGGACAGGTGCACTGCTTGCTGAGTGCTGAAGAACTGACTGGATGGCCAAGCCCAGAGAGGGTTGGTGCCTGGGGTCACATCCAGCTGGGGGCCAGTCACAAGTGGGATTCCCCAGGGCTCAGTGCACTGTTTAATGTCTTTACTGATGATCTGGATGAGGGGATGGAGTGCCTCCTCGGCACCCCAGGGAAACAATGGAGGCACTCTCCACGGAGGTGTTCCAGAAACAACTGGACATGGCACTCAGTGCCATGGTCTAGTTGACAAGAGGGTGCTCGGTCAAAGGTTGGACTAAGTGATCTTGGAAGTCTTTTCCAGCCGTAGTGGTTCTATGATTATGTGACCTCAGATCTTGAATCAGCCCTTTGGACTCCATGCTGTGCTTGCACTGGACCTAGCCTGCTACTGAAACAAAGAGGAGGTTTTTATATCCCATAATAGTTAAACAGTGCTCTGACTGCTTCTAGAATTAACACCAGTGGCTACTATCTTAGGCTTTTATTTTGTTTTTCTTTTTTTTTTCCACACTGTGTCATCTGTAAAAATGGATGATATACTTTCTGTGTTATCCAAGTACTCAGATCTCAGATGAGATGTTTACATTTTATGCATTTATATGAACTAATGCTTTGTACATAATTTGTGAATTTAGAAATACACAAAATTCAGAGGGGCTTCGAGTGTGCCATATGATGAGATCAGACAGTGAAGCATTTGGAGAAAAAATGGAGACAAACCAATCGAGACAGATACACACAAATGTACTAAGTAGTCAGCTACAGGAATCATAAATTAGGACCTACTAGCTTGGTAGATAAAATTGCTGTTGTGGCTTAGGGATCAACACAAAATTGATTTATCTGTTATTTAACTGAGAAATAAATGCATGTGCTCTCATGGGATACGCAAATGCAAGTAGAACAGGCACAAGGGAATCCAGTGCTGGTTCATGTCAGTGAGCAGCTGGAGTGCTGGTCAGACTTTTGGGTACAGCATTTGATGAAAGACAGGCACTGCAGAACATGGTCCAGAGGCAAGCAGTGATGAGGAGGAAAATGTGAGAGAGGAAGATTAAAGTAGCTGGGCTGTTTATCTACAGAAAAGCTGACTAAATGGGGAATGATCTTCAAGTAAAAGGCAAGTGCTACTATGAATCTATTCTCTATGGAGTAAAGGGTGAGAAGTTACATTGGAGTAAACTTTTTAAACTGGCTGTTTGGTTGTGGTACCTGTGCAGGCTGTAGTAGCTCTGTTGTGGCAGCTTTCAAAGACAAATTTGATGAGCATCTCTCAGAAACTGAATGGAGCTGACCCGGCCTCGGGGTGGCTGAAAGATCGAGCTGACCTCTGAGATGCACTCCTGAGCACCAAGTCAAAGAACTGGGGCCACTGCTAGAGCTCAAGGACTAGGTTAGAAAATGCGGGTTCCTAGAGTTTCAGATCAATGGACCCCTGCCTTGTATCAGCTAGTAACCCTGTCGCTCCTGCAGTTTGTTGTTAGCTAAGGAAAACACCTTAGGAACATGCAGTTCTGACCCTGCAAATTTGTCTGGTGAATCCTTACAATGGACAGTCATACTGATGGCATAAAAATGCAAAAAATTTAAAAAAAACACCTTACTTGCTAGTTCAATTTTTCCAGCTTCCTTTATTTCTTTGCTTAAGATGTCGTTTGGTACCTTCTCTTTTCTTCTATTGAAAATATTTACATGCTTTAAATAAGGTCAACTGCTTTAATAAACTGGACAAAATATTTCCACTGTGGTAAGGGGTGCATTATTGCTGTCTGTCTTCTAACTAAATGTACTGCATGTTTGCAATTTGTCTGTGAATTAACCCAGCAAGTCGAGTTCGAGTGTGGCCAAGATACAATAGATTGAGCACAGCTCCCACTTAGTAGGAGAAAAACCTCCTGCAGAGAAGTAAAATCATCCTGAAAATCATCCAGCCTTTGTGGAAAAGATATGTTTTTGGCTGAAACTCTAGGGGAGAAGTACTGATGAGCTTGAAGCTAAGCCCAGATACCAGTCTTGGCAAAAACAAAAGCATCAAACTGGGTAAGAGGGGAAAAAATCCAGCCAAAGAAGTGTGTGGTCTTTTCTAATGGAACAGTCTTTTTTGCACGTTCTCTGGTGTAGAGCGGTGTGGTAAAAATGATGGCCTGCAGACTTACACATCATTTGTTTACTGGTATGTATTTCCCTTAAGGGAGTGGCATATTTCCCACCCCCTTTACCTCAGAACTTTCTATCTACAACATTTTTTTTCCTTTTTTTCCCTGCTGAGGAAGGTCTCCCTTGTAGCTGACTTTCTGCTGGTCGCACTTCTGCCCTTGAATAAATAAGCTTCAGAAGTCTTAAAAGAGAATTTTGTGGAATATAAACATGTTTGGGAGCAATTTCAGTAAGTTAAGATGAAATGCTCTGTGTTTGGCTCAGGGTCGTTAAATAATTCACTGTACTTATTGCCAAGCAAGGACTGTTGGATGCACTGTTTTCCTGGCTAAATTCAAACCTGGCTATTTCATGTGCCCACCTAAATTCCTCCTGTGTGTTTGAATAGAGATGATCATCTTCACTAGCCTCTTTACCACGCCTGTGCCCCATCTGGCCCGTGCAGCCTCCCCTGCCTTCCACAGGTGCCTGCTGATGGGTGGGTAGGTGATAACTCCTATTATGTAAAATACTGCAGGCTCTCTCAGGATGAAAGGTGCTAGATGTATGCAAGTCATTTATTATTTTGCTCAGAGCCTGAGTTGAAGACATGCACAACCTGTTCTGACTTCTCCAGAACAGGTTTTAATGTGCACTAAATGCATTTGCCAGCACTGCTGCACTGCCTTTTGTTTCTAAATTTACCCTGTTGCACAGCTGATTAGGGAGACAGGAAGCAATGTATCTTGAAGCTTTCAGGAGACAGCCCCTCCCTGGAGATGTACTTCAGTGACCTACATGTACAGCGAACAACATGTGAGGGGTGGGGTTTCAGGCTTGGGCATGCCGACTGAGGTGATACCATCAGAGAGTCTGTCACTTCCTTCGGGAGTTCGCTAACATTTTTCCCCCCTCAAATTATTTTATATATGCAGGCCAAGATAATGTTGCTGTTTCTTGCTACCCCACACAGGTGGGATGGGACTTCCGGGGGTTTGCAATCAGCAGCGTCAGCACTGGAATAGGTAAAGCAGCATTCTGGTGAGCTTAAAGTATTGCTGGGAGTGGTTTTTGTTCATCTCCCTTATCGCTTTGGCAAATGCCTTAAGGAGTATCATCTCTCCCTTTTCTATTTTTGGAAAGAGAGTTGGGAACACTTTGTTCTCTTCAAGTGTTTGAGTCCAGTTAGCAGAGACCTCCTTAGCACCGTAGTGTCCATCTTGCACAAAAGACAACACACCATCTTTCTGAGATTATTAACTGCAGCTGATGCCAGCAATCAGGATGCCTGCTCTACAAAATTCAGTAATCCTCTTGATCCCCTGATATGGAAAGTAAGATATTAACAATGTAGCCATTTTATGCAAGCAAGTTCTTCTAGTTTGCTTTGCATGGAAAGGCAAAGCCAAAGCAGTCATTTAATACTTCTGACTAGTGAAGTAGTCACTGTGAGTGGATGGGCAGGGGTATTACATAGGATCACAAACCAAACCCTGAGCTGTAATAGAGCAGAGACTCCTGGCAAACCTGCTCCCCTCGCATCTCTGTTAATGGGTGAAATGGGTATAGTGAATTTACCACTGTGAAAGTAACTTGCTTTATCAAGCCATTTCAAGGTTTCTTTCATGTTACAAGCTAACAAGTCATACTTGAAAGGCATCCACAAAAAAATATATAGGGTTAAGAACTTTTTCTCAAAGTGCAAGTGCCTTCTCTGGGAGCCTAGCTCATCAACAGTGTCATCTCGTTGGACTTGGCAATGCTTATACCTGCCATGCAACTCTGGACAGAAAACTGCCCTGGACAGCCTGGTATCTCTCATTTGTACCAGAGAGTTCAGGAACTCTGTGATGTTTTAGAAGCTGCACAGATTTTTCTATGAAAAGCAAGATCAAAATGCTAGCAAGTCAAATCACAGGTATTGAAATGAGTTGCCACAGGTAGGTGGTATGGTCCCTGGCAACTTCTCCCTGGGATGTTCTTCAACTGCATTCACTGTTTGACACAAACCTGTTAATGCCATTCTGCCTGGCCAGGAGAGGGGAACAGGAACCTGTAGTCAGTCTCAGGATTGACAAAAGTGATTGCAAAGGTGCCAGTAATGATGCAGTCATAGCCAGTGCAATTGACTTAAGTGAGAGCACATTTGCCATTCATCTGTTATTTCCCATGACGTTTACAAATCCTCTAAAGCTATCTTGAAGTGGTTTTGATGAAAGGTGAATTGCTTGATTCATCCATCCATTCAATAGGTATGTGGAGTCTCTCCATCATTTACCAAAAAATTATGATGTCACCTTTGCTGTGTTTTTTTTTTTAGTGGAAGGTGTGATAGCCTGGTGTCAGAAATGTATCCCATTCCCAGGATGTAGTTCAATTACCAAAGCATGACCACAGTTAAAACTTAAGAAAAACTGAATTAAGTGCATCATTCCAGAATGTGGACAGATAAAAGCAAATGGAACCAGTAATCCAGCATTCTTTTGGACAGCTGTGCTATGCCATAAGTTGCAAGTTAATAATGTGATTGTTGGTTTAGGTCCTATCTTGTTTTTCTGTCTGGGAAAAAAAAAAATGAAACACAGCTGGCAGGCCAGTAGGAGACATAGCTCCTAAAGATTTCTCCATTTAGCTGGGTTTTTTTCCTGATTTATAATAGTAATTCTTTAAAATCTACTGCCTTCAAATTGCTCCTTCTTTTTGGCTTTAAATAAAGCAAGGGAATAACTACAGTTAATACCAGCAGAGCCCACTCTCAGCAGACCTTGAGCTGTCCTTGGGCTGTCCCCCTGCCAGTACAGGCCACGGGTTTTCATGTGTCTGAGTGAATCACCCTGATCCCAAACACACAAATCATACTTGTCTGCTACAACTTTAAATAAGCTTGGAGCTCTGCACAACATAATTAAGAGCTGTGACAGGGAACTCTAAACGTTGCTTCCAGCCTACAGTAAATCACAAATCTGTGCGCACGACCTTCAACAACAACTGAATCCAGTTTTCCTTGATGAATACCTCCATGATTTTAACCTTCCCTTTACAGGGTAAATTCCACCTTTGCTTTAAAAGATCTGGGAAGAACTGAAAAGTGATCCAAATTCTAAATGGCCAGTCTGGTTTGAACCATCTGTGTTCCTGCCAGGGTGTCAGATACTCCAACAGCCCCTTGTGTGCACTGTTCTCCTCTCAGCACAGATCCCCCCAAACCACAGGGAGCTATACATAAAAGACTGGGATCTCCAGTGATTTAGTGACTCAGGCACCAGCATCCTTGCCTGAGCAAGTCCCCCAAAGTCCACACATCCACAAAAAATCCTGTGATGATGGGATTAACCCATTAGATTCACTAACAACAGGGATCCCCTCAAAAAGCAGGGCTTCTGTGGCAGTGCTATATCTGAGCAAGGGAATTTTTGAAGCTATCCATACAGCTTTAGGAAGTGTGTGCTGAGGGAGTTGGCTTAACTGGCTTGGAGAAGCCGGCAAGTAACTCCAGAGATGGTCCTTGTGACACTCACGCAGTTGAACTCACTCAGTTCATGCATGACACTCACTCAGTTGAAACTGCCTGAGGGCTGTTGCTCTCCAGCTGAAGCTGACTTTCTGTATTTTGTGGCATTTATGTGATTAGCTTGCGGTTGTCTGGGAGAGAGAGCTCATAAACATCAAACTTGGGGTGAATTTTGCTGCGTTACCAGCTGGGAGAATCTCGGTTTTTCACTGACATACACAAAAAGCTAGGACTTTATCTCTTCTTCTCCTTCATAACAGCAGTCTACAAATTATAACTGATTTTTTAAAATTTGGTTTTTGGCCCTTCCCAATTTTTCTTCTGGTCTAATTCTGCTACTTTTTCCAACCCAGAAGAATGTGAAACTGATACAAGCAATCCTATCCAAAGCAGTAGTCTTTCCCCTCCTTCTCCCAAACAGAATGGCAACCTCAACCCAGCTTTATGAAAAATTGAGATAAATAAAAACTATCTCCCAGGAAAGAAGAAAATACTTGGCAACTAATTTTTAGAGGGATGGAGTTTGCACCAGCTGCTTACATGCTGGTAAGAGAAAGAGAAAGGAAATGTATCCTACATACTGTTACTTAATTCAGAAGTTTTGAGGCTCTATGGAGAAGTATTGGTAGGAACCACACTGATTTTAAAAAGGTAGTATAGTATATAAGCATGGACCCCAAATATACAACCTGAATATCGGCTTGCTGATGTTTTGAAAATCAGAAGAGATTCTTATCATAGATTACATTAGTTATGCGACTGAATGATGTTTTCTTGAAGTATGAAGAAAATGACAGTATATGTCTCTTGGTTTTCTTCAAAAATGTTATTATTCGACAAATATTCTCTTATGCAGAGCAGTGCTTAACTTCTGAAATGGTTATGTCTTAAACTGAAGAATTTCCTTTGTCCTCAGTCCTTTGCCTCCTGAAAAATGCTCTAGACATAATAGTCAATTGGGAATGTCCATTTCTAAATGCTAAATTGCTTCTTGAGTGCCCAATGCTAAACATTTGTAAAGGTCACAATCTCAAACAGAAGAAAATATATAGATGTAACCTCAAAAATATCCTAGCTCGGTATAAATCTGAGTAGTTTTTATGATCCTGAAATAACTTTTTAGAGTCAGAGCAAAGTGGGGTTATTTTAGCTTAACATTTCCTGGATCTTAAATATATTTGATTTCTGTTAAATTTAACTTCATTTTTTTTTTAGGTTGTGTTTGGTTTGGAACGATTCTAGCATCCTAAGCTATTTTTATGTTCTTCACAGTGCATGCTTACAAATTTAATGTGGTTACTTTAACTTTTTTTGTTAATTGTTAAAACTTTCATGCCACCAATGGGGAAACAGCAAAAGGATGTGTCATTTGTAGTGATACAAAGAAAAGCATCAGCCTTCTAGGTCGATTGATTTTTTTTATGATAGATTAACTAAATCCTTGGCAATTGTATTCTGCTTTGCAGTAATAAATAAAGAAGAAATCTCTCTGGCAGCTTTAACTGGACCTTCAGCTGCTTCATCCCCAGAAGCGGGCTCAGTTTCCTCTTTCATTCCCCCTTTCACTTGTATGTGAAGAAGAAGGAGGGAAAAAGCTGGAGAGCATTAGGAGATTTGCTTCTCTGCCAACTCAGGCAAACCATTGTCTGCCCCTTTATAAAGGGAGAAGCCTTTGCAAGCCCCTTGGAAAGTGGGTGATGTGCATTAAGGGTTGCTGCTGAGATGCCATGAAGAGTTTCCCTCCTCAGTGTTGCTGCAGAGGCTTTAGTTTCAGGTGATGCTTTTGCACAGAGACCTCGTGGCAGAACAAGAGGAAATGGCCTCAGGGGAGGTTTAGATTGGACATTAGGGAAAAATCCTTCACTGAAAGGGTGGTCAGGCATTGGAACAGGCTGCCTGGGGCAGTGGTGGATTCAGCATCACTGGAAGTGTTCTAAAGGAGCATATGGCACCATGTCACCTACTAAACCACCAGAAAAGAGAAAAAAAGATAAAAACTTCACGAGATTGTAAGGTTCTCTGTCAGCCTCCAGAGAAGTTGTGACTGAGTGTGACTCAGAGCACCTCAACAACCTTATCTTGTGCAGAAACTTTCAGAAGACCTTGAAAAGTTTCAATCGTTTTTGATGTCTTGGTAAAATAATATTGCCCCAGTCATCACAGGAGATTTGACAGCTCAATTTTAAACTAAACAAAGAAGATACTGCAGTATGAAAAATCATATTGACTGAAACTCTGGCATTCTGACAGCTCTTGGGACCTGAATGGAATTAAAAAATTAATACATTCAGCACTGTGTGGGCAATGAAAGCCTTACCTCAGGATTATTTGCCTTATAACTTGTCCCACACAAATTGCCAAGTTAGCAATGACAGATTGAAGGCTGCCAGGCTATTCCATCTTGCCTTCTCATATGCATTATTTATGCTTATTCATTGTAATATAGTCTTCAAGTAAATATGGCTACAAATTAACTTCCCTACAGAAACACAGAAGGAAAATACTCAGTGAATGAGCAACCAGGCTATGCTATGCAAAAGAAGCTTGGAGCTGAGACTAATTTTTGAAAGACAATGTTACTTCAGATTTTCTTCAATACACACACACACACAAAAATCAGGTTTTCTATTGTAAAACTTTGAAAACAACTGTTTAAGATCTGTTAAAAAAATCTTAGATATATTTATCTACATATTTGTGCACTGTGTTTTCATTTCTGAGTTTTCATGTTTAAAATCTATTTTTTTTTTCTCCTGGAAACACCTAGGGCAAAGCTCTGCAGAGGCAGGTACCCCCTTGCCAGCTGTGGCCAAGAGCAGAGAGGCTGGAAGCACTGGGAGACATGCATGCACACACATCTGTTTGACAGCCAGAGTACAGAAGCACTGTCACACACTTGTGATAAATATGGTATATAATTCAGGTTTTATTGTATATATGTTCTTTCTAATGTTGTAATAAAAACCACATAATATACCTTTAAATCAAACCCTCAGACTGCNGGATGCCTGATGCCCACGGGGCGCACGGGGAGCTGCGGTGCCGATGGCAACCGAGGTTCACCCAGTGGAGACCCCGGGCTCGACACTGCCTTCCATTGAGGCTTGTCTCAATTGTTCCCAGCCAATTTTTCAATAAAATCATTTTTATTGATAATTAGGCTGATCACATTTACTGCACACTGTGAAAGTGGTGTAGGAGCCCTGAATGCACTCCTGACAGATGGTGCGCATTTCAGTACTCACTACATCATATGGCAAGGAGTCACACACCTCTTTGCCTGATTAACTCTTGTGAAGATAGCCATTGCATCTTACTTGTCTTGAACTTGTTGTTCTCTACAAATTTCATTTGATGTCTGTTTTTTTTGTTTTTGTTGTTTTTTTTTTTTTTTGTAACACAAGAAAGGGTGAGGAGTAACTTCCTGTTCACTTTATTCCTGTTTATATTTCATCTTTTTCTCCTCAGTTCTCCTTATTCTTGAGCAGAAAAAATGTAACTCATTCAAGTACTCCTTGTGTGAAACTGTTCCCAAACCTCCAAGCCCTTGCATCCCATCTTGGAGCCTTTCCATTCCTATACTATCATTTTCAACAGGGAAAACTGCCTGGAGAATTACAGACATGGGCCCAACCTGGAGTTCTCCAGTGCATAATGTTGTCTCCTCCATTCTCCAGTCTCTATAGCTTTCAACCAACTTTTCTGGTCAAGCTGATCAAACTGGAACATGCTGACCTTAACAAAAGATAATACCTAAATGTGTTCTAAAAACATCCTGCTGAGAATGGTGTGTTCTAGGAACAAGGGTGGAATTGGTAGAGAAATTATTCCTGGAACTTTCCCTTATTTCTGCTTTTCAGTAACTCTTACCACCCTGGCATTTCTGTGCTCGACCGTGTTATGAGCAAAGGACACATCTAAACTGAAATAATTCTTCTCTCCACTTAGAGTGATTAGAGAGGAAATGATGCTTTTGGGGCAGTCCAAGTAAATATCTAAAGGGAGGTAGGTCAAGGGTACCCTAAGAGTTTCCAGTTATCTCCATTCATCACTGTGAAGGAAACATACCCACTGGATTGAATCCAGATGTCTAAGGTCAGCTGGCAGGAACCCTGACTCTGGGGACAGTGGCCTGTGTCTAGAAAAGTCAGACAAATGTTGTGCTGCTTTGCTGCTGAGGTCTCTGTGTCCACCTCCCCCTGCAAGAAGAGGAGGAGGCGGCTGGAGAAGGTGTTCAGGGTGACACTGGGAACCAGACCTTGGAGTCTTGGGCAGCACCAGGGATGAGGGGTTGTTGGAGCAGGGTCAATGGTGATGTGGAGATGACTGGAGTGTCAGGGTGTAGAAGCTACAGAGTAACAGGGTTTAGAGCAAGAGCCAGAAGAACTCCAGAGGACTGTCACTGAATTTAAGTTATCAGGAGGGTGCTGGGATATTCAGATGTTACTGGAGCTGAGGCTGAGGGATAATGGTCACTGGTGGCAGTGGTATTGGGAAGATGCTGAGGTGCAGAACAAAGACATGCTGGCCTGAGAGGGACAGAGTTTCAGCTTTATCTTGATTGAAAATATTGGGGTGAGGAGCTGGTGGGGTTGTGAGAGAACACTGACTGTTGACTTGGCTGAGGAAGAAAGAGATCATTAGGAAATGGTTAATGGACACTGCTTCTGGCCTTTCTTCAGNTGAGGAAGAAAGAGATCATTAGGACCCAGGAATAAGGAAATGGTTAATGGCCACTGCTATCTGGCCTTTCTTCAATTCTTCCTCCATAACTCCTCTGTGCTGTGCTTCAGGGCTGGAAGCAATGCCTGGCCTGGTGTTAGGGCCTTCTGTCACCTCTGTGCAGCCCAGCCTAGGGACAGCTGCTCTTCTTTCCTCACCAAGCAGCAAAGAAGGGAGCACAGACAGCTAGTCTGGCTCTGCAACAGTTCTCACTCCTCATCTCCCCTGCAGCTTTAAGGGAGAGCATGCGTGACAGATGGCAGAGATGTTTGCCCCGATCCCAAGTTGAGGTGTTCCAATGAAGAGAAGAGCTAATCCATCTCTCTGCTGGAGAACTGAAGCTTCAGACCTAATCAAGGAAAAGTAGTTATAGGTTTTCAGCCAGTGAAGAAGACCCTGCACGCAGGAAAAATCACACATGCCAGTTGACTTCCAGGTTTCTGTTGGAGATGACCTCAGCTCTGCTCTGGGCTCTCAAAAGGACAGGGTAGCTATCACCAAAAGGTCTTTCCTTCCTTCTTCATCCTCCTGACCAGCCTGCACCTCTTGTCCCACCAGTCATCCTGCTTCAGATACCAGGCTTTTTGCTAGGCTGGGTCATTAGTAGTTATCTTCCCAGCTCCTTATGTCATCACAGGCTGATGGTTTGTTATCCTAGTGCCTTTTTACCTTGGTGCCTCAGCCCCACTTCCCTGCTCACACCCACCTCCAGCCTTGAGCCCCCCAAGGCAGTGGCAGCCTGGGCACCCAGAGGCAGCTCCTGCCCTGCTCAGGGCCTGTGGCAGCACTAGAGGCAGGTATCATTCAGCTCTGCTGGGAGTCCTCTGAGGGCCCCATGATTGGCAGGGGACATACTGTGCCCTGTGCTGACACAACCCTCTGAAAATTCATCTGCCAAGCTGACAAGTCTCTGCTAAACTACATGAGCTGAGACTTTTTAAAAACACATTTATAACTTGGCTACGTCTTCTGGCATCAGGGTGACCTACCCCCCTGTTTTGCCAAATTTCAAGTTCTTGCTCAAATAAACAGTTGCCTAATCTTGCCCTGGAAACCACAGAACCATTTTTACTGAAACTGCCTTCCCCTTTCCTCCTCCCAAAAGAAAATGGAAGGGGAAAGGATCACCCTGAGGCCAAGCCTTGGCAAAAGACATTTCAGCCTGGATGAGTAACATCTAACAAACTGAGCAGCAATTGAAAGCAGGAGCTTGTAACAAGAGCTGTCAGGCGGGGGTAATTGCAAGCACTGCTACCAACTCTGTCTGCAATGTGCATCACCCAGAAAAGGAGGGAAGTGCATAAATGGTAAAAAATCATTTTACGTAACCTGAAGAATTGGATGCATGCCTTGGAGCGTCTGTTTCTTATCCTCCTTCATCTATCGTAGCTTCCTTTCATTGCTCCTCAGCCGTGCTCTCCCTCCTTTGCAGCTCCTGCCATCTGGAGCAGCGCTCCTGCATTCTCCTATCAGCTTTGGGTGACATTTGCATCTGAGATCTCCTGTCTTCTGCTCTTTTCTCCTCATTCTGCCAATAGTCATCTCTGAAAAGAGGGAAAGGTTTGCTCAACTCAACTGAGAATATTTGGGGTTCATTTTAAAAAAGGGTTATGAAAAAGAGCAAGCCTACAAATTCATGTGATCCTGAGTACATTAACATTTATGATACTGAGTTTCATTGGGCAATTTATGTAAAGCTGCTTCCAGATCGTGAACCATTATTTAAAGGAAGAAGGCAAAAAATCAGTGATGAAGCCATGGACATCTTAGATTAGAGTAGCTCCATTTTAAAGAGGCACTTTTAGTAAAATTTCATTTCTTCCCAAAATCAGAAATATTAATAGAGGCTTCATTTCACTCCCTGCCTATTTTGTCATGATTTTTAAAACTCCTGATGCTGAGAAAAATCTGCATGTGAGAAGCAAGGAAGAAATATTGACTTACAATTTTGCACATGAATAAGCTTCAGATAAAGGCAACTAAAAAAAATTGATAGTCTATAACACCCATTTACAAACACTGTTTGAATCTCCTTTATGTCACCTTCAGATATTAGCTTAAAATTAGGTAGTTGATACGAGTGGCTTATTTAGAAGATTGCTGCTCACCAATGACACAGGATAAACTATCTACAGGACAACTTGGTTAGCCAGCTCTACTTTGGATTCACAGAGAGTTAAAAGTCTGCCCAGTCAGTTGTAGAAAGGATTCAGCCATTTCACAGCTGTAAATCCAGGAGATAGGTTCCTTGTTATCTAATCTGATATCTAGCATAACACAGGCCAT
This sequence comes from Rhadina sibilatrix, assembly GCA_013400275.1. NCBI lineage: Eukaryota > Metazoa > Chordata > Aves > Passeriformes > Phylloscopidae > Rhadina > Rhadina sibilatrix. Next base: position 15,162 of record VWYO01022391.1, on the reverse strand, counting down.
GGGGCTTCCCTGGATTGATGTTTACTCAATTAGACCATAATCCTCATGAAAAAGCAATACCCAGGCACTATTTTATGGTAGCTCTAGGTACTTCTCACACTGAGCCCCCAGGTTTTGCATCTGTAATGCAGATGCACTAGGTTGCAGATGCTCTCAGGTTAACTGTGGGTGTAACTTGAGAGTTACTTAACTCGTTGGCGCCTGCTTAATGGTGATGAATCCCTGTGATGTGGAGTTACCCAGCTGCTGGGTAACACCAGCAGTTTCATCGTGGTGGTACACATGGACATCTCCGCTGGGGTGAGAACTGTTCCACCAGCTGCAATTGTGGAACAAGAACATTTGTTTCAAAAATATCCTATTACATTTCAGTAGCGTGTTCCTTTATGTTACATGCTGTTAAACTAGTCTACAGTCTACACTAATCAATGCAAGTACCTGGGTTTTCTGTGAGTGCAAACCTCTTTTCCCACTCACTTGAAGCAAAGGGAGCTCACTACATTGAGGAGGTGATTGCCTTTGCACAGCTGCTGGATCCTGCTCTGAAGGTGTTTGCAGACCTTGTCAGAAAAAAGACCAAGACAGAAAATCAGAACTGCAGGGAATCTGTGGCTTTCTATATTTATGGGTTCTATGACTTTAGGCTAATACTTCCTTCACTGTCTTCAGGAAAACGTGCATGTAATTGGATGGTTTGGTAGGTGGCACCATGGATTAGAGGGACGTGGCAGGGTGTGGTGTGATGCATGTGGGGTGTGGGGACCTGCTGGCTGGGTCTTGTCCTGTTTCCTTTCCATGTTTGTTTTCTGTTACCCAATTATGGAATGGTGTTTGTGAGAAACAAGCTCAGAATGAGAACCTTAATTGCTTACTGGTGCCTGCTGGGGAGGATCAGATGGTCGGGGTGGGGAACAGGGTGAGAAGCTGGTTGGTCCCCAGGCAGGGAAGAGGCAGGGAAATGGTGAGTGCTGTTAAGTCAGGCAGGTCCAGGTCTTCAGGCTGCATTTCCATGGAAGTTCAGTTGGGAAATAAAACACATTGCTACAGCTCTGAATGTAACTGCAGCAGGTGAGAGAGCGTGAGGGTTTGAGCCACATGGCAAGAGGGGTAAGGGAAACAGGCGCTCTGGCTGTGCTTTTTAAAGCCCTTGTACTCCTAGTATGAAAATCAAGGCACAGACTCTTTGCTTTCCTTAAGTCATTTCCACAGCTGGGTGAACTGAAACAATAACTTTGTTGTATTCAAATACATTTGTGGTCCATTTGTATCTTTTCTTGTTTCTGTGAGGTACCGGGACAGCTGTGAGATAGCACAATCTCTCCTTTAATCAGCCTCCTTCCCAGGGAGGCCTGGGAACTGCAAGGTCACAGATGCTGGCCTGTGAAACTGCTGAATGAACCTGGCAGCAGCAGCTCTGTTTGCACAGAAAGCTGGTACACAAACAGCTGGGCAGTGCACAGTGAGGAGAGACAAGCCAGAACCAAAATTGTGCTTTCTAAACAAGCTCTATAATTAATTGATCTCTCAGATGTTGAGAAGCAGATGTTTATGGATCTTCCTGTTACAAACGGAGGTTGGACCCTGTGTTAGGCACCCACCTTCCCTGTGGAACATTTAGGAGAACTCAAATGATCCAATATTCCAACAGGTAAAGCAAGAGTTGGGAAGCTTCTTGGCATGAACCAGTAAGAAGTTCTAGGGTCACACATTTGTTAAAATACTGCCTTTCAGGCATTTCACTGCCTTGCTTTACTTAAGCCCATAGCTCAGAGGCTTCCCTTCATCCCAGCTGTCTTTGCAACTTATTTGTTTTAGAAGTGAGAAAGTGGTTGAGGTTGTTGTGATAGGGGATATTGCACAGGATCTAACACGCTGATTGCCCATCCCTGCTGATTTTGAGTCATTTCAGTGTCCCAGTGGGTTCAGGTCTCCAGCCCCGTGAGTTGTGCAGTGCCCAGGAGCAAGTGAGGAGTCCTGCTCTTGTGGCTGCACTTGTGTGCCATCAGCTGAGAGGCTGAGCCAGCCCTGGCACCTGGGCCACACCCCTGGCCTGGCAGCTTGCTGCACAGCTCGTGTACCCAGGATGCAGAGGACCTGTTGTGAATTCCCTCCTTACTCTGAAGCATTAGATGAGTGCAACCAACATGTCTGGGTTATAGATAACTTGCAATAATGCCATGATTTCCCAATCTTCCTATCAAAGCTTTGACTATCAAGCAGCCAAGGATTACAAAGTGCTGAGGCTGAAGAAATAAATGCCACGTCTGGTACGGTACAGTGGCAGGTAGGTAGGAGATGGATTTTCTCCCACCAAACTATCTTAATGTGCAAAATACTAGTCAGAGTCCTTCTCACTTTCTTTAGGCAAATGACTAGTCGTCTTTGGCTGCATTATTTTGGATTCAAGTATTGGAATGTCTTATAAAGAGCTGAGAAATCTACTGCCAGACCTAACTGAGCAGTTCACTTGACCCTGAGAACTGTGTGAGCAGGACAAAGGAGAAGTACATGACACAAATTAGTAAGAACTACAATTGGTACTTTGAATCTCTGAAGGGGATTTTTTTCCTCCTTCATTCTAAGCTGAGAGGACCTGAGGCGTCAGCTCAAATGCTTCTATTTTAAGCAGGCTGTGTGTGATAAGCAAGCAGCAAACGTGCTGTTAAATGTGGAATTTGCAGAAAGGGTGTGTGTAGTATGCCCTGGAGTGGCTGCCAGGAGAGATCTCTTGGCTACAACAGTGCAGTCAGGTATCCCAAAGGATACTCACCAGCCACCCAAGTGTCACCCTTTTATAGGATGTATTTTGGGAGTTTTGCCGCTCCTTGTCTCCCGCATCAACTTGAAGATTCTCTCTTGGGAAGGAGCCATCTCTCCTGCTTTCCACCAGCTTGGTGAGGAGGGACACAGGCCAGTGCAGGACCCTGCTGCCAGAGTGCCCTGTGCTTCACTTCCTCCATGGCTTATGTCAGCCAAAGGTAAGTGCCCATAAAGAAACAGCATGTGCATTTGTGGAGTGGCACAAAGGGCTCTCTGGGCTGTAGTGTAATCCAAAGAACAGATCCAGAACAGATAAGTCACAGGGCACAGAGCTGGCCAAAGCTTTAGGCAGAAGTGTGCCAGTAAAGCACACAGAATATGGGTGGGAGGGTGAGAGCAGTTTTACTTAATTCAACAAATTATCTTATCTGGTGCCAGGGGAAAGCAGTTCTTACATAGCTACAGCTGCTACATGTCTTCCTATCTCTCCTGTGAACAGCATTAAAAGCTGTCCAAGGCCAGCCACCCACAACAATTACTGTCCAAAAGCTCACAGAACAGTCAAGGTGTAGGAAACACTCTGAAACACTACATTTCCTGTAATTTAAGGAACCCACTCATTTACCTACCAGGGCACTGATTTCAAGGGAGAAACAAAACTGGCAGAAAACACCGAGAAGCGTCTGAGCAGTATCTGAGCTGTTTTTGAGGCAACTGAAATTCTGAATTAAAAAATATAGATCGTGTTTGTTTTCTGTTGTGATCATATTTATTACTGATATTATGTTTGTATTTGCAAATCTAATGTTTTCTGGGAAGACTTTCCAGACTCTGGGATCACACGTAGTGTAAAAGAAATGCCTGATTTGGTGAAGAGATGTGTGAGAACTTCCTGAGATACTTGTCAATAAGAAGAACAGGCAGATGAGGTTGGGACACTGCTCAGGGCTCCTGCTCGGAGGTGCGACTATTGCCTGCCAGGACACCCATGCACAGTCTCTCAAAAACGAACTTTTTTTTTCCCTTATTTGTCCACCCGGTGGTGCTAAAACACCACCAGCCCCTCCTTGGTATTTCCTCACCGGCAGTGAGGTATCAGGCAGTGTCTGTGCCATGTTCTAGTCACCGCTTTAAAAAACTACCTCTGCAAATCCGAGGGTCAGGAAGCCAAATTAGCTCCCTGGATCTCTGCTTTGTACCCTGTTGCTACGTTTCCAATGGAATAGAGATAAGACTTGTCATGCCTAATTACATAGGATGAGATTAGCAAATCCATGATCTTTTTCTCTAATGCTGGTTGTATTTTAATTAATTTGGGATTCTGTGTTAATTTTAGAGAAGAAGTGAATAAAGCATGGTCACTACTTTTGTTTTCAAAAAGAGTTGACAGAGAAGAATTGACTCTGCTAGGCAAAATTGGGGGGGCGGGGGATATTTTCTTTTTATGTTTACCAACTCATTAACACAAAAAAAAAAAAAAAAAAAAAAAAAAAAAGGAAAACACACAAAGTTTAGTCTGTGATACCCAGTTCTCTTCAGGTTCAATTTCTTTTAAATTAATCTGTAGTTGAGATGAATCTCGGCATTCAGCAGAGAGCCCACTGTGCAGAGTGGCACACTATGAGAAGGTTAGGCATTTGAAATGTCAGGAATGCTTCCTAGCCCTAATTTTGAGAGTCAACACTCAAAAAATGGCAAGTGGCTCAGTATGACTGAAGGGGAAGATTCTCTGAAGTTAAAGTCATTGAGGAAAAGCCTTTATAGCACGTGATGTGACTATAGAAAGTGGGCTTAGATTGAATGTTAGGAAGAAATTCTTTCCTGTGAGTGTGGTGAGACACTGAAACAGGTTGCCCAGAAAAGTTGTGGATGACCCATCCCTGGAAGTGCTCAAAGCCACGTTAGTGATGGTTTGAGAAACCTGGTCTAGTGGAAGGTGACCCTGTACATGGCAGCAGGGCTGAAACTACGTAATCTTTAAGATCCCTTCTAGCATAAGCCTTTTTATAATTCTATGAATTCTTTAATAGAACTCCGTATGGAAAAGTGCAATAGTACCTCTAAACTCTGGTATGATGAAAAAATTCCAGGCGTCCTCAGCACTTGGCGCAGGGGTGGATTAAATCCTTGCTGACAATGTTGTATTTTGTTCTTCCTCTTCATTTGAATTTTTACCTCATTAGCTTCCTCTGAGCAGCAGCAGCCTTGGAGGTTCATTGCCTAAGTCACAGCCTATGACCTGCTGCTGATTTGCACAGACCTCTTAATCAAATTCTGTGTGAAAAGCCCAAGAACCATCTCCTGCTCCAGGAATGTGACCACATGGCAGGGACATGACCTGCCCTGGTTGTCCTTTGAACTGGATACCATGCTGATGCATGTGGGCGACAGCGAGCCAGGCAGTGTCTGTGCTCTGCCCAGGCTGGATCTCTTCCAGTTCACAGGCTGCCCAGGAAAGAGATTTACCTCATCCTGGCTTCTGTGCTGCAAGTCAACAAGGCCTTGTAAGTTCTCTTACAGAGAGACAGAGACAGAGGGACAGAGCCAGCTGATTGCAGCTCCCTTTTGGGGCACAGATGAGGGAGACATGGCCTTGCGGGCTCTGCAATGGCTGGGTGCAGGAGGTGATGGGGGATGTCAAGGGGGAGGGGAGATAGTTTGGCTGTGTTGCTTCCCTCTCTTCACAACAGCCTTCCACTGAGGTGTGTGGTCTGCAGCACTCAGGATGACTGTAGCTACCCCAAGGAACCTCAGGGATGGACCTTCCCTGCTGAATACACTTCTGTTGGAATAGGAGAGGTTCACCATAGAAACACTCCAGCTCTGCAGCAATGATGTGCATTGCTCCCCTGAGTCCTTGGCTCCATGGTCTGGAGAGACCCATATTCAATCCATGAACTCTCACATCCCCTCAGACTCAAAGACAATTCCCACGAATTTTGAGGGTAATGCTGTCAAATATCCTGCCCTCTGGAAAGTTCATTTCCCAGAAACCAATCTGAAACCTCACTGAGGATTCCACTGAAGCCTCTTTGGCAATAAAATACCACTGTCACGCTGCATGATAGATCATACTCTGGAAAACACAGCCCTTGGTGGGAGCAGCCAGATAATTTTGATTATCTTGACTACTTGTTTGTGAAATTGGGCCCCATGCCGCACTTTGTAAGTATGTCAAAAGTTTCTATGTGCCTGAACCCGCCTGTGGACTGTTCATCTTTCCAAAATTCTGATGTGTGAAATGCACTGCTGCGCTCTTCTGCAGGACCACCCACCTGATGAGCTGTTCATCCCTATGCCCTCTCCTCCCTCTGGCTGCCCCAACAGCAGTCACCTCCTACATTTATTTTACCTGCTGGACGTACAGAATGAAGATAAGTTGGCTGAACTGCTGCTAATGTGAAATGCAGCTGCCATGGCTGGTGAGTACCTGGATTTTCATGTTCAGATGTAGCAGTGGGGACAGTGCCTTTACTGAAGGGAGGATTAGCCCAACCCAAGAAAAGATGCTTGCTCCTCAGAAAAGGCTTTTTGGGACCAGTGCATGTGGCCACCCAGCCTAGGCCTCCTGGGCTGTTGTTTTGTGAGCTGAGGCCTGCCAAAGGACACCTACAGATAGTGTCCTCATAGGAATATGTTATTGCCAAGACTCATTATATGTAATTGCACCAGTAAAACAATGACGCTTTCCTGATTAGCTTCTAAAAAACCCCACTCTAAAACAGTGCTTTAAAGAAGAAACCAAAAAAACTAACTCTTGTTCTGATCTTCTGCCCCAACAGGACAAGTTTTAGTTTTGTTTTTCTGCAGTTTTCAGTCAAATTCTCTCCCTGATGGAACGAAAGTGAAAAATGGACAGAAACAAAAAAGTATCTGAAGAGCTTCTGTGTTTACTCATAATGTTCTGCTATGGAATTTCTTGTATTTTTTGTGGTTCCTAGAAATGGCAGCGGACCACAGGTCTGGTTCATGAGAACAACTGGGTTCCTGCCTTCGCTACATAAACCATGCACTAAAAATATGTATACCTGGGACAACCATTGACTCGTTTCTCATTTTCCCTTGTCCTCTGATTTTGGTTATGTTCACCTCCTAATGATGTTAATAAAAATGCAAGACTTTGGAACAACCTCCCTAGTGCCTTAACGCTCTCAGCTCCTTAGCGATCAACAGAAAGGAAAACACACTTTGGGGTGATCCATGTAATCCATTTAAAATGTCTATTTTAGGGTTTAATACAAAACACATCCTAAAGGCATGTTCATCTTTTCACTCGACTATAAGACTGACCAGCTCAGATAAAAATATCTATTCTATAGCCCTTACATATTTTACTAGATGATTCTCTCTTGGCAATTGCATCATTGTAACCTTTGTCCCTCTCTTTCCTGACATTCAGATTCCGCACCCTTTTTTGGTGTTTCCCTAGAGTTTTGTTGGTCAGCAGCTCTTTTTGTTTTCGGAGCTGCTGTGGCATGCCTGCCTTTTCTAGCTCACTGCAGTGCCTGCCATAGTGTTATGTTACAGAAGACAAACACACATTGCTTTGCAGAGACTTGTCTTTTGTTCAACTATTTATTGAACAGAAGAAATTGGTTGACAATGAATTTTTTTGCTTATTTTCTGTCTATGAAAAAGCCATAGTCTTTCTCTCTGAGGCTGGGCAAGTACACTGTAATGTGGGAGGCCTGACAACCTGCAAACAATGCAGCTGACAACTTGTCAGCTCGAGAGTCCTTGTGTATAATAACTAAAGGGACAAAACAACGTTTGACAAACAGGATATTGTATAAATGCGCTCATTTTCTGTGTGCAGGAGATTAGCATTGGGTAGAGAGGAGCTGACTGGAGGGGGAAAGAGATTTGAAAGGACAGAAACAAAAGAATAGCACTCACAATAACAAAGTACATGTATCCCAGTCTACCAAGTCTTGGCCCACAGGTCTGCATGTCTGGACGCAGGAGTAGCTTCATATGTACAAGTAGTGTTTCACTTTAAAACACATACAGTTTTTAATTAATCCACAGGAGCCAGCAGAAGGGAAATCACTGGGGTAACACTGAGGCACGCTGCATCTTTTATAGCCATTGCTGTGTATTGAGAAACGCAGCCTCAGAAGCTGTAACCTCATGAACTGCTTAGGCATGAATACCACTATTGTTTCCAAGTAAGAAAAACAGAATCACAAAAACCAGAAACTCCTACAGTTCTGGGCCAATGCCAAACTCTTGTATATACTTTCAAAGGAAGATAACCTGCTTAATTTTGGAAATGTTCTCACAGTAGCTTATTTTGTGCTTATAACTGTGTGGCCAAGTGAAAGAGACAGTGTTCTGGAGACCTACAGTATGTATTTGACAAAGTTCAGACACAAACCATGTTCCAAGATAGATATACATTCAAAACTGTATTAGGAAGAGCTTTGAGACAGGATAAAAGGTAGTTTTCTTTAAAATCAAACTAAGGAAGTCATAAGGAAGTGGCAAGAGGCCGGAATCAGGCCTCAAGACACTGGTACTTTATTCAGACCCTTGCATTTATACATCTCAATGTGCAGGTGATGCTAGAAATCGTGCTGTATGCCTAAGGCTTCAACACATTTGATATTCAGACTTCTTCTGTGCCAGCCCTTAGATGGTAATTTAATCTCCACTAGTCCAGATCCTGAAGGGAGCATGCACCTTGTGTATCAGAACTGGTGGTCTAGTCTGTTTTGAATATGTACTTTATTCTCAGAGCAGGATATCCATCTCCAGTCAACTTACAATATTAATGTTTTATAGAGATTTAAAGCCTCAGAGGCTGGGGCTTAATTTTCTAGATGCTGTACAAGCACATTTTATCAGGTTTTTCTTTTTGTTCATGTTCCTATTGTCTTGTGTGTTAGGAATGGGGTGCTTTGTTTCTTGAATCTTGCACAATGGAAGGATGGAAGAATCTTACCTCGGGCCTTTTCACATTCTTTGATCTCAGTGATCTTTAGGAGAGTGCTTTTTCAGTGGAAAAAGGTCTTTCTCTGCTGAAATAACTCAGCAGAGAAAAAAAGGACCCTCTGCTTCTCGAAGGCTACTGTACCTTCTGTCTCAGGAGCACTGTAGGGTAATGAACACAGCATCTAACTCCTGTTTCCCAAGCCAGCTGTGCTCACTGCCACTCTGAATTCCTGACCCAAGAATGTTTTGACTTGCATAAAAACTTCTTTTTCCCCAAAAAAATCTTTGTTCATAAGACTGGAGTGACCTTTTGGATTATCGCAATTAGTAACATTGAACCTCAGATAATAGGCCCAGATTATTCCACTAGAGGCTGAGATGGTTTTTATTACATAAAGAGATTAGCTGATACCAGGGGATGTCTGGTACTGGCTGGTACTGGGATAGATGGATTTTAGGTCAGTGCAGCCACTGGTTGATGCCAAATTAAGCCCTGTCAGTATATTCTTTGTTTTCTGAGTCTGAGGTGGTCCTTCTGAATAAGTACACCAGGAACAGAGCAACTTTTCTAGCTAGTCCACTACAAAAAACCAAGTGAGTGTTCAGCATGACATCTTATGTAATTTTAACCTGATTTTGGCATCTAATTTATGCAAATTTTTTTGGTATAAGAATGTATCTATCTGTCCACTCCACCCCAATAACTTTTCAATTCTTTGAACAATTTAACAGCAAATCTGTTAAATTTGACAGCATGTTCCAGCTTCTAGAAACCCAATCTTCTAACCTTGTCATAAATAACCATTTATATTCACTCAATTAGCAGTTGTTCCTCACCCAAATTCCTCTGCCTGTTACATGCATCCAGTAGGTATTGATATGTAAGTTAATAATCAATTTGTAGCTACTAGCCAAAAAATACTAGCGTAACCCCTTATCAAAGATGCATCACTCTTTTCGTATTTTGCATCACTCTTCTTCTGTTTTCTCTGTTTTTCCTCTAATATATTATCATGAAAATATTACAATTTAATGTCTAAAATGAACATTTTTTTCAGTAGTGCATGCTACACTAATTTATTTATTCCTGTAAGTCCCAAGAAGTGAAAGTGAAAGCATTTTCAGTACAACTATGCTTCCTCTTATTTCTCTTATGTTCTTAAGAAACACAGTACTGTGCAGCAGAATACAAGACTGGAAAGCTCAGCTTCTCTCAGGCTGCAGTTTTAGTACCATGTGGCACCAGGATTAACCTAAGCAGCCCCCACTCCTGTCATTTAGATCTGTCTCTGTTACAACTGCTTGTGCCATCGTTCTTCATGGAGAGCTGATTTATGGCTTGTTCAGTTTGCACACAGGGGCTTGGGGTTTTTTGGTTTTACTGTAAATCACTAATCAGTTCCCCATGAGCCGCTTTGGGAACTCAGGCAGGAACACAGAGATCAGATTTCTAGTTTTGCTTACAGAGTTAGGGCCTTATTTTGCATGTTGCATCAGAAGGCTTAAGCCCCTCTTCGTAGGTGGGTTTGTGGAAGTTAGCATGTTCCCATGTGCTTACCTGCCATTTGAAACGGTGATGGAGATACTTTGGGAAGCTTCATCTTGTATCTGTAGCCTCTGAATGGATGACTTAATTTCTGAGGTGTTTGGCCTTTTAAACAGAGCTCTTTGTCGAGGCAATCACCAATTTTCTAGGTAAAGTGTGATGGAATCACATTTAGCATGATTTAGAAATCACTTGTCTCTTCCTGAACCTAGCAGCAGTCATGGTAGAAAACCTCCAGTATAATCCTCAGGAAATTAAACAGTGGTACATTTGATTCTATTTCAGTTGAAGGAGTATTGACATAAAAAAAATCCCCAAGAACATGAATAGCAACAGCTAGTTCAACTAAAGCAAATTAAACACCTTGGGAAGGTTTTAAAATCTGCAGAAAGGTAATGGGGAATAAATGAGGGAAATCAGATCTAGAGAAATTATCTTGCTCTAAGAGCAGGAAGTAACTTGGGAGTCAAGGCAGACAACCTGCTGTTTAGAAAAACAACAACTTTGGAAAAAAACCCTAGGAATGTGGGGCTCTGAATTGACACAATTTGAAGCAGTTGAATAGAAGCCTTTTTATTTCCCTGATATATAAGTGGTCCTCTTTCCACCTGACTGTGGTTTACTTTAGTCAAGTCATCTCTGCTTTGGCATTCTTCATGTTCCTATCTCCTGCTGAATCCATGTTTGTTACACCACCAGGAGAACGAAATGGTCTTCCTAGAAGCAGACAATAAAGCTTAGAAAAGTGAGCAGATTCTCCAATCTAAAAAGAGAATTGAACTCAACATCTACCAAGATCATCTTGCAACTCATTCTGATTATTTTTTGTCTTCCAAGGAAATATTAATGATTTAATGATTAAAAAGCCTCAACTTATTCAGTGTGGCTTTGATATGGTCTTGAGATGGCTTATGGGAGAATTTATGTGAGCACTAAATGTGAGAAAGGCCACAACTGATTTAGGTAAACCTAAACTTTTGTCCTCGTGATCCTTTGCGTAGGAGGATGTGAAAAAGAAAACTCTTGTCTGTGTGCAAAGGGAATGGAAACTTTGCAGACTGTGAATGTAGTGACCTTCAGAAAGGGAGCAGCAGGATTTTTTTTTTTCCTTGAACATTTAGGGTTATCACAATGAGTCATGGATGCCCTTAATATTTAGATATTTGTCCCTGGTGATATTTTAATTTCTTTTTGCTATATGTCCAAATGGAATTTAAAAAGTTTTGTTTAAACAAAGAAAGGAAGTAATCATTATTGCTGGTATAAATGTAGGTGCCCTTGTCACCAAAACTATGGGAAAACCAGAAACTCTAAAACAACATCTTTTCAGTGCTAGAGAATCAAGGCATTACTTTATTCTGACCAGGATGTGCAAAAGAAATTATTTCATCAACACATGCCCAGGTTGTGCACTGAAAATTGTTCACATGGTTCTTTACCAGACTTTTCACACATTTATATACTTATTTATATATAAAAATTTAAATATAAATTCACGTTCCTTGGTCTTAAATTACACAAGTCTTAGTATTCGATCTCCTGTTGATTATTGACCCCTTGCCTTTGATGTTAATCTGGTCCTCATTCTTTGGTTCTCTTATCAATCTCTTCCCAGACCAGGTATCTTGGACTACACCAGAGGGTAGTGTTCCTTAATGTTCTCTTATCTCCTGTGCATCTTCTGGCTACTCCCAATCTGTGGATGTTAAGCTCATTAGGCCTCTCTCTGTGAAGACAGGTTTTGAAGAGAAACTTCAATTCCCTTCCCCCTGGGCAAAGGCAAACAAACCCCTGACTAAAGTTAAAAAAAAAAAATAAAAATTAAAAGTTGCTGTGTTTAGTCAAAACAAAGTGGGCAGTTGCACCCACATAGATTATTATAACATCGTTTATCTGATCTCATGTTTACAGGATGTCAGAACTACTCTGCTCTTGGGTCTTGGCCTCATTTGTAAATTGAATAGATAATGCAACTTTATCTACAGCTGGTATTTTTTGCCTCATGTTGGCTTTTCCAAATTTTTCCTTAATATATTTTATTTTCTTATTTCTCTCATCATCTTCCCCTTACATCCTGAAGGAGTTGAGGAATTCCTTCTAAAGCTTTTGTGGAACCCTAATCATCATGTTAGGTCAGTTTATAAGAGGAAACCTACTTCTTACTGCTGGAATGGGGGTTGATGCTTGCAGTGAAGCCAACACTACGGCATTCAGAATAAGCAGGTCATGTTCCATGGAGGCATTTGATACCTTTGAAAAGCTGAAAAATGTGGGCACTAGCCAGTGATAACTGGTTTTATTTTTTAATACAGGTTTTACAGGGGGCTTTAGATTTGCGGGAGAGTGGATATAGGAGTCAGTAGCAATGGAAAGGCAAATAACAGCGTGTGTTTTCTCCATCTCTCTTCATAGATGCTTAAGAGGTGTGTTACAGAGGCACCATTAAAGCCAGATGCTTTAATGTTGTGGAAGATGGTAAACTGGAGAATGCATCAGAGAAGGGAGACAGCGTGGGGTGACTGACGTTCAGCAGGACTTTCAGAGAAGACTTCTGCACTTGCATCAGGTACCTCAAGAGCCGACAGTGCTACTTGGTGTGATAATGTGCTCATGCTGCCAGGTCACTGCCTCCCACCTCCAGAAATTTGGTCTCTCACCTTTGCTCTTTCAGTCAACACTACCATGAGGCTTATTTTCATAAGTCCTGGCAATGTGGCAGCAGCACTTTTATTAGCACTTTGACCTCTGCGGTTTCCTTTGGTTGAGGACAGCTTTATCTGAATGCTGCCTTCTTCCCCCCTCTCTAGAGCTAAGTCTGCAAAGCAGAGGGCCTTGTTTCACCCACCCACTCACTGGTTTTTAGGTCAAGACTGTGATCTTGGGAGGTTGCTGCAGTTGGTGAAAGGGCTGGAATAAGGAACAGTCCTAGTGATATGCCACAGCCTGAGAACCAATACCAAAAGATGCATACAGCTTGGGTAGGGTTTAAGCACCACTGCTGTCCTCTTACTCTGCCTCTGGAGGGTTACTCTGGCCCCAGGCTGAAGCCAGATACAGAATGTTAATGATAATGCACTGTTTCTCAGGAATTTCAGACCTAAGAAGAACCCTTTAGTTACATTCTTACTTCATGTCCTTCGGGTAAAGGACAATCCCTCATTGCAGCTAAGTGGGGCAAGTTCCCTGTTACCTCTTTTCGCTGAAAAGGGAAGAAATTACTGGGAATGGGGGGCTGCTACTCTACTGAATGAGGCAAAGCAAGCAGAAAGTGCCTGACAGCTCGGGGCGGCTACACCTCTTTTTCAGCTATCACAAGCATTTTAGCCTGCTTTTTATTTTTCTCCCCCTCCCTTCCTCCATTGCGACATGAGGCTGCCAAGCACAAAGGGCGAACCTGAAACTGTTCGCCGGGAGGCCTGGGAGGGGCGGAAATAGCAGTTTATATTGCCAGATTAGCAGGAGGCCAAGGGTACAGGGGGCAAGGGCAGATAGTGGCATAGGGGAGGGAGGGAGGGAAGATAAAAGGAGCAGTACTCTTTTGGAAGAACTAGTTAAGGAGGAACTAGTTTTGACAGTGTACTAGTTTTGCCAGAATGTACGGTAAAACGCCAAGAATCTGTTATGATGGATCAGTGTAACTGCATCTGGGGAGACCTGCTTGAAGTTATCAAACTGGGGATAACCAGTCAGAGTAAATCTTTAAGCACTTGCAATTAAAGCCACACATAAATACAAAGCTCAGTTCCTTGGGCCACATTGAACAGTTCCTTATGTCAAACAAAACCACACCTCAGCACTCTTCATGTAAGGTATTTGAAGAGCTGGCTCCATTTTTGAACCTTCTCTTCCCCGTGTCAGCAGCTTCCTTAAAAGAACGTATCACGGATCTGACAGCCATTTTAAACTTCAAAATGAAATTTTTAACTTTTTTTTTTCTGCAGCTGCTGCAAAGCAAATGTTTCTCTGTCTACCATTATATGATGTTAAGTAAAGTGACAGTAGAAGCTGTGCTGTACTAGATGCCACCACCAGAGTTCAAATTTAACAGTATTGTTATATATGATAAATGTCATCCCGTATGTCAGGGAATTTGAGTTTTAGAAAATATATGAAGGAGTCTCTTGCAAACTCATCTTACTGGAACTCTAACACAGAAAATTACCCACTAGTGTCATAATGCTGTTACTTTATTTTTACTCTTCAGTTCTCAGATGTGTAAACACCCTACTACCAATATGTCATCACAAAACGGGGCTTTTTAAAAATCGCTTATCTGCTGTTTGTTCATAGGAAATACCAGACCATTGACTGTGCCGGGACATTTTGAGCTTTTGGTCAGCGTTCCTGTAGGTGCTGTGGAAGTTTTTCAGATTTCGATATGCAGAGATACTGCCTTAAACCCGTTCAGTGGAAACTTATGATCTTATTTTGTCTTCCTCTTGTTCTTCCCCAGCGCTTTCAAGTGACCAGAGTCTTTCACCGGTCATGTTGTTTCCCCTCTTGCAGGCAGCAGAGCTGCCTATATTAGGAAGTGCGGCCGAGCAACTGTGTTTTACGCTGGTCTGAGCTCGCAGGGGCGAACCCGCGGTGTTTGCGGCGATCCCGGCCGTGCGGCGCGGTGCCTGCGGCCCGAGCCGTGGCAGCGCGGCTTCCGCAGCACGGCCAGCACCGGCTCCGCAGGGCCGGGCCGCCGCCCCTCCGGCCGCTCCCCTTCCCGGCTGCTCGCCAGCCCCGCGCCCACGGGCTGGAAATCCCCGACCGGGAAGCACACTCGGGTTTCCCCCGCCCGAGGAACAGGACAGAGGAAAGTACCCAAGGTCCCCGCTGACGGCAGGGCCCTCCCCCGTAGCGCAGCGCCTACGAGGCGGAGCATCCCCGTCCCCGGGAGCCGCTCGAGGGCGCCCGCGGGCCGGGGCGGGGCG